>BLKR01000873.1:252500-385980 GCA_011170035.1 Teleogryllus occipitalis | reverse complement strand
ACGAACGAATCGGGAGTTTTAGCGACCGCGTGCATGAGCACATTGCTGAATCCCAGAAGAGATTCGCATGTGCGCGTTCACTAATTCTCCCGAATCGTTCGCCAAAAGGAAGCGTGTAAATCCAGTCTCAAAGAGTTTGACCACCTCTGTAACAATACATTCTGAATCGACGATGTAATGATGGCTATTAATACACAAGTGTGATATTACGATACGAGCGAGTATTGTAAACTTCACACGAGTGTATTAATACCCATTACCGAATTTCATACCATACTTTTTCTACGAATTTTATAAATTAAACTTTTACATTGAATCGTTTCGTGGTAGGATTCAGCCAAGGCCACCTAAACCTACCCTCGCATGCTGACGCAGGAGGCTGTGGTTACCAGTCCGCCTGCGAGGTAGTACTGCGCTGGTCAAATAGGATCAAAGTAAAATTACGATCCAATTTATTTTAAATAATATTACACGAAAAAATTACTAATAGTATAAGAAATTAGAACTGACAAGCATAATATAATATTAAATGCAACTTTCGAACAAAACATCTACTAGAACGATTCTAAATGATTAATTACGAGACAATACTTGGTTTGTAAACTTCTCTGTGATTGGCCAAGAACCTGTATCATAATGAAATTTGTATCGAAATGAGTATCATTATGCGACGGGTTGCAGCCAGCATATTACAGTATTATACAATGGGAGTAGAAAAAGTACCTTATGCACTACGAGTCCATGTTCGGATGTTATAACTGTAATGACAAACCTATGACGTTTTCTGTGAAATCCTTTCTAAGATATTTACACTTAGGTGGTTCACTCTCAGTTTTTTGGAAGTTGTATTATTAAATCAAATTTTTCCCTTGCAAAGAGCTTGTACAATAAGAACACAGTATCAAAAATGAAATTCAGTGAGATGTGGTAGTGTTGCTGAGCTGTAGAAAACTTACTCAGATAATATTTAGCCTTAAATTGGGAAAATTCTTTCTGACATATTCGGCAAAACTGATGCTTTAAATTGTTCTACATTATCTGTTTCACATCACATTAAAGTAGTTTTCAAGTCATATATGTAGAAAACATCTAGAAGCAAAATTACGTAGTATTTTGCTTATCAATACGAGACATCGCCAAAGTTTTAAAAAGTTCTTCCGTAAAAACCCCTTAAAGTTAGATAGAACATTGGCCTCATGCACCCGCGAAGTCTTCGTGTGGACATATCCAGAGTCTTTTTCGCCGCCCGACGCTTGGAGATCAACTCAGAGGGCCGTGACCTCTTGAAGGCCGTTGCGGAGTATCTGGGTTCACGCAGACTCAATCTTAGGGCCGCGAGAGAATACAGCGACTCACAAAGTTGATCGTTTACGCTATATGTAAGCAGAAAGAAAACAATATTACAGTTTACTACATCGATTATTTATTTTGGACAACAAGATAAGCAAAATTATTAGAATGAAGAACATGCCTCACATTAATTATTTTGTATACTTAGTTACGTATGAGTCAAGAACGCAGCGTATTGAAGGCAGTACATAATTGGTATTCAGAAATAAATTAATAAAAAAATTGGGGGAAGTGATGGGGCTAATTTTAATCAAAAGGTCTGCTCTGAAAGGGTGTGCTAAATACCTCTTGAGTTTTGCAAAGCTAATTTAATACAGTTGCCTAAGAATTTTAAGAAAAGTATAAACATTTTCTTAACTGGCTACTACTGGTGATTTTACCACGTAGTTTTTCAGTGTCATACGAGTAAGGATAATTTCGCATGAAGGTTTTCCTAAGTTACAAACCTTGAAAGAAAAACTATCATTCTAACTTAAATTACAGAACTAGTTGCTAATCAGACATTTTATTATTCAAAATCAATTCACTCAATTCTATCGTTTTTACTAAAGACATTACAAGCATTAATTATACAAATAAAGGCATCGATACATGTCCAGGAAAATTTATTCCCCAATGAATTTAAAACTTGTAGCCTTGTATGTTATTTTTATCTTGTATTAAACTTAGTACAATCAAGATATTTAGTGTAATACGGTATTAAACTTAGTTTAACCGTAAACGTTCGTATCGTCGTTCTTTGGTTTTCTTTATTCATAACGTTCGTATTAATAGTACAACTGTTGCAACTTTAGATATCTTTTCAAGAGCTACGTCATCTCTGTGTATTCTGTAAGGGTGTACGTGGGGCATAAAAGGTTGAGAGGCGGACACTCTGTAGATGATCTCGGTGCACCGCGCAAAGCAGAAAAAAAAACTTCGCATAAACGTTACGCCCCGGGCGTGCCAAGTGCCGGTGATCAAGATTTAAACCCGATGAACATTAAACTCGCGGCTAAGGGGGGGGGGGGCAGTTCACCCACCACTTCAGAAATGCAGACGAGGGACGACGGGTTGAGGCAGGTACTTGCAGACTGCAGCATGATACCATGGCTAGAGCCGGCAGTACCTCTGATCGGGAGGTCCTTGGTTCGAGTCCCTGTGGAGGAGGGATTTTCGACACTGGATACGTAGCTAGGTCGAGTTCTGGCGATGACAGGAGGAGAATTCTAGCGACCGGCAGCTCTGATCGATAGTCTTCCGTGGTTTCTTCGATAAACGCCAAGAGAATGCCGGAGAAGAACTCTAATAAACGGGCCATGGACTGCGCGCGATCTTATTTTCCTCTTTTTTGTCATTCTCTCCTCTTACTTACACACACACACACACACACACACACACTTACATTCTCTACACGACCACATATGTCGGGAGACCGGTCGGGAGCTTAGTAATTGTCCCGGCCGGGGTGGTGCCCCGGTGGTAGAGATACCTGGTGAGGGAAAATCCCCTCAAGCCGATAGGTTGATCGGCGCTTGAACGTATTGGATCAGTTCCCTAAAACCTTGGTCACGGACCGCCTGCAGTCTTTCTCTTCTCTTACTTGACGAATCCTCTACTTACTAAAATTAATTGTTTGATTAGTGATTCCCGGCACGTTAACTGCGGTCATAGGTTCCATTAGCGTAATGCATGTTTTTTCATCGGGAGCTGGCGGTGATCTTCCTCCGCTGGTTGGCGAGATCTGGCGCCGAACTACCGTCAGCTAGCGGGGTTTTCCGAACCAGGTATCCCACCACCGGCCACCATCCCAGCCGGGACAATGTCTAAGCACTCGACCGGTCTCGCGATATGTGTGGTAGTGTAGTGCATGAAACTTTTTTCTGCGTCTTCCTACAACTACAATTATGAAGATAGAGATGTTCACCCTTAATGAAATATGTGCTTTAAAGATAGATTTTGAAGCAAGGTCATGAACAACTTTTCGAAAATTTGAGTACTTTTCGCGTACTTTTTCGGAAAGTACGGGCAAGAAAGTACGTGCTGTTTTAGCACCACTAGTTTTCTGTGTGTCGCAAAGCTGGTGCTACATTGGACGAATAACTTTGAAAATCATGGTGCAAACATGGTCGAATAATTTTGAAAAGTAAGTTGAAAAATAGTTCATTTGTAACTTTTTGTTGTAATCAATAAACATTAAGTGCAGATACTTATTGAGTCACCCTCGTACAAGGAAAAGATGATTTTCTAACACGGTAAACGTATGTACGTACTTAATTCAAAGTGTAGATGATGTTATGGAATACTCAGCAAATCCTTGTTTAAGGTTGCTTTTCATCTACTAAGGTGGAACAGCGATCACTGTAGTTAACATTGATTTTGTAACTTTAGGATAACTGTTCCGGAACTCGCTTACGGGCACACATAAACATCCATGCTCGGTGCGGTATTCGAAGGCGGGACTCTTGAGGCACAAGGCAGCTACGGCCCTTCAGCCTTAGCAACCTCAGCTATCCAGCCAGAGTTACCTTCTTTGTCCTTTGATAACGGCAGGATTTGAATTTTATCATTCTTCTTTATTCCTTATTAGTTACTGTTGTTTTTTGCTCTTCACACTAAATTTGATGTAATCCAGGACATACGAGGCATTTTACTCACAAATTCGGCATGCCTAGAGTACACAAACCCTTTGAACCGCCGGCACGTTTTACATTTAGCGTTATCTGCTCTCTCTCTCAAAGTATTTTCCGCAGAGAGCACGTAAGATACAACGCCAAGGAGTTCCTGGATGTTTATTCCCGTCGTTGCAACACGAAAGTGAGAAAAACGTCTGCAAACGACAAACATGTGACCATATCTGCAAGAGCTTCCAGTGGCAAGTGAATCTCGCATTTTCTTGATAAGAGTAAAACGGAGCGACATTTTTTCTCGAGACATTTTTCCAACTGTCACAGCTAATACATTCCTTCATCTTCTCGCGATGTTGTGAAGATTTGAAAAAAAGAGGAACTAAAAAGAGGTGACTTGTAGGTGAAATTGTTGAGTTGTTTTCTCATAAGTTTTTAAGATTCTACAGTATAAAATTCACTTTACTTGACGTAAGGTTAATGCAGTCTAGAAACTCACGTGACTTCACATGTAAAAACTGAAAATGATATTTTCAAGAAAACGCATGTCAGTACGAAAGGAAATAAGTGTGAAAAATGAAAATTTAGAAATAGTTTAATAATTTTCACATGCTGTATCACGACATAGCATAAATTTCTTATTGGTCGTCCGTATACTATTTTGTTATCTCAACTTCTGCAAATTCACAAATTTCTCCTTCGATCGCAGTTTTAAGTGAAATTTACGGTATATTAATGTCGAGATGAACACTAATAAAAACTAAGTTCGTGTTCGCCTCAAAATACCAGTGAAGAGAAAAGTTTTCAAATTGTACATAATTGTAAACATCTGCCTAGAATCTACGACAACTTGGAGTCAGTCAGGTATCATTAATTTTTGTCCACAACTGCTGTTTATCATCATCAGTATCGTAATCTTTTCTTCTCAATATACCACCAATTTCATAATGTTCACTTCTTATACGCTCACTCGGTTGGGCATACCTTAGTGACCTTTAGAAAAGAAAGTGTTTAGAGTTTATTCCTGCTTTCTTATACTTTCATTTATTTAACGTGTCGCCTCAAGGTCACAAGCTGGAAGGAGGGGGGAAATTGTCATCCATTCGGTAGCTCCAATACAAAAATTTAAATCGTAGCAATGCTCCCGATTGGATGATAGTGTCCTCCTCTTCGTCCAGATCGTGGCCTTGAGGTGCCACGTTAAATAAATCGGAGTATAGGATGTACCATTTTCTCATTATTCACATTATCTTAAACTTTTCTTATCTTCTGAAAAGAAAGTTATCTGCTGAGTTAGTTCAAAGGCAGAACTCGGCCTTTGTCTCTGCAGCGCCTCTGACCGGGAGGGTCTAGGATTCGAGACCCGACCGTGACGGATTTTCGACACGAGCTAGATATCTACGTCGAATTCAGCCTCTGTATGGAGGAGAATTCTAGCGACCGGCTGCTCTAATGGGCTGCTCTGTTGCTCAGTGGTTTCTGAGATCAATGTCAGGCGAATGCCGGAGAAGTACCATAAAACACAGGTCACGGACGGCGCGTGATTTTTCTTCTTCCTGTCCACTCTCTTACACACACTTGCTAGCACTACATTGCCACACATTCCGGGAGCTTAGAACTTTTCTTGAATGGGGCACTGGGAGCAGTGGCTTAGTTCATCAACTGATGTCACTGCTGTGCCTCTGACCGCGGGGTCCTAGGTTCGAGTCCCGACGGCGGCAGTATTTTAAACACTAATCTCTCTAATTTAGTCGCTGTCTGGAGGTGAATTCTAACGGCCGGCTGCTCTGATCGGTAGTTTTCCGTGGTTTCTCCAATCAACACCAGGCGAATGCCGGAGCAGTACTCTAACAAACGGGCCACTGACCGCACACATTTCCTTCCTCTTCCTTGTCCTACCCTCACCCCTTACTTACACACACACTAACATGCACTGCACTACCACACATGCCGAGGAACCGGTCAGGAGTTTAGAGTTTATCCCGGCTGGGGCGGTGTCCCGCTGGTGGGAGATACCTGGTTGGGGAAATCCCCGCTTGTCGATGGTAGATCGGCGCTGGATCTCCCCATCCAGTGGGGGAAGATCACTGCCTGATGAAAAAGCATGCACTACACTTACGGGACTCATGGCCCTAGTAGTTGACGCGCCCGGAGTTAATCAATCTATCGTATTGGGCGGTGTCTTGCTGGAGGAGATACCTGAGGAGGAAATTCTTAGCGAGCGAACATGTAGGTCAGCGCCCAGCCTCAAAGATGACGCTGAAAAGGCTGGTAAGTAGCTTAAGTTGCTTTATCCTGTATTAAAAAATCAATGATGAAAGTACGCTTGAAATTACATTTGGATGTTATCATTGCAATGCGTACATATTTTCACACCCCAGCAGTTTCACAGAACCTTATCGTCGCCGAAGGAATGGCTGGCGCGTGACGGAAGATTTGGGAAGAAGCCCTTTCGAGAAGACCAGTATCCCAAAGTTCACCACAAAATTTGGTTTTTAGCCAGCCACTTGTAAAACCGGCTCTTTCAGGTTACGCACAGCGTGCTAAAAGTTCAAATTTTAGCACTGTGTTTAGCTAAAAGTTACACGATGCTCAGATGTTCTGATAAATCCGTGAATGCAAGAAATAAAACAATATACTCTCGTCTTACTGCATCAGCTTCTACTGACCTGGATGTATCAGTAAGTGATTTGTATGCTTGAAAGTCATTAAAAATAATGATGACACTGAATATTTTCTAAGGTTCCTAGGCGACTAGTATTTATAAATAAAGTTTTTGAGGACTGCGTTTTTAGATATTTTTCCGGTATTTTTCATATTTCAACGTCTGTGTTACATTGTAAAGAAAATACAAAATATAATTGTGATAATACTGATCAAGGTCGTTTTCGCGACCCCAAATTGGGAGTGTAAATTTTTCGTAATTTTGTGATCTAAAGTCAAGAAGCGAAAAAGTAAAAGGTAGTGACACAGCGTCTAGTACAAGAATATCTCAAACATTTGTAATTGAACCATATTTTCTCAATAAGTAGCGAGCAGAACCTACTACCTTTGATACGTGAACACTTTTAGAATGCTCCTATTCATTTCTATTTCACCAAGCATCATCATTCCCATCATTCAACCACATCTTCCGTCCCCCTCGTCGGGCGGTGACTCACGGAGGAATTTGTGAAAGCGCCCTGTAACCGCCGCGCCGCGAGCGGGTGCGTTCAAGGAGAGCGTCTTTGTGGTGCAGCGGGGTGGGGCGGGTGCCAGCGCGCCCGCCCATTACACCGCAGCCCAGATTACTCCAGAACGCGCAGGAAATTGCCCGAGGAATCCCGATTACTTAACGCATGCGCATGTCATAACACGCGTGATTTGTAATGTGTCTGACTGAAAAGACCTGGGGCCGGGACAAGAAACCCACCGCGATGGCGGTATTTCTTTATTAATATATTTATTTACTAGTAGATCCGGAAATACTTTACTATTGCAGTGAATTAAATATATGCAATTAAAGTTCAAAATTAATTCATTCAATGAAGATTAACTACATTTTTCTACTACACTTAACTTTAAAAATCAAATATTCGAATACTGCTCTGTACGCCAGCATTTGTTTCAGACTTCCTACTTTCTAGATCGCAACTACAAAATTATGTTATTCGATATTATGAAACGAAGCGAGGCGTGTAGTTCAAAAAGATGTCCATATATCGCACTTCAAGCAAGGTCCTCTGGGAACGGCGTATAGCCCAACTCGTCGTTTAACGTAGGAAAAACAATAGTCCCCGAGACTGATTTAATTCAACACACCCTTTAAATACTCCTGTTACTAATAAAAACAAAGTGTGAAAGCCGATTTGGTGGCCGATATTGCTAAGGTAGTGGTGTCGTAGCGATCTCGGACCGAAGGGTCGCGGGTTCGAGTCCCGCCTCGGGCATGGTTGGATTTATGTTCGTCCTTTCACCCCTTATCATCACCATATTGTTTCATCTTCATAGTTACCATACCGTTAACTCCAATAGTGGTCGCTAATGACCTAGATGTTGATGCTAGCTTAAATAAAATTTTTAAAAAAGTATGAAAATTTCGCCGAAATCGGTCGAGTTGTTTTCGCGACAGTATGCAACAGATATACGTATGTTCTCTTTTAATTATATATAGATTTATTTATTTTAGGGGTCTTTCACCCACCAAGGTAAGGTCTATTTGAGTTACGACTAGGAATAATCCTCCACGTCCAAGGGTGATGATCTGAGAAATTGAAAGCGATGATGGTATGAGTGAATGACTGAAATTGTGGAATGAGGGGCAGAGGAAACGGGAGAGGCCGCAGAGCTTCATTCGCCTGCCACAAATTCCACACGTACGTATTCGCCGGGGATCGAACGCGGGCCCCTGCACTGAAGGGAGCGCGCTCTAGCCATTCCTTCACCAGCCTTTTCCCTCGCGGCCTCGTGCTCAAGCATGCAAGTAGATCACGGATCAAGAGCCGGTATCGGCGGCGAGGGTAGTCGAGGTGGCTGAGGCTGAAGAGAGGAATGGCTGCCCCGACTCGAAGGGTCGCGGGTTCAAATCCCACGTCGGGCATGGTTATTTGTGTATATTCGAAAGATTATAAATATATGTATATCACTGAAGTTTCTGACTTCATTTTCTTGCAATTGGCAATTGTGGATTAACAATTACTTGTTAGTCGTAGCCAATTCTGAAAAAAAAGATAAAAAATCTTAGTTCCAGGGCAATGAAGTGGCGATGTGTTTAAGTTAAGCATGAAGATGAATTAATCTGACCTTGAGGATTTTGTTTTAACCGCTTTTATATGATTCCCAGCTTGCACCGTTTTTGACTGCATTGTAGTTGGCCCTGTTTGCATAATTCAATTTTTCAATTTTTTGGCGCTCGACCCATTACATCTCTATGATCGAAATACCTGGCTAATGTTTTCCATAAATATGAATTTAAACGGGTGAACGACTGATATGTGTTAACACAATATCCGTACACAAAAATAAAGTGGCCAATTGTAAGCGACCGACAACGGTTAGCTGGCGTCGTTAGCTGAATTGCTTAACTAGGCTCGATACGTCACGGAAGTTAGGGAACTCGAGACTAAGGATTGCTGGCGACCGTCTGTGAAACCCGGATAGAAACAGCACCGTGATCCTGATGTAACGGATAAAATACACTGACTGACTGACTAACTGAGACGTGATGAGACAAAATCTTAACAGAAAATTTTTCCAGATACCCTGAATTTCCAAAAATAGCTTAGACACTAACGGCATGCAAAAAAACACGCAAGAAAAAAAACTTTTGAGGTGCTATTATTATTTTCCACATAGTGCTAAATAGTGTGAGGGAAAAAATACTGATGATAAAATAATTAAGACGTTTGCTATTAAAATTAGGTCATTGTTTCAGACCAAGAAACTCAGCCCTCCGTACGCAGCGTGATAGGAACGTGGTATATTCTCGCCACATTTTAGGAGGGAATAGACTAGTCTTGAACGTTTATTCCGGTAACTAGTTTCAAGCCTGTGTAACACCTTCGAGGATTTGTTAACTCGTCAAAGCCCTGGCGAAGGCATGGGGGGGCGGTACATAGTTCGCCGCCCCTCCGGCAGGCCGCGCGTGAGGCGGCGCTAACAAGTTTCGGGGCTTTGTTTACGAGCGAAAAGACTCGCAGATTAGTTCCCAAGTGGGACGACCTCGGCGCCACAAGTCGCAGGCTCGCACTTAAGAATGGGCGGGGACTTTCGTATCTGTTGTTTCTTTCATGTTGCAGTACCTGCTGATCCTCCCTCTCTCTTCAACACACTCTCACACACACTCACGCACATACACACACTCGCTCACACAAACAAACACATACACACGCGCGCGCACGCGTACCTGCTGCTCCTCCCTCTCTTCAACACTCATTCTCACATACACACACACATTCGCACGCACAAACATACACACCGTTGCTTACACACACAAACGTACGTACCCTCAAAAACACACTCACATCCCATTCTCTCTCTCATTCACACGATTTTTTCTCTCATTCTCTCTTTCATTTATTTACACTCTCTATCTCGCTCAACTCTCTCTCTCTCTCTCTCTCTCTCTCTCTCTCTCTCTCTCTCTCTCTCTCTCACACACACACACACACACACACACACACACACACATACTGTCTCTTTCTTATTCTCTCACTCATTACACATGCACTGTCTGTCTTTCTCATTCTCTTTGTCTTTCTACCTTTCATACACTCTCATTCTCTCACGTAAGTCACTGCAAATAACAGAATTTTGATCCGTAAACGTCAAAAATGCTGCACTTTTATGTCTGAAAATATTAATCACAGGAAATAGCGAATTAAAAATGCAAATCTGTGGGAGGTCTGCATATGCATTTTTAGAATAGTTAAAATATTTCCACTTATAATAGCACAATATTTTTCATAACATAAAACCTAGGATGAAAATATGCATGTTTTCTAAAGATACAATTTTCTTATTCCAAAACGGCTCCATCCCTCCTGAAAGAGACTGAATGACTATTACTCATGCATAGTTCTTACAACTTTGAATAGAGCATATACAATATATTGTTACGAGTATTACGAATACGTTAATTCAACCGTTTTCAGTTTTAGACATTGAACATCTAGTGAGTAACTTTACATTTACAGTTATTTGGCCACATCGGTGTCATCACAAACGTTTATATTTTCACTCACTTATGAAACTGTAAGTTCTTCAATTTATTTGTAACCTCCTGTAACAACATAATTCGCCTTTCCATATCGTGAAATCCGAAATGGATATATAATATCATAGATGAAGTCACAAACTCAAATACTTCTGATGCGTGACAATTCGCAATGAACACTTCGTGTCTCAAAAACTTTCCAGATTATTGTCTCAAGAGCAAGAGAAATGAGAAGAGTCTACACCGCTTTAAGATATTCCAGATCTCTCTTAACTTCGCGACCAAAGTTCCAACGAACTCTCTGAATTATGCTTCGGTAGCTTCATCAGAGAACAAAGAGCTGGCGAATTCATAAAATGCTAAAGGCACGGCGCTCAGGGGAAGGCCCTTGCTTCAATATTTGGCTGTTTACTTTCCAAATATTCACTCGCCTCTTCATCCTTGATGTTGTGTGCGGAAACACAATTACCGCCATTATACTGGTATTTTTCTCCCTCAGAGTTTTAACGCAAAATTCACCTTTATCCCAGGTGCCTTGTGAATGATTGATAACGCGCCAAATGAACAGCCTTTAGGCCTTGTGTTGGCGAAACATTAAGAAATCGGGTTACTTTTAAATTTTCCATCGATGCAATTATCACCTTCTAAGGTTTTGCTTTCGGGGTGCGAAGATAATAAGTATCTGAATACTTAACTCTTTTGGATAGGATCGAGAGATAGTATTTTTCCAATAAACCCTAATTTTCAAGGGATGTGGCGAAAGGTTACCAAGATAATTGGTTACGTTTTGGCTAGAGAATGAAGAGATTACTGTTTTTATTAAGTTAGTATAATGCACGTTTATTGCAAACTAGAAAATTGTACATGTTATTAGTAACTCTGAAAATTTTTCCCTCAAAAATGTTTGTTCCAGAAATAACCTAATTTACCATAAATTATGAACAAACAAAACATTTATAATCTTCCCTTTACTGAAAGAAATATTTGTGACTGAATACAGATGTGACTGAAACAAACCTGTAAATAATTAATTTCCAAATTTCATGTAACCCAAAGTCCTCTTCAACTATCATAAAATTCAGAGCAGCACAAGTAGATTCCTGTGACACAATATGATATAACTGAAAACATAATGGAAAAAATAAACTACGATAAAAATTGAAAGAAATGAATGAAAATGAGAAACGCAAAGATAGTAACAATAAGCAGTTATTATAATGAATAATATTTTATTAGTAACATTTTGAAGAATAAGAGTGAATTGTTATTTTTGTTTGTCTATTAACAACCAATAATTCAGAAATGATATTAAAAAGTAATGTTAAAATGAAGTTTTTTTTATTAATATTCATAAATGTAACTGTACTTTCCATTTCTTATATTTATAATGTATTTTTAATATTAACTATTATTAATTTTACAAACTAATTAACAATCTACAAAATAATTTATTAAAGAATGTTTAATATTCTGTAATTTGTTTCTGGTAGTGTATTTTAGCAGCTATTTGATGTTTATTCGATATTTAGACGTAATATAAGAGATTTCTCTTGTTTCTATAAATATTTGCACGGATCTCTTAAGGGGAAATTTGTTTAATTTACCGTCGTGTATACATATATTTCTTTTGTCAGATTACGTAGAATTAGGCAATCTTATTTCATTTCACTGTTTGGAAATCGTAAAGCACACTCGTCATATTTCAAATTCCGCCCACTTTTCTCAATTTTCGATGCAATACAGGAGACGCGTTTACGGGAGAAGGATATAATGCTTTTCTGATGATACCATCTGCAGAGGCTTCTCAACATAGCAGATGAAACTTCGAGTAATTCCGGAGAAGGAAATTGAATTTCCGATTTTCCTTGTCTTATGAGAACTTTCCTCATAAATAGTTCACTTTTCAAGGGACGGTGAACAAATTTCTAAGTCGACGAAAAGTGAGAATGTGCCAGGAATTCAAGAGGAAATATATTTTCCCTTTCAGGAAGAGAACAGTCTCTAAAGGAAAACTCAAATCGTTTCCCTCCGCCAGAGCTGGTAAGTGAAATGACATAGCACCTCACTCGTGGAGGATATAGTAAATTCTGTTAGGTCTTCATACTGAAAGAAGCTAAGGGAAAAAGGTAACAATCTAGTACTTTGTCTTCTCTGTAGCATCGTTGACTGGGAGGTTCCAGAGTTCGATTCCAGACGGAGGCGAATTTTCTATCTACTCTAGCTACGTGGCTACTCGAATTTAGAAGCTGCCGGGAGGAGAATTGTAGTGGCCGGCTGCGCTAATCGGTAGCGTTTCGTGTTTGTTTTTTTCGGTCAATACAGGCGAAGACACGAGCAGTTCACCCGTAAAATGACTAGGATGGACTAATGACGTCGGATGCTTTGTATGAATTTCAGCTGCCCCAACCACATTAAATAAGTTACAAATCTTTCAAAACAAAATCTTAATAATACCAGTAAATGTCCCCTGGTTTGTCAGTAATAAGGTACTGCACAACGATCTTGCAATAGAACTTATTACCCCCTTTATTACGAAGCTGGCACATAATTTCTTCAATAATTTAAATCATGTACAAGGAGCAGTCACTTACGGAATAGGAACTGATCAACCCCCACTCTTCCGCCAGAGAGACAGACTCCCATTTCACATATTCCTTTCAATATCTCTCCGACATTAGATAGGTAAGGCAAGGCGTGCTCTCCAATCATATTTCCTCTTAACCCTGTCATCGCTGTCTAACGAAATTTCCTCACAATAACCTTGGTTGGAGGCCATAACCTAATGAAATCACTATCATGGAGGTGACAAGAACTTCCCCGTCACACTTTTCTGGTACATAGTTACTCGATTCATCAGCCTTACGGCTGAACGTTGTACTATCATTGTCAAATAAAATATTAATAAAAAATGACGTAGGTTACGCGTCAAAAATACCGTGATCAATAAATACTCGCTGTATTGTACTAATGTTCTATTGGTTGCGCTAAAATGTACTTTGTAGGGCCGGATGGTGTCTTAAAAAGTTGGCGGTTAACATAAATAAACCGTTGGTTCATAAGCAAAAAAGGCGGGGTGATCCAGTTATGTTGGTCAAGAAACCCCTCTATGAATAGAGATGGACATCTCTATGAATGTTGATTCGGAAAGAACGAGCGGGTTATAATGAGGCATCTTAGAGCCTTGTGTCTCAACAGTATTTTTTTGATCTTTTCTCTTTTGCTATGCCTAAATACTGCAATATTTTAATTTACTGGTATAGGTCGTTAATAATATAATATATTTACTATTATTTGCTTTTTTTTGTTAATTTTGGATTCCAATAAATAACAATTCTTAAAGAATATCACATTAGATCCATGTTTTTGATGGATCATATTAACCCCGACTGGTCTGTAACTGTACGGCCTGCAGTACAGGAACGGATAATTCCTTTGTACTGATTTGCAATTGATCCAAGAAAATTGTGTTGTTTTTGTGGTTTACAAGAATAATTTTGCAAAATAAAAGTACATTTACTATTTTACATACAACTAAATATATTTAAATAGTGAAAACGTTTGGTAGAAGACGGTATTACGGAAATTAACAATTGTAGAATTCACGCATATTGATGAAATAAGGGATCGCGGGATTGGTCAATTATGAACAATGAAACCATTAGTTTGCCAATGTTTCGGAATTTTTTAATTCCTCCATCAGGGCTAGAGTACAAAAACAAAAAACAAGCATGAAGACATCCAACTAAAAATTAACAATCCACAAAATTATGATATCTAAATAAACGAAAACCAAACTAATATAAACTGTACACACCTTACTAATAGATTAGAAGGTCAAGCCCTACATCTTGCTTCCAAACGAACTCCAACATGGAGTTACTGCAGCACATAGGTCCTTCCCGAGACAAGTCTGAATCAGGCCACGTCCCGAACGTAAATGAATCAGAATATGTTACGAGTATAATGACAGGAGTGGCTATATCACGTTGGAAAACTATTTTTTTCATTGTTCATAATTGACCAATCCTGTGAACTACATTCCTTATTACGGAAAATATTGAATGAACGCGGCCTGTATCAGAAATTGACGGACTTGATTCGTTTTAAATCTTGGCTATCACTTCTGATCACAGACTTCAAACAAGTTCGTTATTCGATTAATATTTATTTATTTACTTCAAAAACAGTTAAAAACTGCGTGGAGAACAATGGGGAGAAGTGAATTCTGTGTACGTTTTCAAGATCCTGTGATCCCTACCCTAAGCCATACACTACTTGAATATTGAATACAGAAAGAAAATTATCGTTTTTTTGCAAAGATTGTTAACAAAATATTCGCTCCATTGTAATAAAATCTATTTACAAGGGTAAATTATAAATAAATTTGGGCTCTTATCCCGCCTCATGTCCTTCGTCAAGGATTAATAACGACATCACGGAGAACGATAATTTGAATAACTATATTTCTCACTGAATTATTGACGACGAGCACAGATGATGATGCTACATTAAAATATAATTTAAAAACATTGAAACTGTAACAGGAACATATGCTGGAAAGAGACAGTAAAACGAACAAATAATATTGTACTCTCGTTTTCCCTTTCGTTTCCACTTCCCGGTGCCGACAAGAAGGCCATCCAACTCCATTTTAACCGCAGCGAGTAAGCACGTGCGTTCGCGATCGGCCCCGTGCCGTCCCATTCTTCACGACCGGAATTAGATGGCGGCGGCAGCGCTCGCAGCGGGATTTCCTGCGGTCGGCGGCGTCGCTTGCCCTGCGCTTTCAGATAACTGCCCCTCGCGAGAACGGATCTGGCGCGATGGTGTCGTTACTCAACGCAGACGTTGCATCTGCGCAATCTCGAATTAGATCACTGCTTGAGCGAACGAGATCGCGTCACTGATGTGTCTCTAGGCGACGAATGGGAAGTGGTGGCGCTGCAACAGCACATACTTTCTCGTACACTGTTACTATGTAAAATTATAATGCTGCAATTTCTGTTAGTATTAACACATCTCATACAGTGCATGTGAAACACGTTCAATTTGATTTGTTTAAAGGTAATACATAACTCAAATTCGAAAATCCAAAACTCCGTCCCATACACCCAGAAACAAAAATGAGAAGTTATTTTGACAATTTAAGACTGCTGTGTTGCGGAGTTCTCATTGTTATGTTGTAAAGTGATTACTCCGGAAACATTCTAACAAAAGAAGTGCAAGAAATTCGAATTTGGAAATTCTAAAATTTTAATACTACTCATATTACTAAACTATTTATATTAAAAATAGTGTACATGACATTTTGTAAAGAAATGAGGTTTTAGAAAAAAATTCATTTAACAAAAATTTCTTATCATCAATATTCTACTTTTGCAATGTCAATGGTTTTGCAATTTGCAAAACTACAGATACTAGTTCGGACGATAAGAGTTCGGACCGGACGATAAGAGTTTGTCAAAAAATCGCCGGTTTTTTCTGCAGCATTACAATACTTTCTCTATAATGTTTCTGCAGTATTCGAGAAAGTAAAAAGGGTAGTGATATGTGTTTCGAACTTAATGTTTCAAAACTGGAAAAAACATTTACTCGTTTTTCTTTTGTAATTTGTTGAACGGTTTTACCTGATTCTTTGTTTGACAGAATAATTTGACCCTCGCTAGCCGTTTGATATCTCACCTTTAAAAATGTTTTTTACGGCCCTTTTAAGACATTTTAGCGGACCAGTTTTATGTGCTCTAGCTAAAGTTTTATAGCAATTTGACAGAGGCTCAAATGACCGTTGGTATTGAAACGCCCTAAAACAGCAATCATCATCACCATCATCATCATAATCATCGTCAAAATTAATGGCATGAAAATGAAAGAATGCGAATTAAGCAGCGCAATTAGAGAAATAATGGAATTCGCAAATAAAATATTTTGTAAATATTGCGAACTATATTTTAAATTCTACTGAAGCATTATTGCTTCTTTTACTTTGAATATGTGTACTGATGTTTCAGTACAATGGAGCTTTAAGAATCAATATTTATTCTACAATAATAATTAATACTTATTTCCATGTAAAAAATAAAATGTTTATTAGATACAGATGTGTCAGACCTTCTGAAAGACGCACTATCGCGATCTGAGCAAGAGAAACTCCATAAGTTTGTAACAGCAAAGTTGACGTATATTTATAATACTGTTGTTACTATTCGATCATTATAATATTTAATATAACATAGAAATTCTTGAGTTTTGGTTTAAGTTAAGAAGAGACTAAAGCACTTATTGCCATTCTTTATAGTCGGACCTTTCATGGTTGGCCCGTATCCTACCCGGCGCGCCATCTATAGGCTCCTGAGAGACTTTCCGGGTCCTGCGCGGTATTTCACCGCCACCTGGGTAAATCCCATCAGTGGAGAGCTCCACTGACAACCTGACGAACTTCACGCCGTAACTTATCACAAGAGGTGATTGACAAGGAGTAGTATCCTTATGTATAGTTGGGACACGCTCCCGACTACCTCCTTAGGCGCCTGAGGGATCTTTCGGAACCCACGGATATCCCATTGCTCCCTTGGATCATCCAGGGAAGAACCGGGAAAGGTGGCTCAGGGCATCAACGGATGTGCTTCTGACCGAGAGGTCCTAGGGTTCGAGTTCCGACGATGGCAGGTTTTTGACTTTAGCACCTGACGACCTTAGCAGCTAACGCGCCCGGAATCAGCGAACAATCAATTAAATCCAGTGAAGAGCTCAACCCACCCAGCGAAAAGCTCCAAGAACATGACCCCATGAACCGCACGGCCAGACAGCTCTTAAATCAGACTCGGATCCGTAAAGATATTGTTTCCCAATGAAGCCCATGGATCATTTTCGATTCTCATGTCTTTTAAGCGATTACAGAATCAGATCCTCAATGCGCTTCTTCCATAGATTTCTTCAGTGATAAGGAATTAGGACTGTATTGCGGTTTAAAATGAAATTTTAAATGTAATAATAAAATGAAATTTTACAAGGTGATTACGATTCTTGCACTTGAATTTGGTTGCGAAAATTGGAGCATGAATCGTTCAGATAGAAGGAAATTGAGGCTGCTGAAATGCGATTTCTAAGATCTGTTGCAGGATATACGCTTCTAAACCACATAAGAAGCGAAGACATCGGAAGCGAACTAAAAATATTCAGCCTCAATATGAGAATTCAGGTGCAAAAAGAGAAATGGTTCCATCATATCCAACGGATGGCTCTTGTGAGACTATCTAATAAGCTCCTCCACTACGCATCCGAAGGAACTCGATATCCAGGTAGAGTCTACAAGAAGATGGAGAGACGATCTTCTTGGCGACAGAACAGGCCATTCGGCCTAGTCCTTAATGATGGTGAAGATGATGATGATGAAGAAGATGATGATGATGGAGATTGCGATTTAAAGTGGTACGTGAGGGACTGGGAATTTCACCATGTTACAAACAACTGAAAACTACCAAAAACATAAGAAAACTACCGCGGTCTGAGCCTATCGCCTCGCACTTGTACGGACGTTATCCAAACTACTGCACCAGCATTTTGACTTATTTTGCTTCTTGTAGTTTGTTTCATACCTGACATAATTTTTATCAAAACCGAGTGGATGTGCACAACTTCTCAGAATTGTTTAAATCATTACCAATTTGTCAAGATGAAATAGGTTTTCGTATTACGACGCATTCTAAAGGTGTGTTCTGGAGATGCCATATGTAATAAATTTGGGAGCAGAAATATGCAAGCCTTGAATTTGTTAAAAGTTCCATCGCTCTTTATGGTATTCTCTGTCTCACGAGGGACCTTTCAAGTAGAGGTCGGAATCTGGTCTTTTTCTGTAGATAGATATTAACTATTTACATGTGATGTGAAAAAATTATCTGCCATCACACATTGGAAATTTTGAGAAAAAGAAATACCAAAATATTTTACCTTTTATTGTATTTTACACGGACATATCAATGTATGTTGGTTTAGTTGAATGTTGTTTGTGGTACACCCCGATTAAAATTCATTTGGGTCGTTATCCTAGCTGGTGTTAGCTGGCGAGCTCGAAAACAATAATGTCAGTGACTATCATTCAAAAAGAGCTCTGAGCAGCTCGGAAGCCAATAGTTGATTGATTTGAATTTTATTGTTCAATGAGCTAATCATTGCCTCCCTTGAGGAACGCTTAAACCTGCTTTGCTGAATACGGCGCAAATTATATATTGTCAGTGGGTGCTTATGATGAGTCTTGATATGTTACAAATTGCAGCATTTTAAAAATTAAATCTAATAATAACATTAGAAATTTTAAAAAATTGACAATTTATTTCTATTTATCAATTCATTGAACATTGAAATTATAAAATATACAAAAATCGTTAATTGCAATCTGTAAATTTACATTGTAGAATTAAATATAAAGACCATGTGTCCATGTGTGACGTCCAAATGTGTGACGTGGCAAATACATTTCACTGATTCTGGCAGACTACCCGAAAACCAGCAACATATCTGCAAATGGTAGCAGAGACCAAGTTTATGTGATATCGGGGTTAGTTTCCGTTGATAAATGCTATTAAAATGGTGATTTATTGCAGTTTTAATGACGCAAAGGCACTTTTAAGACCCCAGATTGTTTTTGCTGGGCAACATGTCACCCGCTGTTGCGACGCATTACGTGTCATATCACGTGACTTTTGTGGGCGGGTGTCGCTCCCGTTAACCCGAATATCTGCCTGATTGCGTTCTCGATATCTGGTAAATAGCAAAACTCGACAAATGAACTTCGACACTTAAAAATATTCCGCAATTATCATGAACTAGACACACAAAAGGTGCCTGCGCCGGCCACAGAATTATTCCAAGTTCGACAGTGCCGAATGAATAGCTTTACGACCCAATTTCATGACAAGTTTTGATTGAACGTACGTCAAATCCTTGCGTGGTAGTGGCCACTTTATTTTTTTATGAATTGGCTAGTAATATAAAGCATGTGTAATATATTTTCATACACTATAGAAGCTCATTTTATACATTTATTTATTTAACGTCAAAAACAGAAAAACTGAGTGTGACGTACTATGGAGAGAACAGTATTCTGTGAACGTTTTCGTAAATTCTGGTATCCCTTCCCTAACTCATTTATTTGTTAAATTCTGAATTCAAATGGAAAGGAAAGTACCAGAAACGAAACGATGCCAGAAATATATTTTCATTTAAAGTTTTGAATAAAAAACTAGTGCTTGAAACTATTTAATTTTCGTACCAAATGTTCTACGATGACAAATGGGTTTTACAAAAGACGATGACTGAGATGTGCTAATTCGGAAAGAAATTGTGGTGTACATAGCATTACATGACCATTACTAAAGGTGAGAAAGTATGTGCTGTTTTATCACTACTAGTTTGATGTGGTCCTTTGTTTTTTTAGTATGCAAATGTATTTTTTTAAATATCTTTCACATCGTTAATATTTACATTACGGGCATACAAAACTGCATTTGTGAGAATAAATGCATTAAATGATTTCTTTTTAATATAGTCCGTAAAATTACATAGTAATAACGTTCTCTTCTTACGAAGTTAGTACAAGAAAGTAAAACTCACCAAACACATTAAGTTCACACAAATTTAATCGACAGACATAAAACATGTGTTATATCAAATGAAGGTTGTAGTAATACCAAGTTTTTCTGTGAAAAGGCGTTCGAAATTGCCCATTTTCAGAAAAGTAAAACGATATTTTCTCGAAACAGTTTAAAATTTATTCAATGAAAATGACTATAAAGAACCAGGCGTTACTCTTCTATTATATTCTTAGAGTCATATTTCAATTCCACATTTAAGGGACAGAAAAATTGAGAAAATGTAAAAAAAATCTTTTAGGCGACGATAAATAGCACTTGGGGGGAAGGTGGGCCAAATCCGAAAAGATGGACCACACTAGAGAGATAAGGTAACTAATACGAGAAAGTCGGTGTCAATCTGTAACATCACTTGTTCTAAAATAATCTAATGACCTACTTTCAAAATTCCAGAAGACGAACTTCGTTGCAGCCTATCCTCTTTAAAGTGTCTCCCTCCAGAACTTTCAACACCAACCTGTTCCTTCAATAAACATTCATTTTGGGTGGTATCGTAATTTTATGTAAAATCCGGAGATCATTGCCTTCTTCTGAAGGTACGTTGTATGATTCATAGCTCATTGATTAGACAAAACTGCACCATGGAATTTTCATGGGAAAATAATACGACGATAAGTAATATACTATTTGTACTCAAGAGATGCAAAGAAATCGTGTTTACGAATAACATGAAAAACGATAAACGATAAAATAACGTGTTTACGACTTCATTTATTACGAATAACATGTTTAAAAAGATATTCCATCGAATATCGTGGATTTTATTTCTACGATAGACACTTATTACGTATCAAAATATCTATTGAAAATTGCTTGGAATAAAAAGTAATTCGAATAAAATGAACGACAGGTTGAATTAATTTCGACAGTATTAAGTTCTAAGGTTATGTTGTTCCCTATTTTTATTTATTTATTTCCTTATTTCGTGAATTTTCCGCGTTTTTATGAAACATTGTTTTTAATATAAAAATTTATTATTTGAATAAATTCATTACCTTCTCTCAGAGTAATATATGGATAACATGGAATTGATATAGATGTAGATGGATAATCGTACTGTAACAGGTGAAGTGGGCTTGAAAACAAATATTTTCCGTCCCGCTGGTAAATTCCATTCCTCTCCAAATGAGAGCAATCCGGTTGGATTGGTTATCTTGCATTGTGGCATTCGAGCGATGCAGAATCGAGTTAATTAGTGAGAATGAAAACCTGTAAGAGCATTCCTCAGTCCAAAATTATCTCTCGTTGGAACTGACTCCATATCATCGTCTCTTTTTCGGTATGTCCCACTTTGTACAGCTGTCAAATATTGGGTCCTCTCCCCGAATCTCTGCCACTTTGAATATCTCTCTGCTGTATTTTCTTCATTTTTTCTCGTGGCTATCTTTCCCTAAGTTTCTTAGTATTTATCTCGACCACTTCCATATTTTGTGCTAAAATGTCCTACCCAGTGAGTTTTTTATAGGCTGGCTCAGTGCCCACACACCACAGAACGTCGATTTAAATCCCTTTTTAGTATAAATAAAACATTTAACTTTTTAAATATTCATCGTTAAGGTTATTTTAAATCCTTTGTGCATCTATGTACTTTTCTGAAAATAATGAAAATATTTTCTTTATTTCATTTATTTACAAGACGAAATTAGTCAGTTTCTTTCTGTATTTTTGTTTGGTGTGCAATTTTGTTATTCAATGCAAATATAATCTAAACTACTTGTATAAAAATTATCTTATTATTCCTAACACAACTGACGTTAATTTTCATGTTCATAATGCCGTGCAATAATAGCGATGTTATTGTGCACTTTAATTGCCTCAATGTAAGTTGCAGAACACATTTAAATGACCCATAAAACATTGATAGCTGGCAACAGCAGGCTGGTCATTAAAAATGCGATTTCTCGGTCCTACGACAAATGTATATGTTGTGAACTATTAATGCTTATTATCCTATAGAAATATCTTCAAAGTTGATGAAATTCAACAGACAAGTACACAGATTTCGGTTTTCTACAAGATTTAATTCTTTAATTTGGATTATATTTATTACTGTATACCAATGATAGTTTATGGAATGAGTATCGTAATAATTGTAGACCTTCCTGATATTTCCAATGAAATATTGAAACGTTGAAACAAACTAAAGGCTATTAGACTGTTGCATTTGGTTCGTGTAAATCATATTACATAAAACACCTTCATTTTACATTAAATATTTAGCAAGTTCTCACCTAACATTGGTCATTTTACTCCCGCGCGCTTAATTTGAAATCGAGCAGAACTCGGAATCGAAACGCTCTAGGCCCCGAAGGACCTAAGAGTTATGTTCCTTAGTTACAGTATTTTACAAAATAAGACCTTTCCGGGCCATTACTTTTACATTTCGGATCTTTAGCTCTCGTGAGGACACATTCCTTGATACCGTTTGTTAGAGAAGTAAAGAATCTAGAATATCTTGTGAATTATATTGACTAATTCATGTTCTGTGAAAGAATCGTACAGTCCCTGTCCATATTAATGTAACGACTCTACATTTTATGTATTTCACCGCACAGTAATTTCGTGGTAATGTTTATAACTGATGTCTTAGAAACCAACCTTAGACCCCATCTCGACCGGGATTTGTCCAGTTTCCCTGATCCATTGAACAATGCTGAGACGGCCCCTTGATTTGCTTCTGGACGTAAATGTAGCTTCACTATGCGCACGCTTTGTTGAGCTTTCCTTTTGCTTGTGGTGGAAGTAGAGCTGAGGGTGAGTTTCTATTTTGTTAGCAATAAAGAAAAATCAAATCTGTTCGTCCGTTTACAGTTACAAATAAGTTTTCTATAATTCGGCAACGAAATTATCCAGTTTTTGAAATGTTAATCTCTCGCTGTTTTAAATTTATTATTATTATTTTTATTGTTATTATTACTATTTTTTCATCTTTCAACTATTAATAATTAAATTGTTGGAAAGGGATTGGGATAATGGTTAAATTGTTGGGAAGGTTGCAGGTTCGAATTCCTCTCGGGGAATGGATGTTTGTGCGTGTCCGTATGCAATTACCAGTACCAAAATGTTACTTACAGTGGTAGCTTTATGCCCTTAGTAGTTGGAAAGTGGCCTTTAAAAGAGTTAAAATAAAAGGAAACTAACTAACTACCTAACTAACCAACTATTGCGTCAAGGGCATGAGAGTCTGGCGTCCCGCGTCGAGAGCACCGATTTCCGTTAAGGACTCGCTCTGCAGCTTGCCCTGTCCGCGAAGCTCTTTCCGTTTATTAGACTTCGTTCTGCATAGTTTGCCACCGGTGGGCGAGCGACCGAGCGGGTCACGAGAAATTCGCTGACGGAAACGGGTTTCCACTAAATGGCGGTTCCTTATTAACCACGCTTTGCGCAAATACAGGATGTTCCGAATAACATTTTGCCAGCAAATACACTTGACGGAGGTAGATTAAAGGAAGGTGAGGAAATAACTCGCAATAACGAGATTCATTTATTGTAATTTAAATTACAAGACGATAAATACTTTCTCCAACAAACGAAAACATTACCTCACGAGCATGTAAGAAACGAGTGTGACATCTTCTATGAGAAGATAAGTATCTTTATCCCTTTTTTTATCTCAAGCCAAATGAGGAATCGATTCTGAGTTCCGTTTCGTAATAGATGAAGTGTTCTGATAATCACTGAAATTATTTTAACTACTAGCAACAGGAGTCTGTAGTAGAGTAAAATTTAAAATAAAACTACGATACAAGGTATTTTTTAAAATTAGATACAGCATTGTACAATATTTGTAACGAAACATTACAGTTCTCGATTGGTTACTCGGCCTAACGGCCTGTTTTGATAATTCTATAAACTCGAATTGTGAAAAATGCCTTTTGATACTTATTTCGTTAATAACAATTATCGACGGGTGTAAGACTACTTTATTTAGTTTTAGTCCGTTTGAATATAATACAAAAGTTTAAAAACGAGCATGTGAGCTTCCGTTAGGTTGAATAATTTCTGTGCTGTAGCAAGAACCACGCACGAAAGTCGTTAAACGTTTTATGCACCATAGACGATAAGGAGATATTTAGCTACTTATTAAGTACTAGAAAGAATTTTCCTCCGGAATAAAAATATAAAGCTAATGAATGACAACCACTACCAGCATGAATGGTTCCGGCACCTGCTTTGAACTAATCAGAGAAGATTACCTAAAACGAGCTACTAGAAAAGCTGGTCTCTTGAATTCTCGCACAAACAGTGGTTTGTTTCGATCCAGATATCTAGCAAATCACATAAAGGTGTTCATAACATACTTTCTAACTCGCAAAGATTTCCCGCCGCCATCAGCATTTCTGGCGGCCCGCTCGCGATGCCTTGCGGAACCCCTGTTGGGCGGTCTGAGCTGCGTTGGCAAGCGAGGCGGGGCGATGGGGCGTGGGCGCGTGGGTTGCCGCCCGGGGCGGCGGTGGCGTTCGCCCGGGCGCTCGCCCCCCCCCCATCGACCGCCCGCTAACGCCCACGCGCCCGGGGCGACAGCGCTCAACAGGCGGGCGAGCGGGCGGCGGAGGCGGCGCTCTCGATGGCGAGCACGGCGGCTGCGCTGGCGGCGGCCTGGAAGAGAACTGCTCTGAGCGGTGCTTTCTCATGAAAAGGCAAATGCCAAATCTGCATCCTAACAAACGGGCCACGGACCGCGCGCGAGTTTCCTTCATCAGCCCTGTCTCCTCATTTACAGGCTTACACGCCCACTTACACTATGCTACCACACATGTCGGGAGCTTAGACCGGTAATGGTGGCTCAGGGCATCAACTGATGTTACTGCAATGCCTCTGTCTGGGAGGTCCTTGGGTTCGAGTACCGACGGTCGCAGAATTTTCGACATTATTTTGTCAGCTACGTCGAATCTAGCCGCTGTATGGAAGAGAACTCCAGCGGCCGGCTGCTCTGATCAGTAGTTTTCGTGGTTTCTCCGTTCAACACCTTACGAATGCTGGAGCAGCACAATAACAAACGGGCCACGGACCGCGCGCGATCTTTCTTTCCTCTTCCTTGACCTATGCTCACCCCTTACTTATACACATATTCACTTGCAGTGTACTATCACACTTCTCTGGTGAGCTGACGGGAGCTTACAGCTTGTCCCGGCTGGGGTGGTGCCCGACTGGTTGGAGATACCTGGTAGGGGGGAAATCCACGCACGCCGACGTAGGACAACGTAGTATTTCGCCATCTATCTGGGGAAGATCACCGCCACCTCGTGCGATAAAGCATGCACTTACGGGACTAATTTTCTTCTTATCTGATGTGCCTGGAAACGAACCAACCCGAATTTGGAGCTTAGAACAAGTCCTAGTTAGGTCGGTGACCCACTGGAAAAGATACTTGGAGGAGCAAAATCCCGCAGTCTGATGTGAATGTTGGCGCCAGTACTTGCGTTTTGACAGAACTTGCATTCTAGTGGATGTGGAACAATGCCACCAACCGCGGTTTAACATGAACTACGCACACGGGAATGAGTTGAAATGAAAGGCACCATTCCCAACATATTTATTGAAGTGATAGGTAACTTTTGATCCCTTAAGTTTGCATTTTAAGGACCTAGGTCGGACCGTTTCAGAATGATACATGATGGCAATGTGTTTGGGAGATTGCTTAAGAGCCTAATGGCTTCTTGTTTTTGTGCCTATTTTTTGTTGTTTACCGTGTAATCTTATAATTCTAAATTTCTTAAATTAAATAAGTTTGGGAACAGGGGGAGTAACTCACTCTCGGCAGGAGCGGGGTTTAACGTCGATGAAAGTTTTGTAGGCGTTTAAGACATCTTTCCATTGCCTTAATAGGCTAAGGAGGGGATATCGAATTTGTCCAACACAGAAACTTCCTCAGTACAAGTTACAGCGTCACCGCACTGAAAAGCATAAACCTGCAGAGAAACGAGATAAATGGGAGTTTTAAGTGAAGCGTTTGTGAAACTGGTTCGTTTCAACCCAACCTGTAGAAGAAATAAAGTAAAGCGCCGGAGGAAGTAATTACGGAGACAAATGCACAGGAGAACGGAAGATAAATGACACTAAATAATTTACACAACTTTTAGAAAAACAACCTGAAGCCAAGGATGGGGAAGAAACGGAAATTAAAACAGAAAGGAAAAGAATTAGCAAAATGGAAAGTGAATGAAATTGTGACATTTCATAGTTATAAATGCAAATGTTCCGAAATACATTTGCGAAGAGGTGATGATAAGAAGTATAGTAATTGTACGAAATAATAATACAGTACATGCAGGAGAGAAACAAAAAAAAATATAGAAAAAAAAGAAGAATTTCCAACGAAGAGAATATGCAATGAAAATGAGAATAGTATAAGTGAGAAAGAGTGTAAGAGGAAAGTGTTAGTAAATTAGAAAAGGTATATTTATGGAAAGCTGACAGTTTCGATCATTACGAAATATAATTGAAATGAAATGGAAGAGAATTAGATAATAAGAAAATGAGATGACATAGAAAGCAAATTGTAGAGCATAGTGAAGCATAGTGAAGAATGTATGATGAAAGTAAATTTTCGGACAAAATAAATAAATACAATTTGCCACATGCTAGATGACAGCGAAAATGAAAAAAAAATGAAACATCGCTCGCCCGGAATCACTAATCAATCAATCTATCTGAATAAAAGAACGAAGATGATAAAAGAGACGTCAATCCTCCAACTTGGAACTTGGCATTGCCAACCCATGGGCAACTAACTGGGCCCCGTTGCTACGAAATAGTTTGCGTGGGACGCGCATTCGCGTGGGGTGATGAGTGAGCGTGGGCGTGAGGGGGCGTGGCGGGGCGGGGCGGGGCGCTTGCGGTGGTCGCCCGCCGCCCGGGGCGGTCGCGCTGCTGACAGACAGCGGGCGGGCGCCGCCGCGCCGCTGCGGGCGAGCGGGGGCAGGTGGCGCAGCACGGCGTGCGGCCACCCATTGCGTTGCGGTGAGGAGACATCGCGCCAAACAGCGGAGCAGAGGATGCACACGAAGGGAACTAGCACACCGTTATTAAAGACTCCTAATAATAATAATAATAATAATAATAATAATAATAATAATAATAATAATAATAATAATAATTAATAAAATAATAATTAAGTATTAAATAATAATAAATAATTTAATAATAAATAATTAAGTAATAATTCATAATAATAATAATAATAATAATAATAATTATTATTATTATTATTATTATTATTCTTGCCAGTTTCTTAGCCGCTACTTCGGTCTTCCGGCGCCTAATCTTCTCCAATCTTCTATGTTATTCCAGGAATCAGGGGGTAATTTCCACTTCTCGATTACATTTCTGATTTGGTCGTTCCACCCCGGTCTTGGTCTTTTCTTTTTCTCCTTTCACTTCGTTGCCATTCTAATGATCTTTTCTCGTTCATTCTGTGAATACATGTCCAGAGTTGTTTCTTTTCAATTTCCTCTGTCATATCATGGTGCAAATTCATTATTTCCTTAATTCCTTCCACATTTCTGCTCCATAAAATGTAACACTTTCAATCATACATTTATATATTCTAATTTTAATTTTCTTGCTTATATTTGGAACCCAGATCACTGGATTTAGGGCTCCTAAATTTTTTCTTCCTTTAAAAGTCGGGTTTCACATTCCTTTTCATAAAAACCCTGTTTCCCTATTGTTGAATTAATAATAATTAAATAATAAATAATAATTAAATGATAAATAATAATTAAATGATAAATAATAATTAAATGATAAATAATAAGTAATTAATAATTAATAATTAAATAATAATTTATGCACCAAGGACGTTATAATGATTGCAATGATCGAACCACGACAGAAACTCCCAGGGCCTTCTTTGGTTCGTGGGCATTTTGTTGCTTGAGATCATTAGAACAAGTTAACGCCCGTGGTACATACATGATTTTATTTTTAGGAAATTTTAATGATTCAGATTTATTAATTTTCTAATTAAGTAGATGTTAACTTGACTCGGTTTCTTTTTTCGTACTTCCCTTTCATAATTCCCTTTCTCATAATCCCTTCCATAAGAGAACATATAGCGGCAATCAAGTGCTTTCATATTTCCGTCGTAACCAGAATCCTTTCGATCCAGGTAAATTACGCAGTGTGTCGAGTTCTGTGTCGAAGGCAGTAGCAAACAATAACAGATCAGTAAAAAATATATAATTTTCGTGATACTCTACTGTTATGTCGACAAAACGCATTAAGAGAAACGAAAATCCCTTATTACAGCCGAAAATCCCTTATTAGCTCACCGTTCGTTCAAGTCAAATTAGTTGTAACTAAAGATGGAGCAGAAGTATTCGTATTATTTGATTTTTTTCTTTCAATAAGGTGGTATTACAAAACTTGTTGAAACACACACGGCCTCTATGACATATAAAGGATTTGCTTATAAATCTCAGCAATCGCTTCCGTTTACAAATTTCAATTTTTACGCTTAATTTGACATTATTTTTATACACAATTATTTACTCTGTATTTGCATTACATTAATAACAATTACAATTGCCTTTTTTCAAATTACTTACGCACCGCTGGCGGGCGGATGCGGGCGTGGGCGGGCGGGGGGGGGGAGGGCGGTGCGGCATCGGTAGGGGAAAAGGAAAGGACGCGGTTGGTAACGTAGAGGAGCAGTCGAAAAAGACGGGTGAGAACATATCGGCAGGCAGAGGAAGTCTCGGCAATGGTTTAACAAGACGATTGACGGAGCTAGTGACGGTGGCTATAGAGGCTGTCACATGTAAGAAAATCCTTTCTCGTAATGGCGTACCTATTTTATTCAGATGACCTTCTTTTTGTTATGTACTATTCTACTAAAGCTTTGAAAAAGGCAGACCAAATGGCCAGAGCCTCGCCACCAATAAAGAAATTTATTTGGAAGAGACAGTAATGGTGAACGTAAATGTCACGGACACGACTACGACAAAAATGTTATACTAATCCTCGTGTGTTGAAGTTATTATTCAGTTAAATTATTTTAGCACATTTCCTTGTAATTCCGGATATTTGATCAATAGACGTATTTAAGAGGTGAGATAGTACAGATCACGTTGCTTATAAAGAGAGTGGTGGTGGCTGTTGTGGTGACCCAACCGAGGTGATGGACAGTGAGGAGGGGAAACTGGTGTCAGAAGGTTTGGTGCAGTCCAGAGAGCATCAAAGCGTTGAAGACGAGCAACTAATGGATCGCGGAAAATTGTTTGGCAGATCTCAGTCACGCTCAGATTTTCTTACTTACAGTTGCTCAACTGAATTCAGACAGATGAATCATGAAGCTAGCATGCATCAGCGATACTGACACTGTTAGTGTCATACTTGATTGTGTGAGATTTACCTTATGTCCATTTTGTTCCGAGGGTGTCCTTTAGACAACTTATAATGTGAATAGTTTAATGAAAGTTTTTATTTCTTTCCTGGTTTCTTTTGATACCTCAGTACGATTTAAAGCGGTATATTTGCTCGGAATCTTCATAATATTTGCGACCATTGGTCTATTTGGTTACTTGGAGATCAATCGTTGAGCATGCTACGGTAGTGAATGTAGCACTCAATATGATATAATCAACAGTAGCGTGGATAAAGAGCGAGGTGTGGATGGAGATGGCAAAGCGTGAAGGTACAAGAAGAAATGGCAGAAGAAGATGAAAAGGGAGACAAACCGATAATCACGGAATTGGAGGGTGAAGAAGTTTGGCTGTCGATTTTAAACGCTGGTGGCGTCAGCTGGTATGAATCTGTCAATACTGGAATGGCAGTCAAAGCAAAAGCAGATGCTGTGGAGAAGGCAAAAATGGCAGACGTAATGGCAGCTCTACTCTGGGCAATGTTGGTAATATAACTTGCGCCCGGACGGGAGTTTCACATCATTACGGGAATTAATTTCGCCACACGTCTCGTTTCACGACCAATCGTTGTCATGAAGCTCGTGAGGGAAGGGCCAATGTTGGAGCTATCTGGTTGCAACTGTTTTCCTTGTTTCCTTGCTTGTTGGTAAATTATATTACGAGATCACATCAAACTTCCCAGAAGTTGGTGGTTGTTTTGAAAACACTGTTGCTGGCAATGGGGATGAATCTAATAACTCGGGAACGACTGTTGTTGCAGAAACAGAGGCGGAGAAGGCGGCGATAACGCCTAATATATGCCGATGGCTCCATCATTCACAGCAGAGACGGAAAGCCTTATGTCAGGTCCGGAGCTTTACCAATTATTATTACCCTAATTAATTTCCCTGCTCGTCGCGACAGATCATTGTCGTTGCGGCACGGTGGACAGAACCATTCTTGGAGCTATCTGGTTTCACGTATTTGTAATTTCGTTTCGCTTCCTTGTTACTAAATCATACTACTCGAGCGCGCCCAAGCGCCAAGCGTTTAGCGGTTGATTTCAAAAGCCTCGACACCGGGGATTGATCTGACAAGATGGGAACGTCAGTTGTGACAGAAGCAGAGGCGAAAGTGGGGATCATGGTAGAAGTGGCGATATCTCTATTACGGGAAACAAGGCAGAAACGGTTGTACCAGGCGCAAGATTAACGAATTAATGTGAATTAATTTTGATAGAAGTCGCGTGTGTTTGTTGTTGTTTCACCCGTGAGATTAGGACCATTGTTGGATCTACCCGTTGCGCTTGTTTGTAACTTTTATGACTTTTTTGCTGGTAAATTATTCTACTAGAGACCGGAGTACGGGACTCAGGGCATCAATAGATATTACTACAGTGCCTCTGACCGGGAGGTCTTAGGGTTCGATTCCCCAAGGCGGCAGGATTTTCGACACTAGCTACATAGCTAGGTCGAACTCAACGGTTGTCTGGGGGAGAATACCAGCGGTTGGTTGCCCTGAACGGTATTTTTCCGTGGTATCTCCGATCAACACCAGGCGAATGCTGGAGCAGAACCGTAACAAATGGTCCACGAACCGTCTGCGATCTTTCTTTCCTCTTCCTTGTCCTATCCTCACCCCTTACACACACACACTTACAAACACTGCACTACCACACCTGACGGGAGACCAATGGGGAGCTTAGAGCATATTCCGGCTGGTGGGAGATATCTTTGTAAAGGAAAATCCCCCTAGCCGATAGGTAGGTCGGCGCTGGAACTCACCATCCCGCGGCGGAAGATCATCGCCACCTCACAAGGAAAAACATGCACTACACTTACGGGACTAATACCTTTGAACGTTGAGGCCCCCGGAATCACTAAGCAATCAATACGGAACCACTAGAACGCTCCAAAGCGCAATGTGGTTGGCATTTGTTTTGAAAATTCTGGTGATGAGAACGAGATTGACCTCAGAAGACTGGCACGACAGTTGATGCAGAAACGGAGAAAGTGGCGGGGGAGGAAATGCTTGTCGTGGGTGTCGATGGCGATAACGATTGTTCCAGGCGCCGGTTTAATCTCGCGTCGGCACTTTCGTCAAAGGGTTTGCACCGACGCCCTGCGATTTTGCACCGTGTGCTGCGCTCCGTAAATGAACTTCTAAGTGAAACATTCCCGCACCCCTCCCCTCTTTCCTTGCCAATTCCCTCTGCGCAGTGAACATAAACAGATGCTCGGTTGGAATGTAAAGGTACGGTTTAGGTAGATTGTCGCAATGTTTAGTCGGATTAAATTGTTACATAAAAGCTCTGTTTTTCCAGATGTGTGTGAAATAAAAAGTATGCACATGCAATCTTTGCACACGGATAAAATTACGAGATGACTGCTGTTGAACACTTCTTCCAATTTTGGTTATGATGAAAACGAAAAATGTAAAATATCGACATGCATATTTCTTGTATGTTCGTTGTTTCTATCTACAGAGTGACTGGTGGAACTTTCCTCCTTTGGGTGCGATATGCTTACTTTAATTAAATATGTGCAAAAATGTCTCCATGGTTATGAAGCAAAGTAATATTTTGTGATAAAAGATATTCGGGCACACAATGAGGAAATGTGCCCTCGCGGAGAAAAAATATGTCATTTTCCTTGTGGTTACATGTAAAAGCATAAAAATGTTTCCTTTATTTTTCATAAATGTGTTACGAACGATGTAATAAGAGAGGTTACTGAAAGCTCCTGAACCTCGAAAAGAGAGACATTTATTTCTTTAGTATTTCTGAAAAGGTTTTTAATGAACGATGAAATTGAAGGTATTTTAATTAGTGACGTTTTTAAAGTTCATTAACCTTAAGACAACGATGTAAATAATTGATATGCTAGCGTTAAGAAAAAGCTCAGAGATATTACATTTATTTGTGCACTTTACTCCACCATATAATGTATTTTTATCGCAATAATGCAAAACGCCTTTTTTAATTTTTTTTTATATATACGACACCACGTAAGCAAGTGTGACCTCACTCCAATCTGAAAAAATTGCAGTTAGGCCAAGATTGCTGTATTCAAAAATCAAATGTTTCTTCCCTCCTAATTTATTGTATTTCACTTTTGAGAAGCTTACAGAATGCAACAGTTATTTTGCCAGATACTAGTTAATCAGTGACCCACTGACTTACATTTATTTATGATAAAATTGATATGATGCTCTAGTACTATTCTTTAGAAAGTAATGGCATTTGCTGACTCTATATTCTAGTTCTGAATAAAAAGCAAAATATGTACTATACACAAAAGTATTCCGCACATATATCAAATTAATATACTGATTACTTGCAAACGGTGATAGAATTGTACTACGTAATGACTTCAATATACTCTTTTTTAATCTTGAGATATTATTGCAACATTGAAATTTTAGTTATCTTCTCGCACTAGCATTTATTCGATCTCTTAAAAACTAGACAGTATTCATCTACTGCGACCCATCTTGATTTTGATCACTTTGATATTTAGTAAGCAATTCAAAATCAAACTGTTTTATGGAGCCGTAATGAAGTGTCTTTAACTATAGGAAGATCCAATTTGGATCTTACACTCCCTGCACTACCTCATTAATTTTATTACGTCATTAAATAAAAAGGTTATTTTCTACTTAACATCAAAAGTTCATCGCTTAAAATTTTCATCGAATAGCTTAATTTACAATAACTACGATCACAGTTTCTTCGCGTTGCCCACTCAATCGCAACTGTTTCAAAGAAAATGATCAGATGCAAAAACCGTCGACAAAAAGACCCCTAAAACCACAATTATTTGACTCGGTTGACTTCAGACACAAACAGCGCATAAACTTCAACTAATGACCAATCTGCGAGATTCAAAATTATAGGTTAGCGAATAAATGGTAGGGTATAAAAACATTCACAGCCACCCAATCACCTGGAATCTTATAATAGCACTATTTCAAAGACAATGCTCCAACATTTGTAATTGCCTTTAAGTGGTTGCATTGCTTCTTCAAATTTTTATTGTGGGAGGAGCTTTGGTTCTGTGATTACGTCAGATTTCAAAACAGATTTTGACGTGGCATCGTGAAGGGATGTCTTCATACTGCCAGAGTTTTAGTAAGTAGCTTCTGAAATATAACTCTACACCCAACAAATATTAATATAAAAATACAAATAGTGAAGAAATGTTATCTACACAAGACTTAAGTTCATATCGTCTTATTTTCCTACAAACCAGTTTTACAGATGTGTTTTAACAACACAAACAGAAATGGAGAAAATGACCAAATAATTTATTTTTCATTTACATATTAAATAAATAGTCAGAGTCAAGATACATTGGACTCGACCAATAATTAGAATGACAAAAATATGTTACTACATACGTTTCCTCAAACAACCAGGTTATATTTGCATAAAACAAAACAAATATGGACAATGAAGTGACCCAATATTTTAATCGGAATACTTTATTTTTAGAAAACAAAAATTTTTAGAAAACAAAAATGCTGTTAAATAGAGAACAATAGTTTTTAACACCATTTCTCTTTCTTACTAGAGGGATACAACAAAGCTCGCTTCTGAAAAATCGAATCTTTACTATTGAAATTTATTTTAATCTCTTGGTGGAAAGTCTACAAATGGTTCTCGCTAGTTGAGGCTAGAAACTAAGTAATTATTATGTGTCAAAAAACGATTTCTTTAAAGTAGACGTGAAATCATTGGTTTTCTAAGCACGGAGGACGCTACATATTCCTCCAAGCAATATCGTAGGTAGATAATTTTGAGCCACGAACAAAATTTAAATTCAGGACACTTCTACACACATACAGATTGAACAAATACGCATATGATAGATTTTTACAAAACAAAATACAAAGAAATGACAAAAGGATTCGTTGTAGGTATCAAATAATTGCAAATTTTAAGTAATAGGATCTTGTTTCAGTCGGCCCTGACAGCCGATGTCGCTAAGACTGAAGCTACCTTGTCTCGAAGGGTTGCGGTTTCGAATCCCACCCCTGACATGGATGTTTGTGTGCGTGTTCATGTTGACTGTATGTGTACTCCTTACCCTGAAAGATGTAAACCAACGTTATAAAATTACTGTGTCGCTGTATGACCAGTGCAGTTACAAAGTAATCTTAAAAAAATAATAGTAATGATGATCTTGTTTTCTCCAACTGTTATCTGCAATATAAGGATTAAATGTGTTATTATATGTAGTTCTTATCCCTTATGTATCCTACGTGAAGTATCCTACGACAAAGATCCTGTATATCCTGCAACTCATTTCCGCGAGAACACAGCGGTCGACAACACGAACCTGCCAACGGAGAGACGTCGTGTACAACGTAAGGCTTTTAGCGCTTTGGAGCTTTGCTACGGATGTAAAAGTTGGTGAATCTCCGGTGTATGCGATAAATATCAAACATCCTTGAGTGTGTTTATTTCATTTACAATACATTAAAGATGCAGTTGCCGCTCAGCTTCGCGTGTCCAAGTTGATGACAACGGCCCGGGCAACACGATAGACACGATGGATATGAGTATATGTTTGAGTCTGTCCAACGCATTAAAGGCCCAATTTCAACTTCTCTACGCGTGCCTAAGAGATGAGTGATTACTTTTGACGAGTCTCTCGCCTGTCTATGCGATTAATATAAAACAGCTTCGAGACTGACCAACGCATTTTATTCCGACATACTTTTTTTTTCGAAAAGTTTGTAAGGAAAAGAGAAAAGTTTGAAAACGAATACAGAATAATTTATTTAAGAAAATAACATAAAGTCGAGGGGCTTATATTAAACAATTGTCTCTAAACAAAAAGGTTCAAAATAATAACATAGAGAAAATTGTCTGTCGTTCATTTACATACAATATAATTCAATGAATTTGGCCACAAGGTTTCCATTGATAGCTTTATACAAAAAAAAATTAATTTATTTACATGTATACAATCACAGCATAAAGAGTTTCTTAAGAATTTCAGAGCGACGTTTCGGAGAACTCATTTTTCCCCATCCTCAGGCTAGACACTGTAAAGGAGAAAACACAGTCTAGCCTGAGGATGGGGAAAAATGAGTTCCCCGAAACGTCGCTCTGAAATTCTTAAGAAACTCTTTATGATGTGATGATATATATGTATATAAATTAAAAATTGGTTGTTTTTTATAAAGCTGTCTGTCAATGGAAACCTTGTAGCCAAATTCATTGAATTATACTACATGTTCAAAGTAATCGTTTAGCAATTTTTTGGTGTGCTCATGCCACTAAAACATCATTTGAACTACGAAACGTAATGCCCTCTTTCCAATCCCATGTTCTCCGCGTTTGCTTACCGATATCACGACATCGCGATGTAATTTCTGAAAGGAGAACGATAAGAGACAAGTCCCTTATATTTTTTTTCTAAATTTTTACTATTTTTTCATCCCATTTTGAGAGCCCTGGGCCCGATCTGTCTTGTACCAGCAGCACCTATGCGGTCAGTTAAATTATAAGGTAAAGTGACTGACAGTATCTCGACATTCTTCCATCGATTGCATGCCGCAGGTCATCAACGCGGCAAACTTCAAGCAGCAACAATCTAACTTTCGTAATAACCATTAAAAGGTTTCTTTTCCATTCTGTGTTTAATAGGTGCTCTTAGCATTGGCACCGGAGAAGTCCTATTGTGCCTGTCAGGTATCGTTTTGATTGGTTGAGATGACTTTGATTCACCGGCAAAAAATATGCTATAGACTTGGCTGAACATGTTATTAGTGGACATTAATGTGTCACTGATTTAATCATTAATCTATATCACTAACTTCCAATGGAAGCAGAAAATGAAACAAAAACCTTTTCAGACTCCGGATATGTGAGAGTTGTCTATGGATTCGGTAAATACAGAGGGACCTGGGGAAAATAAAAGAAAGAATGAAACAGTTTCGATTTTGACAGCAAAACTCAATTAAATTAATTGATTGATTTATTCATGTTTGCGGGCACGTCAACTGCTCTGGTCATTATTCCCGTTAGTGTAGCGCATGTTTTTTTTCTCTGGAGATGACGGTGATCTTTCCCCGCTGGATGGCGAGATCCGGCGCCGACCTACCGTCGGCTAGTGGGGTTTCCCCCTAACCAGGGCTCTCCCACCAGCGGGGCACCACCCCAGCCGGGACAAGCTCTAAGCTCCCGACCGGTCTCCCGGGATATGTGGTAGTGTAGTGCATGTTAGTGTACGTGTGTGTGTAAGGGGAGAGGATAGGACAAGGAATGGGAAGGACAGATCGCGCGCGGTCCGTGGCCCGTTTGATAGGGTACTGCTCCGGCATTCGCCTGGTATTGATCGGAGAAACCACGGAAAACTACCGATCAGAGCAGCCGGCCACTAGAATTCTCCTCCAGATAGCGACTGAATTCGACCTAGCTGAAAAGCTATTGTCGAAAATCCTGCCACCGTGGGGAGTGTAACCTAGGACCTCCCGGTCAGAGGCGCTGCAGTGACATCAGTTGATGCACTGAGCTACCGCTCCCGGTAGAAAAACTCAAATATTTATTTGTATTATTTCGCATATTTCCCTAGTGCGCATACCAAGTAATTTCTCAGTGCGTCACAGTTTACAACACTTTTGAAGTCATGCGACAGTAAGGTTCCAAGGAACAAGCTGACCAATATTAAATACTTGTTATGTATATGTTGCGATACGGGATAGTAATGTTTTTGGATTTTCTTGGTATGTAAAGAGATGTTGAACTTCACACTGTACACTATACTATTGCGTTATTCGTTTTTTGACCTGGTTTGCGAAAATGTTTAATGCCGGGAGACCGGTCGGGGACTTAGAACTTGTCCCAGCCGGGGCGGTGTCCCGCTGGAGGGAGATACCTGGTTGAAAAAAACCGCTAGCCGACGGTAAGTCAGCGCCAGATCTCACATTCCAGTTGGGTGGTATATGTATTATATTTAAACGAAAAAGGGTTGTAATTTGTACAAAGTGCTTGAATGTAAGATATTCTTAACGTAACATTTTTCAATACTTAGTTTGCAAATATTTTATACGTATCTTTTCAGTAACATATTAATATTTGCACGATGGGAGGTGAAGTAAATAGCGGAAGCAAAGCGAAATAAAGAACAAGTTAGTGGATGAAGAGGTCGTAAGGAAAACGACAAAGAGGACACGGCGACGAAGGAGAAAGCGAGAATGGGAGAAGGTGAAGCGCGGATGTTCACGAACCGCGGAGCAGAATTGTCATCATCGATTTAAGGGCACCCGTCCGACCCTCTCACTCAGTCGCTCACTCTCTCGCTCTCCAGTATATCTCTGCGTCGCCGGGTGCTCTGGAGATGGCGTGGGTTTCTTCCCAAACGACCTCCTCTGCCAGGCCCTGCGGCCCGACACGCCCCACCATTCCCTCACACCATCCCGCTTAGAGCTTGTCCCGGCCGGGGTGGTACCACGCTAGTGGGAGATACATGGTAGAGGAAAACCGTTAGTCGACAGGTAGGACACCATCTAGCGGAGAAAATCACTGCCACCGCATGAGGAAAAGAGTACGCTACACTTACAGGATTAATGAACTTGGCTGTCCGGGAGATACTGCGTCGATGGCTGTGGTACCGACGTTTCGACCATCTTGTCGTGGTCTTCCTCAGGGCTGGTCAGGGCTCGGGTTTACATATGGGCTGATATACTAGGCCCCCACCCATATATAAACCCGAGCGCTGACCACTTCAGCGTATAGCAGCCCTGAAGAAGACCACGACAAGATGGTCGAAACGCCGGCACCTCTGCCTTGGACGCGCCGTCACCGGGAAAGCCCGTTTTCATGACTGTCCGCGACTGAGCCTACGACTTCAATGATCTTAGCAGTTGACGCGCCTGGAATCGTCAGTCAATCAATCAATCCCACCCCTCTCTGCGCCCTCCTCGCTCCCATGCCATCCGCCACCATCCCCTTAACACGTCCCGCCCCCTTTCCATCCACCCAGTTCCTCCCGCCCTGACTCACCCTCGCGACCACACCACGAGGTTAACAGGCGCACCGTGGCCCACCCGTCCTTTCCACTCCCCATCCATTCGCCCGTTCCCCGCCTCTCCCCGCTCCTCCCTATACCCACTGCTCGTCAGTCTTCGCCCATGCGCATCACCCGCTACTCCACACCGAAACTGGAGGACAGTACTAGCGGCCGGCTGATCTGATCGGTAGTTTTCTATGGTTTCTTCGATCAACACCAGGCGAATACCGGAGCAGTACCCTACCAAACGGGCCACGGACCGCGCGCGATCTTTCCTTCCTCTTCCTTGTCCTATCGTCTCCCCTTACACACACACTTATACTAACATGCACTACACTACCACTCATGCCGAGAGACCGGTCAGGAGCCTAGTGCTTGTCCCGACTGGTGCAGTTCCCCGCTGGTGGAAGATACCTGGTTGGAGAAAACCCCGTTGGCCGACGGTAGGTCGGCACCGGATATCGCCGTCCTGCGGGGGAAGATCATTGCCACCACCAACACCTCCTCCTCATCCTCCACCATCACCACCACCACCACCACCACCACCACCACCACCACCAGAGAAAACATGCACTACACTTACGGGAGTGATGGGAATTGACGTTAACGCGTCCGGAATCACTAATCAATCGATCGACATACCGCCTCATCTCTCCCTGCTTACCCCCCCCCCCCGCATTCTCAATGCTCGACACACAACCATATCCAACTCTCGCCACTTCCCGCTCAAGTCCCGCCGCGTGCTTGCTCATCCCTCCTCACTCCAGCGCAATTTCTCTCTTCTTCCCTTCTCGTCCCCACCCCTCCCCTTCCCACCCAATCCCCCCACACCACCTTTCTTCTCCGGCCCCGCCCCCAGCGTCCCGCCCCGCCTGCTCGTATGTGGGCGTTGAAAGCTCTAAACGATAGATCGCGCCTTCTTTTGCTTTTTCACTTACTTGTGCTAACGGCGCCTCCTTTGCAATTCCAAGAGCACCGCAGGCAGCGGGGAGAAGCCAGCGGCTCCCTTTATGTGACCGAAGACACCTCCAACATCCTATTTCTAAAGCTCCTAGATTGAAAAAGGCACGGGCCCGAGCGATGAAGGGCGAAGAACGGGGAGTGTTTGAGAATTGAGATCAACACGGAAATAATAAAAAATGGTCAAAACAATTATTCGAAACAAACAATATATCACGTACAAGTGTTTTATTGCATCTTCTTGCCCGTTCTTGATAACTCGTGGAATATACACACATTTACCTCTCTCGTCCGAAAGATTCCACGGTTCTAATATCGACGATAGGAAATTTTCGACTCTAGATTTATACCTAGGTCGAATTGAGCTGCTCTCTGGAGAATATTTCAAGCGGCTGGCTTCTAATGCTAGGCGAATGCCGGAGCAATACCCTAACAAACAGCATCGGGCCACTTATTTTTCTTTCCTCATCCTTTTTCCTTTACAAGCGGACACATACACACTCATACGCGTACATGAACTACACTACCACACATGTCCCTGCTCATGTACTAAAGAATTGAAATTTAACACCACAAATACGCTTAAATACTATTTAATGCGGCTGAAGCTATTTGCTCTTTTATTCTCACTATTATATAACTAGCCTAATTTCACTGAAAATTGGTGATAAAACTTGTTGAGGTTTTAATACCTTTGTTTTGTTACAGCAAATGTGAAGAGACAATGAATTTACTTGTTGAAATTATGAAACAAGTGGTGCTCCTGAATGACAGACTTTCAAGTACTAGTTTCCTAATCTGTACCTATCGACGCCTAGAAGACAAATTTTCACCTACTCTCAATTTTTGGGTACCTAACAGTAAAAATTCAATATGCCTTTAAGAATATTATTGAAGAGTGAAACTTGTACCTATTTGCAAATTTTCATTGATACATTTGGAGCTGATACGAAATGTTCGAAATTACAGTGTGACAGTGAAAATCGTTATAAAAGAAATACGAGCAATTTTTTTAGAAAATGTTGGAAATATCCTATGGACTTCATGTAAAGTACTCTCAAAATTGAAAGAATTATTTTCAACATTGCAGGGCTTCACAATGAGCCATCTCGACCTGGAAATATTTAGTTTGGTAAAAAATCCTACAAATAGTCAGGCGCAAAAGTTGTTTAACGTCTGACAGACGAACAGACATGTTATTAATTTTTAATGAACATTAAATCAAATGCTAAAACCAAAAGTAAATGAAGCATTTTTAAACACATCAAATGTAGTACTCATATCAGTCTAGAACTTGTTTAAATGTCACTAAATTCAAAAGTTTTATAGATCGCTATAGTTGTGACCATAGTTTCCTTTACTTATGAAAGTTATAACAAAAAAAAACTATCTTAAATTTTATGAAATTACAGTTTACACTGAAGTGTTAAAACAGCCTTTCATTTAATACATGTATGAATGACCCAGCGATTCTCGTATTTAATCATTAAATGCAGTTTATTACAAACAACCCGTCAGTCGAGGACTTCCTAACTACATAAGCATTGTTCATCCGAGTTATTAAGCACAAATTTTAAAACTCCCAAATAATAGAACCACCGCGGGGTTGCGTTTGTTTGCGCGCCATTCAGTGTCCACGATGAGCCATTCAGTGCTGCAAGGCTGACTTTCGGATCCATTGAAATTTGGCTTTTACTTTTTCGTCGGGTCTCATTCAATTGGCGGCCATACGTTTTGCCTGAGGACCTCGAAGGAATTCGATACAGTGGGCGATTGACCTACAATCACTTTGCAGCGTAGCGGGTTACAGATGTCAGTTGTCTCCAAGCATATATTGCAATTGATATAGCAACGAGAATGTTTTTTTAAATTTATTTATTATTTCTGCTTGGTCCTAAGGCCCTAATTAATCGAGTACGATTCATTGAGAGTACATTGAATAATATTTAGAAATCATAATTGATAGATGATTTAGTACATGGACACGTTAAGTAGATTCAAAAAATAATTATTTCTGGTTTGAAAATACGAAGCCACATCAGATAAATAATGCGCCAGGGAGGGTCGAATCACTGCCGTGGTAGTTTCCTCTTTAGTCTGTTGTGGTAAGGATTGTGTTTTCCGATTTTGAAATGTACGGCTGAGGGTATCTTGTTAAAATATCCCAGGCTATCATTGTTATTTGTCTACTCCTAGCAACGAGATATTATGATGGAAGACCCTAAATAAACAATGTTTTGCGAGGTTACGGAAACAACTTCGACAGCTTCTCAGATCCACGGGAATGTGGGTTCATGCATATTATGTGAGGAACATTAGCAAAGATAGCTTCTATTGTTTAACAAGTTGTTGAAAGTGGTGCACTGTAGACAAATATCTTGAAATTAATTATTATTATGTTGTTGAAAAAGTCATATATATATATATATATATATATATATATATATATATATATATATATACACACATGTTCAAACTTTCAAAAGTACGAGGCGATGCACCAGCAGAGATCCTTGAATTTCGGCAGTGTCTCCGGCGACTATTTTACAGAGGTACTAGGTTTGAGTTCCGACGGTGGCATCTGTTCGGTTTTAGATAAATGGCTAAGTCGAATTCAGACGCTTTTAGAGAATTCTAGCGGCTTGATGCACTGATCGGTAGTTTTCCGTGGTTTCTTCGAACAATACTTGGTGAATGACCGAGCGGTACCTTTACAAACGGGCCACGGACCGTGCGCGATCATTCCTTCCTCTTCTTTGTGCTATCACACACACACACACATACACACTTACATGCACTACACTACTACACATTACTGGGGACGAGTCGGAAGCTTGTCTCGGCTGGGGTGGTGCCCCGCTGGTGGGAGATATCTGATTGGGGAAAACCCTGCGAGTCAAGTGTAGGTTGTCGCCGGATTCCGTCAACCATCGGTGGAAGATCGCTGCCGCCTCCCTCGGTAAAAAGTCACATGCTGCATTTAAGGCTAACACTAATGGCCTTAGCAGTTGACGCGCCCGAAATCATCAACCAATCAATCAATCATGAGACGGACGAGGCGAGGGACTCGTCCTAACCTAATCCAGCGAGAAGAAACACCATCCCCTCCAGGGATAATTAACATTTATTATACTAACGAAACAAATAAAATATTGGTTGATATGCCTGTAAACATCAACGAATCAATCAATATTTATCAGAATCATTGGACGGGAAAAGCAATAAATTCGTCTTTAGTGTAAATGTAAGTTATTTTATTTACACTACAACCCGCTCCAGCACGACCTTTCCTGCCCAAACCTGCGATTGATCAGCGTTGCCTTTGCAGAATAGTTGACTGAAAGATCCTAGCGTTGAAGTCCCAATTTAGGCTCTAGCAATGTAGATAGGCCGAATTCAACAAGAGGAAGAAAGTAGCGGCCAGCTGCTCTGATAGATGTTCCCGTATGATATCAGATAAATAATGGAGTAGCCTTAACAAAGACATCGCACGACCTTCCCTTTCTCATTCTTGACCCATCCCCTCCACCTACACACATTTACACGCACTACACTGTATCATACACCGGGAAATCAGCTGAGGCTGGGGCGGTGCCTCGCTGGGGGATAGATTGATTGATTAGTAATTTTTGCCGCGTCAACTGCTAAAGTAAAGAAGGGCATACATGTAGTGCAAGATTATTTCACGAGAGGTAGCGGTGGTCGTCCAAATCCAGGGATTTTCCCCAACCAGTTATCAGCGGGCTACCGCTCTAGCCGGGACAAGCTCTAAGCTCCCGACTGATCTCCCGACATATGAGGTAGTCAAGTGCATGTTAGTGTAAGTGTGTGTAAGGTGATAGGACAAGGAAGAGGAAGGAAAGATAGCACGCTGTCCGTGGCCCGATTGTTAGGATACTGCCACTGCATTCTCCTGGTGTTTATCAGAGAAACCACGGAGAACTACCGATCAGAGCAGCCAGTCTAGAATTCTCCAGCCAGTCTAGAAATACAGCGACTGAATTCGACCAAGCTATGCAGGAAGAGTCAAAAATTCTGCTACCGTCGCGACCCATGCCCTACGACCTCCCTATTGTCGGCGGCGACGGTGTAACGATTAGCGTGTCGGGCTGTTATACCCAAGTTAGCGGGTTCAAATCCGATCGAAGCCGTGGATTTTTAAGGAAGAAAAAACTTCGTACGCCTTCCTTCGGAGGGGAAGCAAAGCCGGCTGTTCCATGTTAGTAGATTTACTGTATATAAAAGATCCTCAAGCCTAAATGAAGCCTCTGAGCTACATTCAAATTGCCTGTTCCGTCGCCCAAGTAATACCTTCTTCCTCCCCTAGTAGGTGAAAGGAGCGTTACGAAATTTGCGTGGTCAGACGGAAGAGCAGGCCTCATGGCCTGAGTCTCGCCACGTAAAATAAGGCATTCATTCATTCATAAGAGGCATTGCAGTGATATCAATTGGTGCCCTGAGCCACCCAAACCGGTTCGAACAACATGGAGATCGAAGGCGGTCTTTGGAGGGATTGTCCCCATAAACGGAGCAGAGATCGTTCCGCGCCGGCTACTCCCCCTCCCACCCCCACCAGCGATCTGAGCCTCTGGAATTGTGGGCCGGCAATTAAAGCGCCGGAGGCTCACAAGAAGCCACTTAAAGGTTATTACGCAAGTTGGAGCATTGTCGTTTGAAGTTTGCCGTTGATGCGAATGAAGCACCGTGGATCAATAGTCTTTTTTTTATATTTTCGGTTTATTACGGTTCGGCTTTGGATGCTTCACAAAAAAGTTATAGGGATAACAATATTTATTTCGGAGGGTATTTGGTTTCATGTATTCATTTATGTCATGTGCATATTTTTTTGCTAAGTAACCATTGTTTTACCCTATGCGCAGTTATTCTGAAATGGTATTTTATTTTTGTAACTATAATTAACGTTTTGTTTATTGTATTATTGTTATCAATGCATTTATTATTATTATTATTATTATTATTATTATTATTATTTATCGTCGAATTGACATCAAGATCATTAGCGCCTAACAAATAAATACATTTTACAATCACAATATGAAATTTAGAACAATATTCATTATCAAAAAACTGTAAGAGAGTATAATACAAACGATACAATACCTTCAATACAATACATACAATACAAACAATATAAGAATAATAAGAAGTTCATCTCAATGCACAATGCATTTGCTCACATAGTTCATTGCGTCTCATGAGATTTTTTTAAAAAAAAATAGTGACGTTATTAAATTCTGAAAACTTAAATTCCATTTTGTCTCTTGCATCTATTACAATGTTGCCACACGGTAATTAATAATCTTAAACGAACTAAAATAGTATTCTAAAAGTTGAAATACATTTGCTTTACTCTATCCCTATACAGTATTTGAGTAACTGCGAGTGTGCTTGTGTGCGGATCCGTCACTCACGGTTAGACTATGTCCCGTGCACCAATTGAGACCTGTGAGATGTCATTCACCGCGTTTTGGTTTCCTGTTGGGAAACTGTTTCCGGATCCGGCCAGAAGATTCTAAGAAATGTCAAAAATGCTTTTGTGTGTTTTAGCGCTGCGTTCTTAGTGGGTAAACGGAGAATTAAACCAACGCCACCTAAATAGATCTATGTAGATGGTATTGATTAAACCTCAGTACCCAGAGGCAATTTCTGCTTCATGACACCATAATTTTCTTCTTCGAGGGTGGTCACACTGATTGTTCTGGAACATGTGTAACGAGCGGTAAAACTGTCAATAGTGATGCGGCTTTGAACATGAGAAGTGAAGTATTTCGTTCGTATTACCGTATTTTTAATAATAAATTTGCAAACACCTACGTACAGTAGTATTACCTTGGAACTTATTAAATTTGAAGAACGGCAAGTGAATATGGAGAAAACCAAAACTGTGAGTAATTTTAGAGAATGGGAGCATGTGTATTCGACTTTGCACATTTGCTTTCTTAAGCGTGCGAATAGGTTAAGAATCAAATGTAATTGTAGAAGCTTTTGTGACAGAATTTCCAAAACCAATTGAAAGTGATTTTATATTAGGGTTAGAGAAAAACGCTGAATAACGACTTACAGGTTGTCTTTAATGTGAATTCTTGTGCACAGTAGCAAAATTAGTGTACAAAACGTAGTTGTACTAAATTGTAACTATTCGCATCATTCATACCTGCTAGTTTATTGTTATTTCTCTACTGTCAATACTAGGGAATTAAATTATTTTTATTCGTCTACATTCATTGTTTACATTATATGAATCGCGTTACTTTTTTTTCTTTCATAAAAAATTCTCAATACAATTGTTTATGTTTGAAATATAGAATTCGAGTTACTTTCTCTCTCGTGAATATGGTCAATTTTTTTATAACTTGCGAGACAGTGTCACCCATCATAATCATGTTTTTTGTCCAGTTTCTTTTGTCCCTTGAACAAATTCTGAAATGACCTCTTCCTTTACTTCTGGATTGCAATAGTAGTTCCAATATGAGTAAGATTTGATAACCTTTCTGTTTGCAAGCTTAAGAATAAGAAGAGCTGGAAGTAGTTATTTCAACAAAATTACAATGGAATAAAATATTTATTTATTTTGCTAATGCAAATGTTTTTACATCCAGAGCAAACATTTCGAATTCGAAGAGGATGTAGGTTTCGAATTCCTGCAGTGGCAGGATTTTCGACATTAGCTAGGACGTCTTCAGAGGCGAATTCTAGCGGCCGGCTGCTCTTTTCCGTGGTTTCTCCGATCAACACTATGCGAATGCTGGAGCAGTACCCTAACAAACGGGCCACGGACCGCGCGCTATCTTTCCTTCCTCTTCCTTGTCCTATCCTCTCCCCTTACACACACACACTTACACTAACATATACTACACTACAACATATTCTGGGAGATCGGTCGGGAACTCAGAGCTTGTCCGGGCTGGGGCGGTGCCCCGCTGGTGGGAGAGTCCTAGTTAGGGGGAAACCCCACTAGCCGACGGTAGGTCAGCGCCGGATCTCGCCATCCAGCGGGGAAGCTCACCGCCATCTCCCGAGTGAAAAACATGCACTACACTTACGGGACTAATGACCAAAACTGTTGACGCACCCTGAAACACGAAAAAATCAATCAATCGAACGCGATAATCTGCAAGGTCTTTGGTCCTCCTCCGTTTCCGCGGGCGCCGCGCTGCCCGCGCGTTTATTTATTCCGTGCGTGGGCGGCAGCGCCCTCTCTTCCTGAGCCGCGACCCCTTCGATCGATCGCCCCCCCCCGCCCCCCGCCCCGCCCCCCGCGCGCCAGGCCACGTGCTGGCTATTAAAGAGCGCTCTTGACGACACGTCCCGCCTCGGTCGCCGGGCGCCCGACGCGCTGCACTGCGCGACTCCGGGTGCAAGGCGCACTGCGCAGTTCATAAACGCGCCACGTCTGCCCTCTGGCAGTCGCACGCGCTGCGATGGCCCAGCGACAGCGTCGCCGTGGCCTCTGCAGCGTCGCCGACCGAGAGGTTCAGAGGGTGGTGGATTTCCCATACTAGTTACTAGTTGAAACGCCGCCGACGACGCTGTAAACTGTTTTAATAGTAGTTTATGCAATTAGTTTATAATGTTAAGCTTTATTGCATGAGTACATGTTTTGAAAACGAGCGACGTTAGGAGCGAGTTTTCAAATTTGTACGAATGCAATAAAACAACATTATAAACGAGTTGCATACGCTATTTTTTTGTATAACAGCATTATAAATTTACAAGAGAATCAAACTTAATTTCGCGAAACAACTTTCTTCTGACGTCTCGGGTGCGTGACATCCAACGCCCTCTGGAAATCAAATTCAAGATGGCATTGTTGACATCCGTGCGAGAAAACGGTGGTCGGCTGTTCCGTCTTCTTCTACCTCCCCACGATTCTCTCGCTACTATTGGCTGAATGTGTGATGACGCAATCATTCGTGCAGTAAAATCTAATACGTCATCATTTGTGCCGTAAAAGACCCTTTTATGAACGATTTCTTGCCCCAGAAAATGACGTTTATAATGCTGGTATACAAAAAAAGCTTTTTTCAGGTGATAAATGTCATGTATAACTTTTAAATATAAACTTTTATATAAAAGTATGTGTAACACCTTTTACACATACTTTGAATCAGACACCTTACTCATTTGTTCAATCACACACCTCTTACACACTTGATCAATCACATATCTTTTATACACACGTTCAATCACGCACCTCTAATACGCCTATTCAATCGCACACCTTTACACACATTTTCAATCACACACCTCTTACACATTTACAGCAAACTGTTTTAAACTTTTTTTCATGTGATAAAAATTTCTAAATGAATGCGTAACTTTGTTCAAATAAGTTCTTACAGTATATGGCATTGGACACACCAATGAATCGTAGTAGCTGATAATGTTATACTTCCGTTCAAAAATTCCCAATACCGAATGACTACAGGTTACCTCGATACAAATTCTTCCCCCGTATTTGCACGCCTAAGAACGTAAACGCGCAAAGTCGAATAAGCATGTGCTTCCGTTCTCTAGCATTACTCATAGTTCTGGTGTTCTCCGCATTTACTTCTTCTTTCTTCAAATTTGACCAAGTAATACTACATGTAGTAAGTAAGTAATACTGTACGTAGACGTTTGTAAATTTATTATTAAAAATATATTGACGACATGCTTCACTTCTTATGTTCAAAGCTGCATTACTATTGACAGAGATTTACATGATCCAGAAAAATGAGTGTTGTCATTTACGTAGAAGAAAATTATGCCGTCGCCCAATTGCATCTGTGTACTGGAGTGTAATCAATGTCACCTACGTAGATCTGTTTAGGTGGCGTTGGTTTCATTCCCCGTCTACCCACGAAGATTGCAGCACTAAAACTCGCAAATACACGTTTTTGGAAATTTCTTAGAATCTTCTGGGTGGATCCGAAAACACATTATCAGTTCCCAATCAGGGGACTGAGTCGTGTCAAATGTGTTCCCTTTACACACACATACAAATACACACACACTTAGATGCACTGCAACGCTATTTATTAAGCGGCGGCGATGGTGTAACGGTTAGTGTAGCGGACTGTTATACCCAAGTTTGCGGTCCGATCGAAGCCGTGGATTTTTAAGGGCGAAAAAATCCTTCGTACGCCTTCCTTCGAAGGGGAAGTAAAGCCGGCTGTTCCATGTTAGTAGATTTACTGCATGTAAAAGATCCTCAAGGCCGACCTGGATGGCCGAGGTGGCTAAGAGCGAGTACCGACTCATCGCTTCGGTCCGAAGGATCGCGGGTTCGAGTCCCGCCTTGGGCATGGCTGTTTGTCCTTTGACTTTGTGTGTGTGTTGTCGCGGAAGGCCTCGCGTTCTGCTGACCCCAGATCAGAGGAGCCCGCAAGTGTTTGTCTAGTGTATGGTCGAATATGCGTCCCTTCGGGACGTAAAGGGCAACCGGCTGTCGGCCGGATAAAAGCCCTAGGAAAAAAAAAAGATCCTCAAGCCTAAATGATGCCTCTGAGCTAAATTCAAATCGCCTGTTTCGTCGCTCAAGTAATACCTTCTTTCTCCCCTAGTAAGTGAAAGGAGCGTAATGAAATTTGCGTGGTCAGGCGGAAGAGCAGGCATCATGGCCTGAGTCTCGCCACGTAAAATAAGGCACATTCAATTCAATTCAATTTATATGTGGAGACCAGTCTGGAATTGAGATCTTGTCCAGGCAGGGGTGGTGAGCCGCCAGGGGAGATACCTGGAGGAGGAAAACGGCGGTCGGCGTTCAAACTCATGTTCATACTAAAGAAGAACACTGCCATCTCTCACCTATAACATGCACTACACTCAAGGGACTAATCACGAAGACATTTGGAGTTTCAATAAAAGAAGTGTGAACCTCCTCGGAATTTAAAGCCACGGCAGTATTTTATTGAAGTGAACACGATGCACATAGTGTAATAAAATATCTCGTTATGTCGAAGCTCTTAAGGAATTCAGTGGTTATACTCAAATAATAATCTTAGGAAAGATGGCTGACATGAAGACGATAGATTGCAGAGTACTAGTAGTATTGTGGCTGTTGACACGAAATGCAACTTGCGGGGAATTCCTACATCTCGTGAAATTGTTTTTGGCCGTTATTTCATAGACAAATATTCCGTTTTTTGGATAGCAAATTTACATCAAATTAAAAATATGTGTAATTTATTAAAATGTATAATACATAATTGGCATTTAAAATAGCGACCATTCAGAAATAATTATTTCCATCCTCAGGCTGCAATTAAAATGACTAAACAAATTAGTAGCAACATTTTAAGCAATGGACAGAATTAAAACAAGAATTACGTAACATAAAATACTGAATATTTCTGTCTATAAAATAAAGGTCAAATGCAATTTCACGAAATGGTTATATCTACGGACAGAAGGAAAACGGAAAAATGAACTAATTCCTTCATCTACCTTTCCGATACATTTTTGAGTAATGAAGGACGGGAGAAGATATTTGTGTACACCATGTTATCGTTTAACTGTCTATTACTAAGCGAATAATTAATTATAATTATACTACAGAATATACTTGAAAATATTAGGGGACTGTACGTCCCCCGCTGGCAATAATGCACTTGGCGGCTAATGATCAAAGAATTTAATGTGCTCGGCAACTCTAAAAACTCACTCACGCTTGCTGGCCAACAGTAACACTCCAAAAAGATTTCGCAACCGGGACTGTTTCAATTGGGTTTATTGCAGATATTTTCGTTTCTCGTTGTATTTATATAGCAGGATTAATTAACTTAAAAAGGTTTTGCAACTAATCATTGAAAAACAATGTTCAAATGTCGTTCTGTTTGTCTCGTTTCAACTGTATGCAACATCTATGAACAGTGTTTTTTTTATTCGTTCATGCGTTGACTCTTTTTCCAGTTAACGTTTTCAGTTATTAAAATCACCTCTTTATTCGACGACGCGTCTAAAAGCTCACAGTGCCAACAATCGTCAACAGATTTTCGGATATAATTCCATTATTTCCAATCATATCCCAAAAGGCGAAAAATGAATGTTGGTCGGCAAACTTCACAGAGCTGTGATTAATATTGCAGAATAAATGAAAATTGTCGCATGCGAATTAGTGTTTGCATTGAATAGAGGATTATTCACAGCAAAATTAAACTTATCGAATATGTTTTGTTTGCTAAAAACTAAATTGTTTACGTAATGTAATAGCAAAACGCAAACGCATTAACAATGTATTAAACTTGTATTACTATTCTTTAAAAATATTATTTTTAATAAAAAATGAACTCTAATTTGTTCTTAAAGAGACACAACATTAAAGGTGATGACTATTTGAAAATATAATTACTAAATACAATGAAGTAGTAGAACACATGTCATATATTATTCTTCATTGCACTCGATCTTGATACACATTTTTTCACCTATTATTTCCTTTACACAATTTTAAACAAATTTTGAGTCTATTCATTCTCTAGCGGCAGTGAAAACTACTTTTTTCCCATGCGGTATGCAGTGATTACCTTTATTAATCTCCGTCAAACGATTAAAATTTCAGCTAACAATCTGCTTCCTGTGAAGAACAGTTACCTTCGTTCTCTGAAACTGCGACGTTTGCTGACTTCCAGATACTCCTGGTTGATTGATTAGTGATTCCGGGCGAGTCAACTCCCGAGGTCATTAGTCCCGAAAGTGTAGTGCATTGTTTTCCACGGGAGGTGGCGGTGATCTTCCCCCGCTGGGTGGCGTGATCCGGATCACCGCCGACTCGTCAGCCCACCGACCCGCCGTCTTGCGTTCGTGTGTATGTGTGCATGCGTGCGCGCCCGTGAACCCAGTACAGTACACCCCCCCACACACACACACACCTGGCCTCTGGTTGATCATGGTGCAGACTAGAAGGCTACTATTATTTGGAGGATCACCTCGTAAGAGGAAATGAAGAAACGAATGGATCGGTCAGGAGGTAAATGAGATTTAATCTAATGAGAACCTGTTTCGAGAGGATTAAACAATGTAGGTGCCGAGAAAGAAATTAGTAGATATGGGAGTTGACTTTTGTACTAACTAAACGACAAGTAGAGGTAAAACCTCTTCGAAAAATGAACAACATGAACATATTCCATGCAACGTATAAAATAACCGAACAAATAGATAAACAATTAAACTCCTGGTTACTATTTTGTACGCTGGGTTCCAGCGATGTATGATTAATGAATCCTAATAATCCTAATTCTAATTTAAAAATTATATGTACAAATCAAAAACAAATAAAGGGATTTTACGGGTTCAACGATGTGAGTAAAAAGTTCCCTCTCGAATTCAAATACTCGTTACACTCGGCAGCTGGGGTAGATACCTTTTTACATGGAACGCAAAGGTCGGAGCTGTTGTCTTCCTTGGACACTGATCATTGCTTGCTACACATGAACTGTTTATGAGAACGCGAACGCTAAGAAACACTGACCCATGATATGGCACCAGCTCGTGGACCAGGGAATGTACAGGAAAGTCGTTGACCTGTCGTTAAGGCCGCTGCAAAATGGTGCATTTTTGCTATTTCTTGGCGAAAACCTCTGGGAGCTACCGGACATTTTCTACGACAACCAAAACTATTTGAGGCTATTTTTACAACGTAAAAATTATGATATTAATGCTATCGCAAGCCTTCTGCCAGAGAAAATTCATTTTCAGGGTTCGAAGAACCGGAAAGGAAGAGTACATTTTCACTAAAAGTTACTTCAGTGATAATGGGCTCAGACAAATGAGACAGAACATCTTTGTCCAAGAATTTTAACTTTGTTTTGGAAAGATCCTTTAAGTTGGATTCTCAATATGGAAAGAATCAGAAGATATCAACAGGGAATGAAACATGATATGGATTGTGTGCAGTCTTGAACATTTTTGCAAGAATCCTTCTCTACACCGCCTAATATCTTCAATATTTTTGTTTTGTTTTTTAAGGTCGCATCAACATCTAGGTCATTAGCGACCACTATTAGAGTTAACGTTATGGTAACTGTGGAGATGAAACGATATGGTGATGGTAAGGGGTGAAAGGACAAACACAAATACAACCATGCCCGAGACGAGACTGGAACCCGCGACCTTTTGGTCCGAGATTACTATGACACTACTGCCTTAGCGATCTCGGCCACCTAGCCGGTCCTAATATCTTTATGACGTGGTTCTTGCGTTTATACTGATAGTTGTCCAATAGACAGTAGAGCAGAAAAAAATATTCTCGAACTGTGTACTAAAACTTCATGAACTGTTGTAGGCATTTAATACCATGAACCATATTGTTTGTTAGTTTCCTGTACGTAGCGTACAAAAAGAAATGTCCCCAAGTATACAGTGTGCCTTAATACGTTCAAAACTTCAGTAAACGAGATTTCATTTTTGGCATATTCGCCAGGATTACGGGAAAATGGACTACCGTGCGCCGTTGTGGTCTAACACTGCACCTTCCGCATCGCGGGATGCAATACATTCGCGGCCGATGCAGCGTGATGGACGCGGTTAACGCCCCAAATTACTCGCGAGAGTGCGAGTGATGCAGTTAAAAGTGTGACAGTGCGGCGTACGTTGGGGGGGGGGGCGGCCTGCGGCCATAATTATGTTCACGATGTTAACGCCACATACACGCGATTAATGTCCTATTGCGGCACGTCACTGGGCCAGAGCAGACCGCGAGCGTTCAGCACACCTTCCATGATCTGGGCTGTCCGGGTGACGCCGCGTCGAAGGCTGGGGTGCCCTGCCCTGAAGAGGACCGCGATATGTCGGTCGAAACGTCGGCACCCCAGCCTTCGACGCGGAGTCACCCGGGCAGCCCAGATCATGACTCTGGCCGCGGAAGCCTACGATATCAGCACACGTTCCAGTTCAAACTGAGTGAAGACGAACATTGAGAGATTGCAACAAGAGCAGCACGAACTTTGAGCCCGTTGAGCAAGAGATCACATAGTAAGAAACACATAAACATTACAGGAAGGCGCAGATTGATTGGGAGAACGGCAAACGTAGACCGGACAACGAGGAGCGGTGCGGTTTTAGATGTATAGAAAACCGCGTCGGTGGTATGGCGACCGCAAACGCTAACGAAGGAGATGGTAAGATGGTTGTTTGATTAGCGGTTACGGGTGCATTAACTGTTGATGTTAGTCCTGTAAGTGTAGGGAATCTTTATATCACGGGCAGAAGCTCAGTGCATCAACTGATGTCATTGCAGCGCCTCTGACCGGGAGGTCCTAGGTTCGAGTCCTGACGGCGGCAGGGTTTTCGACACTAACTTTTCAGCTAGGTCGAATTCAGTCGCTGTCTGGAGGAGAATTCTAGCGGCCGGCTGCTCTGATCAGTAGTTTTCCGTGGTTTCTCCGATCAACACCAGGCGAATGCCGGATCAGTACCCAACCAAACGGGCAACGGACCGCACGCGATCTGTCCTTCCTCTTCCTTGTCCTATTCTCCCCCTTACACACACACTTACACTAACATGCACTGCACTACCACACATTCTGATAGGTCGGCGCCGAATCTCGCCATCCAGCGGGGTAAATCACCGCCATCTCCCGAGAAAAAAACACACGCACTACATTAACGGGAATAAATGACCAAAGCAGTTGACGCACCCGGAAACACGAAAAAATCAATCAATCAATATACTACATGTTATTTCTTTTGAGAAAACTTTTGCGACACTCGTATTTATAAATAAATAGTGTAAGAATGTTTGTGTATAAGCCGTGGAACCCTTTACTTTTTAGCCCCGCGGACTCTTAACCCGATCTGTATGGCACGTCTCCTGACAAATGTGGATCAGATTCCGAACAACCACGAACCATTCGCACGGTGTGCTCGTATCAGATGTCGAAGACAATAACCCGTTAAACAGGTACTTCATTATTTCACCACGGCACGTCCGCTAGTGGAAGGGGGGGGCGAGGGTGGGGGCATTGACGAGCCGGCGAAAAGGCTGACAATCGCCCACAAAACATCCGCCAATCGCCTCCCCCGCCCCCGCCCTCCGTTTAGCCGCGAGGCCGTGCACAACGGTGTGGAACGTGTGCTGCATTTTGGAACTGGACTGGGCGCCCTTCAATGGACTCATGATCGAGGACTAATTGTTGGCTCGATCGCACAGACGGACGCTGGTCAATTGCCGAAGCCACTGACTGGGTTGAAAGAGTGGGATTGGATTCACACCATTGTGAGTGACCATCAAATAGGGTTAACATAATTTTGTATTTTGATAATTAAATTCAAAAGCCTCTTTCTTCGTACTTAAATGTATCAATAATTTTTTACATCGCATTTCTAGTAATTATTCATATGAATACTTTTTGCGTAAAATTAATTTCCTTTCGCAGTGGAATATACGTATGATGGGTGTATTATTGATTTTCTGGACAATGTTTATAGTAACATTTAATTAATGTGAGGTGGTAAGAATTTTAAATATTTATGTATGTCGCGCGATTCCTTTTTTAATTAATCTCCGCGTCGTTCAATGGACTCATCACGATCAAGAAATTATGAGCTCGATCGCACAATTGGACCCGTTCACGCTGGTCAATTGCCGGAGCCACTGACTAAATCGAAAAGAGTGGAAACGGATACACATTATTGTGAGTGACCATCAAAAGTGTTAACAGAATTTTAAATTTTGATGATTAAATTCAGCAGCCAGATTGAAATTTATGAGTTTTTTACATAACTTGACATTATTCTTCTCAATACTTTTTCATTTCTTTCATTACAAATCCATTTTATTTCACATTATAATATATGTATGATTAATGTATTATATATTTTCTACATAACGTTTATAATAACATTTAATTAATGAGTAGATGATAGGTATTTGGAATATTTCAATATATTTCGCGCATTATATTTTGTAATTAATCTCCGCACTGTTCAATGGACTTATCATCAATGACTAATTGATTGGTCGATCGCCCAGATGGTCCCGTTCACTCCGGTCAATTACCAAAGCCACTGCCTGAGTCGATAAGAGAGGAATTAGATACACACTGTTCTGAATAACTATCGAAAAGGGTTGACAGAATTTCACATTTTGACAATTAAATACAAAAACCTCCTCCACCATATTTAAATTTGTCAGTTAATTTTTACTTTACATTTCTTATTACTATTCGTACGTGAACTTTAAACTTTTTGTTTAAAGCTCATGTACTTTCACGGTATACTTTTTAACGTATCAACTACTGTTACTTTCCCCAAAGGAGCACAAAGACTAATTTCCATGCTGAATGAACCTTCGAACCTTTCAGCAGAAGTTCCGACGCGTTTGCCTTAACGACCCCGGTTACCCATATCGACCATGTACCAATATATTTATTCTTAAATTTCTTTCTTCCTCTTACATAAAATTGACAACACAGCTTTTTCAACGCGTTGACTAGTTTAGTGCCAATATCTATTCGTGGAAATTGCACGCTATATTTAAAATTAGCACAGATCCCAGTTCTTTCTTTCTTTATTCGGGCCTTGAGAATGTAGTTCGTATAACCTCATGTATCAGAGGTATTAATTTAACTTCTTCTATAGCATTTTCATGTTATCTAGTACTTGCTGTTAAAGAATATTAAATGTAACTTTGAAGAGCTCCAAATTTTCGAATTCGTTGTTTCAGTTACACTACATTTTATGCGTTTATTACCATTGATTGAGTACTTTATATTTACCTGTGATATAGCGTGACATTCTCACGAAGGGATGCTGTGGTTTTAGAGTGCCTTCACACGGAGCCACTCGGTGGCGCCACCCAGAAGCGGCAGAGCCCTTCACAGGCAGCCACCAAAGACGGCGCCACTGACCGCGAGAGAGGAAGGTTTCGTGGGTCACACCGCTGTGGGCTCCTGTAGCCGGAAGCCAGCCAGCAGGCAAAAACCGGTTTAGTGGCGTACTTACTGTAGAAACAGACTTTTAGATCTGACTTTTGCTGGTGGTGGTGCGAATGCGCTTCGTGAGTTTGCCACCGAGCGTCACAGCAGCGCGACTCCGCCGCTCGTGTGAATACCTCCATTTAAACCAATGCTTTGCCAGTAGACGCGACACTCGGAAGCGCTGCTGAGTAGCGCCGTGTGAAGGGACCCTAAATGCCACTGCAGCGCCACTCCGCTAGTCGTGTGAATACCTCCATTTAAACCAATGCTTTGCCAGTAGACGCGACACTCGGAAGCGCTGCTGAGTAGCGCCGTGTGAAGGGACCCTAAATGCCACTGCAGCGCCACTCCGCTAGTCGTGTGAGTACCTCCATTTAAACCTATGCTTTGCCAGCAGACGCGCCACTCGAAAGCGCTGCTGAGTAGCGCCGTGTGAAGGGACCCTAAATGCCACTGCAGCGCCACTCCGCTAGTCGTGTGAATACCTCCATTTAAACCAACGCTTTGCCAGTAGACGTGACACTCGGAAGCGCTGCTGAGTGGCGCCGTGTGAAGGGACCCTAAATGCCACTGCAGCGCCACTCCGCTAGTCGTGTGAATACCTCCATTTAAACCAACGCTTCGCCAGTAGACGTGACACTCGGAAGCGCTGCTGAGTGGCGCCGTGTGAAGGGACCCTAAATGCCACTGCAGCGCCACTCCGCTAGTCGTGTGAATACCTCCATTTAAACCAACGCTTTGCCAGTAGACGCGACACTCGGAAGCGCTGCTGAGTGGCGCCGTGTGAAGGGACCCTAAATGCCACTGCAGCGCCACTCCGCTAGTCGTGTGAATACCTCCATTTAAACCAACGCTTCGCCAGTAGACGCGACACTCGGAAGCGCTGCTGAGTGGCGCCGTGTGAAGGGACCCTAAATGCCACTGCAGCGCCACTCCGCTAGTCGTGTGAATACCTCCATTTAAACCAACGCTTTGCCAGTAGACGTGACACTCGGAAGCGCTGCTGAGTGGCGCCGTGTGAAGGGACCCTAAATGCCACTGCAGCGCCACTCCGCTAGTCGTGTGAATACCTCCATTTAAACCCACGCTTTGCCAGTAGACGCGACACTCGGAAGCGCTGCTGAGTGGCGCCGTGTGAAGGGACCCTAAATGCCACTGCAGCGCCACTCCGCTAGTCGTGTGAATACCTCCATTTAAACCAACGCTTTGCCAGTAGACGCGACACTCGGAAGCGCTGCTGAGTGGCGCCGTGTGAAGGGACCCTAAATGCCACTGCAGCGCCACTCCGCTAGTCGTGTGAATACCTCCATTTAAACCAACGCTTTGCCAGTAGACGCGACACTCGGAAGCGCTGCTGAGTGGCGCCGTGTGAAGGGACCCTAAATGCCACTGCAGCGCCACTCCGCTAGTCGTGTGAGTACCTCCATTTAAACCTATGCTTTGCCAGCAGACGCGCCACTCGAAAGCGCTGCTGAGTAGCGCCGTGTGAAGGGACCCTAAATGCCACTGCAGCGCCACTCCGCTAGTCGTGTGAATACCTCCATTTAAACCAACGCTTTGCCAGTAGACGCGACACTCGGAAGCGCTGCTGAGTGGCGCCGTGTGAAGGGACCCTAAATGCCACTGCAGCGCCACTCCGCTAGTCGTGTGAATACCTCCATTTAAACTAACGCTTTGCCAGTAGACGCGACACTCGGAAGCGCTGCTGAGTGGCGCCGTGTGAAGGGGTCCTGAAGCTGTGGACCATGAAAGGGTGGTGATTAAAGAGTCCGTTGATCATTCATTATGTATAATTTTTGAACTCATAGGTGCGATTATTCAAATGTTGAACTACACGCGCTTTTATGCCCAGAAAACGACATGAGAGCTTTCATCTACTCTAGCATAAGATTTTCCACATCTTTCTGCTCACAAATCCGTATGAATTCTACGTTTCATGGCTCGTTCCCCCTTGATATGTCTTCTCATTAATGTTGGATGTGACTTTTCAACTCGCATACAGTTTTTTTTTCTCTACTCTCTGCTCCAGTGACCCCAACTCTCTGCACAAAGACAAAATACCACCCTACAATTTTTTTTGCATTGCTCTTCATAATACATAATATAATAGAAAACTGTTTAGTTTTCAAAATACTTTATATAGCATTATTTAAAGCTCATGCAGTCATAAATACGGTAATGTCAACAAATCGTCACTAATGTAAATATTAACGACGTAAGAGACAAGTAAAAACAATTAGTTTTGTAATTTTGGAAAAAAACAAAAGAATAGGGAAATATAGTTGTATGTCGTATTATAGATTAGATTTCGCACAATCCCTATCAAAGTTTAAAAAAAAAGTTGGAGCCGTTTTTGAGAAAATTGTGTTTGTATTATTTTTTTAAATTGCATATATTTCACGTAATATTGTGTGAAAACTACTGAAAGTTTCAAAAAATGTGCACCATCTTAATGAAAGAACTAATTATGAGCAACCAATTTCATTTGAAGGAAAAATCTCAAGATTTCTTCAATTTGGAAAAAATCGTACACATGGTTTAGGCGCTAGTGTTTGTTCACATACACCAGGCGGATGGACGGACGGACGGACGTTTGGAAAAAACACATTTTTTCTATATCTTGGACCCAAAAACGTGTATTTCCCTTGAAATCTCAAAATGATTTTCCACAGAATTACATAACTTTCTCTATACTACATATATTACTCCGAATATACGTATGTATACGAGAAAGTAAAAACAATAATATTAAAAATAATTAATTAGTCATACCTATTTTAAGTGAATTTTATTCCGTCGTCAGTGGCTCTTTAGATAAAATTAGTAAACAAATGAACTTAACATGTAAAATTATATTAATTTAAATAAATAAATATATAAATAAATAGAAATATGTACAAAATGAAGAATGTTGGACGGGGCGGTTGCCTTTGCTTTCAGTGGACTGTATAATTAGGTTTTTGGACGTTAGCAGGCAATCCACTCAGTCCCTTCCGAAGCTCGTAGGGAATCTTGCAGTGATGTGGGTTATGATGGAAACACAATTCTCACCTTGCAGAATGATGTTTAATAACTTTCAATGGTCACAATTGTTCTTTACAATTAAAATACACTTTTAGTACTGTTCTCAATGTGAGAATACAGCAACCTTCCATCACGAATCGCAATGTGCGAGCCCATGTGCTCGCCTGGCAACTTACTTGCAACTTCGTGTGAAACACGTTGATTAGTTCAATTTATACAATGCTGAACTATAACAAATTGAAATAATGTGGCTTTTCACTTTGCCACGACATGAGTACAGAATGTTACTTTCTGCATGAGATTTTTACGTGATCTATTAACACGGAGCCCGAGACATGTTTCTCGCGAGGCTGCCTCTCAGCGACTGACTTCTTTTCGGTTGCGGGTACGCGACGAGGGGATTTGAACTAATTTGAACAGGCCAATTAGCGACTGCCTTTCCAGCGGTTGCAGTATGGTGAGGTGGGGTGAATTTGAACAGACCAATTGGCAACTGCTGGAATTTTGAAATGTTCTGGAAGGCTTTAGAAGGTTCAGGCGTGGAATATCGCGCCGCGTGCGCGCGGTGGTGCCGCTCGGCTAGTGGAAATTTCCGTGCCGGGCTTCCGGAGTTGCCGCCTAGGGCGTAGGAAGTGTTTTATTTTATACCTTCCTTTTCTGCTTTTGCGTGTGGGCCCGAACAAATGTAAAATCTATAGAATTTAGATACTTTCCCAAGTATCAGTAAAATAGTAGTACTCTTTCAAAAAATATTGTCTTTAAGAATTAAATTCGGAACAACCGACGGACCGACTTGGAATAAAAATGCAACGAAATAAAGTATATTAACGATTTTCAAATATAAATATTGTACAGTCTAAAAACGGAAGCTGTGCTTCCAAACCGTGGATAGACGCTATGCCAACAGCACCAACAAGAGTGAGAAGGTTCCTGGAGTAATGCAGTCAGTAGCGCGATTCCGGCAAGGTATTCTCCAAAATTTCTTGCTCCAAAACTACAGATTACGCTCAAGCTGTTTACATTCAAATTAGAAGAAAATTATTTTCTGCTTTTCCTAAGTATGGCCTATATCTGTACTGAAGACCTTGTTTCATTAAAACCTGTCCCCCTAAAAATGTCTCTCGTAGTTCATACCCTGGCTACGTCAACATAAAAGAACTCTACCATACGTCGATACAATATCATCCCTTTCACATGTATCCTACGTCCATAAATGTAAAATCCGCTCCCTCATAACCTCAAATAGAGCAAAAATGCCCTCTGGTGTCTCATTCCATGCACTCGTCTTGTACGTAATCATGGATACATTGTTAAAACTTTCGTTGAGCCATGTAGAAAAGTTTAATGAAATCTCTCTTAAAAATCGTTTTAGTTTTTTTCTCTTAAGAGTGTAACTATAATTGAAGTGCATTAACAAAAAACTACAAACCTTCATTTTGACAGATTCTAATCTGTATTTGAGGAAACCTTGTTTCATTAAAACTTGCGCACCTAAAAATGTTGCTCTCCCCTATTTCATATCCTGGCAATACAACGCAATCTTACCGTACATGGCTACAATACCATCCCGCCCACATCCATCCTACGTCCATACAAGTCAAATACGCTCTCTCACAGCCTCAAACTACCGTCTCAAATAGCGCAAAAACCCACTCATGTCCCATCTCGTCCCCTCATCCTCTACGTAGTCATGAAGATATTGTTAAAACGTTGATTGAGCCATGTAGAAAACTTCAATAAAGTTTTTCTTAAAAATAGTTTGAATATTTTTCTTCTAGGAGAGTAATTGAAATTGAAGTGGACTAACAAAACATTAGAAACCTCATTTTTGACTGATCCTAAACTATACTTAGAAAAACCTTGTTTCATTAAAACTCGCCCACCTAAAAATGGCGCTCTCACATACTTCACATTCTGGGAATAAAACGAAATCCTACCCTACATCGATAGAATACCATCCCGTCCACATACATTCTACATCCATACAAGTAAAATCCGTTCCGTCACAACTTCAAACCATCACCGAGAAGAGCACAACTGAAAGAGCGAATTATACGAAACGGCCCCGGTGCTCTCTCGCATGGATCGCCCTCATTCCCGCTTCTTCTCTGCGTTCAAAGAGCGCAAAAACGCACTCTGCCCCCCCTCCCCTCCCCCCTCGCCGAGTGCCCAATTTACATTGGCGAAATCAGGCCATCATATCGGGCCGCGCCCCGCGCGCCGCCCTGGCCGCGGCAGAGTGCGAGCTTCATGCATTTTAATGCACGCCCCCACTCCCGCCCCTACTCCGACGAGCGTTTCGCACCGGAACAGTAGTCGCCAACGCGCCGAAAAGAAGAGTCAAACAATGCGTAATAAATTATGCAACGCGACGCGGATGCGATGGCGACCGGCGGGGGCGTGGCGCTTTTCTTTTTGTTGCGTTGGCCGCGCTGCGTGGGTGATCGCCGGGCGTTCCGGCTGTCACTGGGTGAATGCGATGGCCGTCAGGGGTTGAGCGGAACCGGAGCGGGATGTTAGTTGTTTCATGCTCTCTCTCTCTCTCTCTCTCTCTCTCTCTCTCTCTATATATATATATATATATATATATATATATATATATATATATATAACACGTTAAGGAGATTGGTTGGTTGCGGGCGCGTCTGTTGACGCGCGTGTGGGTCATTAGTCCCGTAAGTGTAGTGCGTGTTTTCACCTCGGGAGATGGCGGTGATCTTCCCCCGCTGAATGGCGAGATCCGGCGCCGACCTACCGTCGGCTAGCGGGGTTTCCCCCTAACCAGGACTCTCCCACCAGCGGGGCACCGCCCCAGCCGGGACAAGCTCAAAGCTCCCGAACGGCCTCCCGGAATATGGGGTAGTGTAGTGCATGCTAGTGTGTGTGTGTGTGTGTGTGTGTAAGGGGAGAGGATAGGACAAGGAAGAGGAAGGAAAGATCGCGCGCGGTCCGTGACCCGTTTGTTAGGATACTGCTCCGGCATTCGCCTGGTGTTTATCGGAGAAACCACGAAAAACTACCGATCAGAGTAGCCGGCCGCTAGAATTCTCCTCCAGACAGCGACTGAATTCGACCTATCTGAAAAGCTAGAGTCGAAAATCCTGCCGGCATGGGGAGTGGGAACCTGGGACCTCCCGGTCAGAGGCGCTGCAGAGATATGAGTTGATGTATTGAGCTACAGCTCCCGGTCACGTTAAGGTGAGATGACAGATTTTTTAATTTTTTTTGTTTAGCAATTTTTAAGAAACCGAACTACACAAAATGCTGTAAGACTGCTGGATTGGCAATTACACCCTAGTCCTGCATCCAACAGAATTAAGACGAAAAATAGAAGTTTAAAAATTATGACTTGCACCGCAGTTATATTTGTAGCGACAAGGACGCCATTTCTATTTGCCTCCCATGTTTCATTAAGATGGCGGGAGATACCCGGTTGGGGAAAACCTTGCTAGCCGAAGGTTGGTCGACGCCAATCTCGCCATCCACCGAAAGAAAAAAACCGCCACCTCCCAAGAAAAAACGTGCATTACACTTACGGGACTAATGACCCTATTAGTTGCCGTGCCCGGAATCATTAACAGTCCTCATCATCAACACTAATAAAGTAGCTCATAACGCACGTACACAAACGTCCGCTTGAATATACTCGGACGGGGAGCAATTCGGGAATACATATGTGAGCTGCCCCTGCCGGCGTTTATTATTATTGTTATTATAGTTAAATATTGTTTTTTCTGGGTATTCGTCGTTTTTTATTTGACTTTGTGTCGGATTAGTAACCAAGACAAAGATCAATTCTTGTTTCATCGCAATTTAGAAATTTTCGCACAATATTGCATGTGTTTAAGATGAGAAATTTTGACATTATTATTATTATTATTATTATTATTATTATTATTATTATTATTATTATTATTATTATTATTATTTTCACAGCTTTCTGGTACATGTTTTAGGAGTCACACAGATATTTCTATTAAAGCATGATTTCCGTAGTACAGTAATTTTAAGTCATATATTTATTTGGAGAACTAATTTAGGGGTAACAATTCTACAAATATAAAGTTAAACGCTTAAATTAATTTATAAATTAAACAGCAAATAATTCTTTAACACATGAATTTATTTGGAACCCATAAATCTTCTGACTTTAAAACATTATTATTATTATTATTATTATTATTATTATTATTATTATTATTATTACTATTATTTTATTATTTTTATTATTATTGTTGTTGTTGTTGTTGTTGTTGTTAATATTATAACAGCTATTGATGATGTAATTCGTGAAGAATGGCGGAGGGGCAGTCCCTGCGTGGCCGGAAGGGATTACGCTGAGCTCCCCTTGGCGGCGCCTCCCGCGGGGATTGTTGGCGTTATTGCGGATTATACTATTGACAGGGCGACCGCGCCCCCGCGCGACTCCTGCCCTACGACCGCCCCCGCGGCGCCTCGCCCCGCCCCGCCCCGCCACGCCCCGCCCCGCCCCACCACGCCCCTCCCTGCCACGCCCCGCCCCGCCACGCCCCGCCCCGCCACGCCACGCCCCGCCCCGCCACGCCCCGCCCCGCCACGCCACGAACCCCCTCCCGTCCCGCCCCGCTCGCCCGCCCGCCACGCCCATCCGCCCTGCCCCGCCCCGCCCTGCCCCGCCCCGCCCCGCCACGCCACGCCACGCCACGCCACACACCCTTCCAGCCTCTCCCCGCCACGCCGCGCCCCGCCCTGCCCCGCCTTTGCCTCGCACCGCCGCTCCGCCATTCCACGCCCCCGCCCCCACGCCGGCCACGCCCCCTCTCCACGCCCCGCCACGCCACGAAACCCTCCTGTCCAGCCCCGCCCGCCCACCCTGCCCACCACGCCCATCCGCCCCGCCCCGCCACGTCACGAACTCCCTCTCGCCCCGCCCTGCCACCACGAAATACTCCTCCCACCCCCGCCCCGCCCTGGGCCCGCCTCGCCCGCGCCGCTCCGCCCGCCACGCGCCGCCCCGCCACGCCCCCGCCTCTGCCCTGCCCCGCCTCGCCCCGCTCTTAGTTCTGCCTCGCCTTCGCGCTGCCTCGCCCTGTCACGCCACGTCCCGCCCTCTCGCCCCTCCTCCCCGCCCCGCCCCGCCCCGCCCTGCCCCGCCCCGTCCTGCCCCGCCCCGCCCCGCGCTCCCAGTGCTCTCCTCCAGGGCGCCTGCGGGTGCCACTGCGCGCTGGCTTACTAGGAGGTCCTAGGGTTCGAATCCCGACGGTGCCAGATTTTCGACACTAATATCGAGCGAAGAGAATCAGAGCGCAGTGTGCTGACTTCCCAATCGGGAGGCCTGGGTTCGATCCGGGTTGTTCATGGTTTTCTTCGGTCGTCCAGGCGAATGCTGGGAGGTTTCTACTGAAAACGCCACGGCAGCAAAAGTTTCCAAGCCGACCATGTGAAGTCACGAAGTTTGCTTCTCCGGGTTAGGGGTTGACGCCAGGCAGACAGCCTGTTGTAAATATCGCAGTCAAATCATGATGGATCGTAGTAAGCGATCCGAAAAAGCCCACCTCGGTTAACTGGAATAAGGTTTATGAGAAGAAGAAGAAGAAGAAGAAGAAGATGATGATGATGATGATGATGATGATGATGATGATAATTATGGTGATGACTGGAGGAAAATTCAAGTGGCCGGCTTCTCTGATCGATAGTTTTACGTGCTTACTCTGATCAATACCAAGTGAAGACCAAGTGGAGCAGTACCTTAACAAATGACCCACGGACCGCGGGTGATCTTCCCGTCTTCATCAGTGCTCCATCCTCTCCACATACACACACACACACACACACACACACACACACACATTTACATGCACTGCATTACCATACGTGCCGAAAAAACTGGAGCTTAGAGCTTGATCCGCCCGGCACGGTGTTCTGGTAGGGGAAGTAACTGGCGGGGAAATCTTCACAAGTCGACGTGTGGGTTGGCTCCGGGTCTCACCGTCCAGTGGAGGAGGAATTCTGCTGCCTTGGGCATAAAACATTCACTACTCTAATGGAACTAATTACCATAGCTGCTGACGTGCCCGAAGGTATCAATCAATTCTCTGACTCTAACTGACTGACTGAGTTTTTCACTGTCGGAGTGTACAAGACACTTCGTACAATCGTTTTACGTCAAGGTCAGAGTTTTCCAGAGAAACCGACGATGCTATTTAACTTGCAATAAGAAAGCTAACTAGCAATATTTACATTTAGAACATTTTCATTCATTCTTTTGAAAACATTCATTTACTACCTATCATTCCAACTAAAATTATACCTTTTATACTAATCTCTCTCAAAATGGCGATGGTCTTCTTCTAAAATAGCGCTTATTTGATACGAGTATTTGTCTGTGATTCAGATGGAAGGAGACTCACTGTAAAAGCAAACGGTAGTCGCTCTCCACCAAAGTTTCCGGGGCATATGCAAAGTTTAATGCATTTGCTTTTTATTAGAGAAAAAGATTGCTTTTATAAACAACGGTTGCCGCTCTACAAGTAAAGATTACCATCTCAACTATAATTTAGCAATAAAAGCTGCAAAGAGTTGCAACCAGATATCTTCAACAAAGGCACTCCTTGCACGTGGAAGACAATTGCACACCATAAAATTAACTGGGGCATTAATGGGTTATATGGCGTTCCGGGATAAACCGGAAAAATTATTACAAAGGAGTAATAATTAATACTTATCTAATAATTCTTCAACATTATAAATGTATATTTAAAAACACCAAATGAATTTCCGGAATATTCCGGGGACGTATTTTATACGCGATGGATTTGTAAACCGGGGAATTGACTTCAAGAAACGGGGACGTCTGGTAACTTTATTTCACGTAAACGCAATAAAGGGTAATGTGTTTTGTTTAAAAAAAAATGTATATTTTAAAACTTATTTCGAAAGTTTTTAGTCTGGAGACCAGGCTTAACTGAGCGATTTAAAAAAAATAATAGCTGAATATGACGTCACTGTATTCATTACTATCATATCAACAGTAATGAATGTATGATTTTCTCGAATAGAATAAAGATTTATCTAAGAAGACATGTGAAAAATGTTGAAACAGATAAGTAAACAAGTTCTTAAATTTCGATGATTTTCAATTGCAGTTATATTGAAAATATAATTTAGGGCTCGATACTGCAATCAATTAATAAAAACGAGGTAAGGACGACAGAATTTTAAGCCATTATTTGCACGATATTCCATTTTGAATAAGGTTTGTTTATTTCATTGTGTATTGACAGTAAATCCATTCCCCAAAACAACATTTTTGCTTGATGCATCACCTTTGTTAAAGAGATCAAATTACAACTATCCCTTTGAACTGATAGACTTCCATTGAGAGTTAGGCAGCACTTCCGGGTGATTGAGCTCGCGCGCACATAGGCAACGAATTGGCTTTTTTTTTTTCACAGAAGAATCAGCGCTGATTATATCATGGCGGGAGCAAAAGAGATTGTAAAGCAAATGAAACTGCGATTCGCGAGTAATTGTTTGTTCTGCGCGGGTCAGCTCCAAAACGATTACAAGCTCTGCTTTTCGAGCGATTCCTGTCTAACCTCTTCATCTATTGATTCCGCCGATCCGGGATTGGCCCGATGGAACTCAAAATTGCTCATATAAGTCTCTTGATCCGCGTCCTTTTAATTTTTTAACGCTTTAAACACCCGACGCACGCGCTGCGAGAGCAAACAAGTTGTGTTTGCTCCGTTTCGTTGGTGAACTATTCACTCTCTGGTAATCTGTTGGCGTTTGTGTGAGATGGGACCTCTATTATCGTGCTGAAAGGGATGAATCCATAGGGTCGGGGCAAATGTGACCTTGCGATTTGTGAAAAAGCAGAACTCTATAGAAGAAGACAGACATAAAATATGCATCTCTTTTATTAAGTTCCAGTTATAACACACATTAAAATATTATAATAATATTGATAACTTAATAGATTTTTAGGTTTTTCTGTTACTCTACTTTTTTAATTTCAAAAAAGAATAAAATAATGAAATTGCATAAGAAAGTTTGAAGGAACGTACAGTGAAAAACAATATAACACTGCAAAATCTATATCCACATAAGTTAAAGTAGAAATATTCAATCTTGCAAAAAAGTAGTCATTTTGCCGAAAACTATGAAATGCTGGCAATAATGAGTTTGCGTCCATACTCTGCAGCACCTATGAAATCGTTTTGAAATTTCTGACATCTCTTTTGTCGCCAAACATTGTATTGTTTACATGCTCACATTGTTTAAAACCATCATGGACACAGAGACCTAGAAAGTGCGGGATCAGGACAGCGAACTTCTCATTATTATCGAAATTCCGAATAGTTTTAGGAATATTTGAAGGAATAATTTATCCCGCTAGTGGGATAAATTATTAGTGGCATAAATTATCCCACTTAGTGGGATATATTATAACTTGAAATATTCAGTAAGTCTATACTAAAAAGAACAGACGTTTTCTGTTATGTTAAGTGTAGATTTACTGTCACAGGATGTCTGAAACGTGTTTGTTTCTCTACACGCTCTCTACTCTCTTGCGCTGTGACACGTTATATTGCGGATAACTTATCTATATCTATAATACGGTTGATTTATTAATGAATGTTTCTCGGCATGTAAACTGTTATGTTAATTATTCCGCTAGCGTAGTGAATATTTTTATTCCAACAAGTAGAGGAGTTCGTCTTCCCTGCTGGATGGTAAGAATTGGTTCCTAGCTACTCGTCAGTTTACGGGAGTGCCCCGGTGGGGCACCGCCTCTACCGCGTCAAGTTCTAAGCTCCCGATTGGTCCCTTGACATGTTTTCTAGTGTGGTGCACGTAAGAGTGTGCGTGTGTGTTTGTAATAGGGCAGAAGGTGATAAGAGGAGGAAGGAAAGATTGCTTGCGGTCCGGGGCCCGTTCGTCAAGGTAATGCTCGGGCGTTTGCCCGTTATTGATGACAGAAACCACGGAAAACTACCGAACTTAAATCTACCGATCTAAGCAGCCAGCGTCTAGAATTATCCAGACAGTATCTGAATTCAACCTAGCTGTATTGCTGGTGTCAAAAATTCCACCACCGTTGGGACTCGAACCCTATGACCTCCGCGGGGGTCAGGGTCACCGCGGAAACAAGGGTAACGCTGGTTGGTTCCGAGCTAACTGACCCGTTCCAATGACGATGATGCCCCTGCCTGTGTTCGTACCGTGGAGGTAAGCGCTTTGTCAGGAGACGTTAGCCAAAGCACTTGAAAGCACTCGTCCTCAGAACCACCACTTAGTGCCAAAATGCAACCTCTTTCCATTCTCTTTTGTCTTTTAGTCTACTCTACATTTTGATTGTGGGGTAAATGTGAAACAACATATGAAAAATATTCCATAAATAATTTAAACTCAATTTCAAATGATTTCTTAAACTTTTCTGACACTTCAAACTTTCTGACCGTGTACCAAAGATGCACTGAATCAATGAGTATTAATCATGTAAAAAATAAACGAAACATTCCTAGTGATCACGATACATTCTGTACATTCCGGCCTAGTGATCATTGCTAGCACACCACTCTTGAACCTAAGCAATTCCCTTACTTCCTTCCCGATCCCTGTAAGTTTTTATCGTGAGCGGATATTCGCGACAAGCGGCGTAAGTGGTCCAGTATCAGCGATGACTGAGTGTGATTCAATACAGGACGAAACGCAATAGGCACATGAACCACACCTATCCAATGCAGAATGTGCCAAGACTCATAAAGATGCACAAGCTACGCGTATCCAATACAGAAATGTGCCAAGACCGATACGGATTAACGTGCAATGCCTGTACAATTTAGAATGTACGAAGATCGATAAAGATTCACGAGCTACGCCTATTCAATATAGTGATGTGCCAAGCCCGATACGGAGTAATGAAATACTTCTATGCAATATAGAATGCACCATGACCAATTTGGATCAAATTAATCATACTCAAAATTAAAATTATCATTAATTATAAATTGTTAAAAAAATCTTGGAAACAAAACATATTGTGCATGTTTACACAGTGTGGGCCATCCTAAATATTTTAGAAATTGTGTTTAAGAAAAAAATAAAAGCCGAGATGTACACATTGTGAGAGTGCCATGAAAACACTATTTGCCTAGAGACATTAGAGAACTATGTCGAATACAGAATGTGGAATGAAGTGTGTCCTTTTTTGCATGAAATACATTTTGCCGAGCATACGTTCATTATTTATTTGCTTAAAATCTGCATAAATAAATGTAAACCAACAGCATTTACTTAATTGAAAGTTGTTTATTTAAATTATCTTTTGAATTTAATTAGTTTTTGAGTCAGTACGATATAAATATCCGCTAAAGCCATTAATTTCGTTGAACAATTTATTTGCAACGAAATGGAATCTCGAAATCATGTTCTCAGTTGCGTCCTGACCTTTGTAATTCAAGTTGCAAAGGCAACTCTGTCGTTAAATTTTCAACCAATGTTAGTAATTTAGGTCTGGAGTATGGCAAGTTGTTCTGAAGATAAGTGTGATGGAGTAGGAAATACACACTGCTTGCAAGACCTTTAAAAGGTTAGAACATTATTTAACTACTTTCGAGAACTGTTTTCATATTGGAAATTGTACAATATATATACATCGTACATATAATACGATTTAGAATCCATTAAAAGTATGAGTCGTTATTTTCAGCAGTTTGAAATGAAATAGAAAAGCAAATTAATTTCTTGATATATGTACTGATCATCGCCCTGTCAAAATCTGCTCAACGCTTGCTTTTTTCTCAGTGGATTGGGTTACCAAAACTTACAAGTATTCCATCATCTGTCTTAAATTTTGTGCTGAATACTAATTTCAAGTGAAGTTTTCGAATTTTCTCTCAGTTCATCTGCTAAAATTATTTTTCATTTGAATCATTGCTTACCATATTCCCTCTAGCCCCTGCTGTTTTCTTGTGATTTCCGGAGACATTCGCAGTGTAATGTTATGCGAAACCAATACAAATACTTAACATTTTAAAAATAGTCTTGTTTGTTCTTGTTATTTATTCAAGATTTTTATCTTCTTCACCGCACATGATAATGTTCTCCTCTTTTGCTTACAAACTATCATACTCAAATATATTAGTTCGACTCGCAAATACTAATAAATAACACGTTTATATTATTAATATTTATTTCTTGTTTGCAAATGTAAATGCGTGTTCTTCACTCTCCTCTGTAGAATGTCCTACGTACAACCTAAAAATGATTAGAGGGTAGGGTTATTTTGTCAGCAATACTGTCATATCAGTTTTTTCTTTGCCGATACATATACATTTTGTATCATTAGAGAGCAAACATTTCTAGTTTTCTAATGCTGCTAACCGCTTTGTTAGCACTTAATTCATAATTCAACTATTTATTTCAAGAGTGGGGAGAGTGGAGAATCGGGAGCTTAAGAAAGTTTGCGCACATTAAGCTGCTCTCACAAATGTTTTTATAGTTTTGGACAAAAAGTAAACTGAAAAACGAAATGTATCTGCATATTTATTCTTCACTGTAATTTACAAGTTACCCACGTTTTCTTGTAGTAAAGGTCATTAAAAATAAATAAATGGTAACACATTTGCTAACAATAAAATTGTAATCTTAATACCTAATTAAAGTTGAATTACCTACTTGAATGGTCCGTGTAATTAAAAATCGCCCAAGGTTGCTGCCTATTGTAACATAATATTTTACAGTGACTTTCCATTTTCTGAACGGAATGTTTAATAAATTTTGAAAAGTATAATATTCCAACACAGACCCCTGTCAAATGTAGTACTCAAAATTAATCCCATTAGGTTGAAAATTATTTCGAGAAATAAAAGCACATTGACATTTGATTGGGGCGATAACGTGAAAGCGCGAATGTATTTGGAGTATTTACAGACGCCAAAAACGCGTATTCAAATCGGATTCGTGGATGGGAAATCACGAAATGAGTGCATTTCTCCCAGCAGGATATTGTCACGCTTTGTCAGTATTCTCATTCACAGCTGCAGAATTGGAGATCATTTCGGTGGCGAAAATGTTACCGACAAGCATAAAGGCAACATTTACGCGTATTATAATGTGAATAGGAAGTTATTACCAAATATTTACCAAAGAACAACATCTATTTTCCATGTGTCGGTAAATTGGAGCACATAATCTACCAGTTCGTTCAGTACTTAGTCATCATAGTAGTATAGAATAATTATTAAACCGAGTATTCAATGAATCAATAGCCGGCATTGCTAGCCGAATTCGTTTAGTACGCTCCGTGAAGTCAGGGAAGTTAAGTGAATTGAAGAGCTGCGGATTTCTGGTTGGGTGACCGGCTAGGAACCCCGGGATCTACCGGCGTCGAGCCCTTGATCGAAGGGATAAAAGGCACTGACTAACTGCGACGTGACGAGACTTGACAAATACAGTAATTATAGTAATTACTCAGTAACGGAGGCTTTCTCCATACGCCCTACAAGGGTTAAGAGACGTGTTTGCATCAACAACTACGAAAAAAGTTCCCTATAATTAGAGAATAAGAAGACATTTTCATTTTCTCTATTTGGGGAAAAAAAGTATCTTTAGATGACACACAGCACCTTGTAATTATTAGAATTCTCTATAGCGGTTTGACTTTCCCATTCTCCTATGGACGACATACCTCACTTCAACCGTAAGTAATAAATTATCACTCAAGTTGAGTTATAAAGACATAAATTCTTATATCTCATATGCAAATGAATTGAATTGTTTCACACCGTGGTAGAAGTTTAATATCTCTTGCACAATGATTAAAATGCCACGGTTGCATTGTTTCTCGGAGGTACAGGAGCCACTGGTATCCATGCCTTTCTGAAAGACTGTGGGCTGACAGGGACACAAAACAACTCTGTAAATGCGTTGACAAACGGAACAATTAATTACTTCTGTGAGACGGCCAACATTCCCTGCAAAAAGGTAATATGCAAACGACAGGTGCTCGAGACGTTGCATATGCCTAGGAGACGGCACAAGCACAGCACATTCATTAGGTACGGACAGAACAATTCTCACGCCTAGGATAATATATTAATTTTCATCACGGAAAGTTCTCTACTGCTTTATTTTTTTTACATATTTTTTAAGTAATCTAAAAGTAATGATTATATTACAGAAATTTATCATAATGCCCATGTTTGGAGTAATCCTTACCAAAAAAGACGAATAGTTATTATTGTTATACTAATAATATTTTTTGTTATTATTATTATTATTATTTCTATTATTATTTCTATTATTATTACTACTGTTTATTCGAATGCCTACAATAGCCTTCACTTCACTTCGACAACACGAACTAAATATTTTAATATTTTTCGTTTGAGTATTCTGAGAATCTCTTCACTAAATAACACTTCAAAAATACCAATGGTACGGCTACTAAAAACTGAAACGATACTAATGACAAAAATAATAAAATAATAGCAAAACAAAATACTAATATTAAAATTACTTGTATACGAGATTTAGAAGAAGTAAATTCGCTACTGCTGAAAACTTTCAACGATAAAAAATAAAGAATTCATTATAAGTGTCAAATTTAAATGCAATTTCAAGATGATACATAACTATATAATACATTCCCTTTAAAAATGTCTCTTAATTTCAGAAGACATAAAAAGAAGTAAATTTGCATCGCTGAAGGTTGAAATTTTACAACTCGCTTCATGTACAACAACTAAAACTGAAATTACGGTGCCAATTGAAAAATCGAGTAGAACAGAAAATGTATTCTGCAGAATTGCAAACAGTTCTCACGAATTCTGGAGGAAGAAAACAAAGTTCCAAGGATTTATAAAGCCCAAACGATTTGGAAAAGTGTGGTATTGCACAAGATATAAGCAGATAATTCACGAACAAAAACTGCACAAGTTAAGAATCCGACAGAAAACAAAAGGTATAAATAGAAAAGGTAGAGACAAGAGCAAGCCAGAAGGCGAAGAAGCATTTGAGAAATAAAAAAGAGCATGAAAAGTTGAATTCCCGTAACCTACAGCTAAGTGAAACGACGTAAATACGCTATAATATGAAACATACATTTAAAATAAAAATAAAAAAATATAAAATTGATACTGCTTTACTCGTTTCATTTATTTCCATTAGATTTAAAAAAAATGAGTGAATTCGTATCGCAGACCTCTGGATTGTAGAATTTTTTAAAGTATAAAACATAAAAGAAAAATACCACATTTAAATGCAAAAGAAACCACAGATGAATAACAATTTTTCGTTGAAATACTTCTTTTATTCTCACGAGATTTGAAAGCACGAATGAATTGCCAACTTCCGAGTTTAAAATCTTTCTCTAAGAATAAAAACTAAATAAATAATTAATAAACCATAGTTTTTGGGTTGATGTAGATCTCATATGTGACTCCTTGTATGATCGAAAGAAGCCTACGCCCTCCTTGTATGATTTTCGCCCCATATAAAAATCAATAAATCATTATACTGAACATAAGGCACATTTAAATGCTATCTCAAGAAGCAACATAATGTTGTAATAGCTGTTGGTTGAAATGCTTGCTTTATTTAGGCGAGATTTGGACAGAGACGAGTAAATTCGCGACGCCAACCGCTGGAATTTTTCGATCGCGTCGTCGGCCGCAGACGGTCACCGCCCTCAGCCATTAGCCTGCATTCGCGTCCCGCCCCACCCCCGCCCCCACCCTCGCCAGCGCCCGCGTCGCGAATTCCATTTGTCGTCGTGACGGCCGCCCGTCACCCGCCGCCGGCAGAATGCGTTGGCGTCGCGGCCTCCCACTGCCCATCTTCCGCTCCTCCCGGCCGCTCTGCCAGGCTTGCCAGTCGCACACGAGCCCATTCCCCCAAACGACGGAAAAACAATTTCACTAATATCGAGTTTCATTACAAAACTCGCCGATGAAAAATGTTAGTCTTTTTTAACACCAGGATTGAATTAACAATTCGGACAAAAATGCTAGAATCAAGGTAACTGGTGTTTGCTCTTCAACAAGAATAATACAGCGACCAGGAAAATCTCTCCGCCGTCAGCCGAGTTAGGGCCTGCTGTTTAAAATATATGTTGGGAGCAATCAGATCACTGGGAAATAAGTGAAGGGGACAATACTTCCAGAATCTATTATGATTCTGGTGAGTATGCAATGGTAGGAAATGGGGTGGAGTTTACGACATTTGCATCATAGAAATGGATTTGAGGCGTTGTTTTGTCGTAAGTTTTTATTTCTTCATAAAAAAATTTCGGCCCTAATACTGCCATCTTCAGTGGTAGAAATAATAATAGTAATAATAATAATAATAATAATAATAATAATAATAATAATATACTAAATTACATTTTAAGTCAATTACAGAGTATTGTTGTGAATAAAATTAGAATTAAGGTAAAATAGAAAAAATTGAATACAATATGTGAACATATAAACCTAATTTTGAATAAAAAGAACTTGAAATAACAGATACACTATCCTAAAGTGAAGTAAAATAAATGAAATTTTAAAAAATAGTGTAGACAAATAAACAAATGAATAAATAAATTTAAATTTAGACGAGCAAACCGATGTACTGATTCTGAGGCGGCTGGGGACCTCGGTCCAAACAAGACAGCGAGGGTGAAAGGCATTGCCCGCTATTTAAAAGAAAGCTCTCAATGCAGAGGGGTGTACGTTTTCAAGCTATACTCCGAATAAAAGAAGAATGTGGTTGACAGTTCGGTGTGGAGGGGGACGGCGTTGCCGCGTACTGCGCGCTCTACCACGTGCTTTGAACAATAAGACAAACAGCTGAGAGAAATAGGGAAAAATCGTAACACGTAAAAGAAAGAAAATAAATAAGGAACTTACATTTTCTCATCCTTCACCAATTAATCCCAAACGTCGATGCTCAGCCCATAAACTGCAGCACTCCGGATACGCGATTCATTTCGCAGTTCAAACGTGACAACATCGGGCAAATTGCGATACTTCTGATTCGCTGTTGCCTAGGTTACGGAGCTGACGTCACCGTGTTACCGGGAACTGTCAACCACATTCTTCTTTTATTCGGATAATACAGCTCGTGTTACCAGCATAATTTATGCTGCTGGTACTCTCACCAGACGGTGCCACTGCTGAGAGACTTTCCTGGCCCGCTAAACAAACGTAACAAAAGGTTCTTGCTACCTTTTTAATAAAGTTCGAGTTTAAATCATAAGGGCACTCACTTATTCTGATTTTTTTAAAATTATAAAACATTGTAAAGTTTTGAGCGTGGAATTTAAACTTTTTCTATTTTTATGGTATAAATTTTATATACAAACACACGTCTTCACATTTAATTTTAAAAAAATCCCCAACTTTTGCTCCATCAAATTGTTTTCCCGCAACAAAATAGCACATTTTGGGGTGAAAATTCCCAGGGTGGCAACCCTGCGCTCCGGCTCCCACGCACGCCCACCGCTGGAAAATTCTCTCTTTTGTTTCGCGCAGATGCAGACATCCGCTGAATACGCTGCAACTAGCACACGCGTGAATGCGTGCGTGCGAGTATTATTATTTGAGCCGGACTGTGCGAGAATAGAGACGCGAAAACAAACACGCTGAGGAACGCCGAGTGCGCGGTGAATAACAGCACAGAACGACAAAGGCGTGGACGAATAGAGACTGATAATTATATTCTACATCGATTCGTAAAGAAATTCTTGGTAAAAGGATGACAATGGTGAATGTGTGGTTTTAAATGAGTGCGTAACATTTTAATTCGAAGTAGCCTGAAAAAGGCGTATCGCAGTGTAATAAAGATAATGAAAGATGTTGATAATTCTGTTTTACGATAATAATGATACGCAAGCGTACGTAAAGTAATTCGTCTTTGCAACAATCGATAAATATCAAATGACTGCTGAACATTGTCGTAGTCAACGTTGCCCAACAAATCTGTGGAATAAAAAAAATAATGAATATTTAATTTCACTTTATTTCAGTCAGTTCTAAATTTGCTTTAAAATCTATTTATCCAAAGCTAACATGTGTTTAGGAATGTCATTAATAAACATTAGACCAAACTGAATATAATTTTAATATAACCGATAGTGAAATATACAATTAAATTACTGAATGGAGTTTACTTACGGGGAATGGAGGAGACATGTTTGCACGCTCTTTCACAGTACCAACCTTATGGATTTTAAAATTGAAGCAGATTGATATAGCCAACACTACAGAAGTTAAGTTAAGGCCTTATTTTACGTGCCGAGACTCGGGCCATCAGGCCCGCTCTTCCGTCTGACCACGCAACTTTGGCTACACTCCTTTCACCATCTAGCGGGGAAAGAAGGTATTATATGATTACGTAGGCTTCCGCGGCCGGAGTATGTTTCTTGGCTGTCCGGGACAAGCCGCGTCGATAATCTTGTGGCTAACGTTTCGGCCAATTTTGTTGTAAAACATACAATGTTGGCCGAAACGTTAGCCACAAGATTATCGACGCGGCTTGTCCCGGACAGCCAAGAAACAAGAAGGTATTATGTTGGGCGACGAAACAGGCGATTTGAATTTAGCTCAGTGGCTTCTTTTAGGCTTGAGGATCGTTTACACACAGAAAATCATCTACATGGGACAGCCGACTTTTCTTCCCCTCCGGAGGAAGGCGGGAAGGAAGGACCGGAAGGATTTTTTCGTCCTTAATAATCGACGGCTTCGATCCGGGTTTAACCCGCAAACTTGGGTACAACAGTTCGGTACGCTAACCGTTACTCCACCAAATCCGTAAACAGAACTAACGCACTTTTGTATACACGCTTAACGAATACCGGAAGGAGCGTCGTATTTACAAACATACTTTAATTACCTACATTACTTGTAAGGCACTCTGGCTCTTCGAAACGCGTGTCCAATTTTACGATGTTCCGGCTATTGGCTTACACGATGAACATAGACCGTAATCAGAATCTGTCCAACGCATAATTTCCAAAGTAGCTTGGAGACTGCGACCCGTACGATTTACATAAAACATCCTGTATATCCAAAACATTTTTATTAGAAATTAAATAAAGCCATAAACATTTGGTACTACAATCTTTAGTAGAAATAGTGAAGTATTCTAAACATATCTTTTCGCCTTTCACTATTTTCTCTAGTCTCAACCAATTCATTTATTTTGTTTTGTACCACCTTAGTCGCCGTACGGTTGGCGAAATGCCTAATAAAAATTTACAATTGTTAGGGGAAATACATTCCCAGTTTCTGTAGCTATGTAACGAGCTCAGGCTGGCGGATCTTGATGGCTACGGTGAAGGGAATACGTCATGTTCGTCACAAGTTTAACTGGACCCTGGTACGGGGACACAGTTAGCTAGCCAGCAGTCGGATTATCAATCCAAAATGCCAAATACATACTTGTAAGGCGCTGTGATGCTTTGCTACACGTGACAAGCTCCGAGACTCCACCCTTCGTCTTCAGCAATTAACATAAATTTCGTTCGCTTATCCCAGACAGCCAAGATTGCAATGACTCCGGTCGCGGAAGCCTGCGACTCAACATAAATTTCCTTTACTTTTTCCGACGCATACCTCCGAATGCTATTCCAGAGTGACTCGGAAACAGTCTTCGGGATTTATGTAAAACATAGTGTACTATATGGAAAATAGGATAGAAATAGAACACGATTTTCTTCCTGTCACCTTATTCTAAACTTGTCTTTTCGTGGTCTACAATATCTACCAACTTCAATTCATCAGTATTGTGTTGTGCCTCAATTGTCAAACGGTTGTGAGGACGACTTAGGAAAACTGACCGAAATTGTTCGGTTGCCAACAGATTTCAACAAGTGAAGTACGTATGCCATGTAGATTTCCCAAATGTAAACTTCATCCAGTATTTTCGTCAGTGTCTATTTTTGCCTACAAATCCCCTTATGCAAAAATAAAGAAATTTATAAATACTCAGAAGACTTCTCAACAGTTCGGTTTGATGTAGCGCAATAACTTATTTCCAAATTACATATAGACAGGCCTTGTTTAGTTGCGTATACATCTAAAAATATTTTAGTATTTTCATAATTTTAATACAGTGATACTGAAAAAAAATGGATTCACGAATACATGTTATATAAAATAAATATTGTGCTTAATAGAAATTCGTGAGACAAGACAATTTGAAATTTTTTTAACAATTTGTTTTAATACAATATTTTGATTACATATGAACGTTTTAAATTTCGTGTTATCAAGAATCGTTGAGAAGGCATTCTCTTTGATATTCCCAGTATACAATGCACAGAGGCAACTAAAGATAATATTAGCATTAAAATTCGAAATAAACCCAAACCATTTATATTATCTTACAATGAGAGAAGTTTTTAGTATGAAAATCGTCCACTCGTAAATCTCAGACTTCGCTCGCTAAATCCTTAAATAATGTATCATCCGAGTGGAAAAATATACGTGGATTTACCAACTGTAAACGAGAACTTTGTGATAACTCTCGTGAAAATAAAAATGTAAACACAACCATTAATTTTAACTGGGCTTTTATCATTGGTTACGCTTCATGTCTTCTCTTGAATAAATTTAAAATACCATTTTCCAAAAAAAAAGTGTGGACAAACGCACGATATTCTGTACTCAAAAAATATTTCACCTGATAACGCGAGAAAAGGTCTTACCAGTCACATAGTGTGAAAGAGTATGAAGATCGTGTAACTTTGGGTGTAAGAAAGATGTTTTCATGGTCGAGGAGAGATCATCTGATTTCGTTCCTAAAACATTGGCGGATACTGATATTATTAGAGCGCTTGAAAATCTTAAGTAATATTTTAATGTTGAAAATAGTGCGTTCTTCTGTTAGAACGAGAATAATCTGTTTTAAAATATTCTTATTAGCAAGGACTACTAGAAATAAATGCATCTGAAAGTTTAGAATCATTTAAAAAAACAAAAAAACAATGTTTTGAAAACTCAACATCCCAACCCATAACAGTGGTGCTACAAAAGCGCAAACTTTCTCTCATTATTTATAACTGCTCCACTACTACATAAACCTGCATATTTTCAACCTGTAAAACTTTTTTTTCCGTTTTGAGACTCGCCTCACATTCTCAGATCAACTTGCCGTCATTCATACCACTACTCCACAGAATCGCCGTAGGGCCCAACTCAGGCCGACGCCTAAAAACCTGAATGCTCGCTCCATGTAAAGTACCCTCAAAAACCAAAAAATCGTTTCAAGTTCCCAAAGCATCGACGCCGTTCTGATAGATCGGGGAATATCAATTTTGGAGAAAATCGGCTAACCGATTTAGGGGCCCTAGCGCTTGTTCACAGACGAACAGAAAAGCGTTTTACCGTCAATCGATTTTTCGTTATTAAGGACCCACAAAACAACGATTCTGGCTACACCATTTTTCGAGAGTTTTGTTTCTACATTGAGCAACTGGATTTATTCACTATTACGTTACCAGAGCCCGGCAATAAGAGGATTTTTCCGCCGAAAATTCGCCGTTTCCTGACGCACGATTACATAACATTTTCTTCTCACGAAGTACCTTCGTAACGGCGAGAAAGTAAAAACAGCCCGTTTTCAGATGCAAAAGCCTCAATCTGGCAACCCCGAGCGGTCAACGGCGCTGACAAGATGGCCGTCGAGCGGGAAAAATAGACGGTCGGCGCATGCTTTATGCGCAAGCGGCGGGAGACGATTAGCGGTGGCGGCCGACGCCGGTTCTCGGGCGCTGGCGGCGCCTCTTTAATTATTGCGCCTGGCGATGCTTTATCGCTCATTAGTTCGCATCCGCCGCCGTTAGGCGCCGTTGCGCTCGTAAATACGCCACGCTTCTGCGCATGCGCTTAGCGGGGATCGCGCGACAAGTCGCTGGCTCTTCTTCGCTGGGGAAATTGATCTGGATGAAACTGGATGCAGGAAAAATCGCTGTAAAGGAATCGAACAAGGGATCCAATTTTAGATTGATTGATCAGTGATTCCGTGCACGTCAACTGCTAACGACATTAGATTGATTGATTGATTTTTTCGTGTTTCCGGGCGCGAACAAACGATCGAACGAACGAACGAACGAACGAATGAGCGAACGAACGAACGAACGAATGAATGAACAAGCGAACGAATGAACGAACGAATGAATGAGCGATCGATCGAACGAACGAACGAACGAACGAATGAATGAGCGAACGATCGATCGAACGAACGAACGAACGAATGAGCGAACGAACGAACGAACGAATGAATGAACATGCGAACGAATGAACGAACGAATGAATGAGCGAACGATCGATCGATCGAACGAACCAACAAATGAGCGAACCAACTAATGAATGAGCGAGCGAACGAACGAACGAACGAATGAATGAATGAATGAATGAATGAATGCCTTATTTTACGTGGCGAGACTCAGGCCATGAGGCCTGCTCTTCCGTCTGACCACAAATACTAAACGTCGGGAATCAGATTTTAACACCGCGGTGTGTTGGCGTCTTAAAGTTTTGGTTATTTCAGTATCTCTCTTGGGAGGAAAACTATATTTTAGCTCTCCCACCCAACGAAGCATTTCGAGGCCTTAACACGCGGGAACGTGGATCTGCTGTCTCACGTCAGACACCTAGGCGCGCCCGCCCAACGCTGGCCCCAGTCACGTCGCTATTGGGCGCTCACTTCGTGGGGTGGTCGCTTTGGCGGCTTCAGAGGTGTAAAGGTTTGCGTGTGTGACTGTTATACCCAAGTTCGCGAGTTTAAACTCGATCGAAACTGATTTGTAAGGCGAAATAAATCCTTCGTACGCCTTCCTTCGGAGAGGAAGTAGAGCCGGCTGTTACATGTTGTATATTTAATGCATGCAAAAGATCCTCCAGCCTAAAAGAAGCATCTAAGCTCAATTCAAGCCGCCGGTTTCCCCGCTCGACTAATACCTCCTTTCTTTGCTAGACGGTGAAAAGGGAACACAACTTTAAAAGCAACGACAATATGTGACAATCGTTTAAAATTGTTTTTAGCTAACCTGACTCGTAAATAAAGATGAATACATTAAAATATATAAATAATATTCAATATCAATGCGTTCTTAGACTTTAACCATGGCAAGTGATAGCTACTTATAAGTGCTAATTTGGGATATATTACCGAATTAACTGGTGCATGTGAGATGTGGGAAGAAGTAGTATTGATTTTTTATAATTGCCACCACCCTGACACGTTTTTTTGGACGCAATTACGCTATGAAGTGCATTTCGCAATAGTAAAAATATCCAAGTAGTGGCCATGTGACTGAGCAAATATATTTTAATAAATAAGTTTGTTGAAATGGTGTGCTAAATTCTTTGAACAAATTTGATATTTTTGTCACCAAAATTAAATAATCATCAATATACCCTTAAAAGTATAAGTGGATGGATGCAACTGAGGAGAAATTGCTTTAATTTGTGAAAAGGTGATTTTCACTCATACGGAGAAAATGCTACACAATATAATTCTGAAACTTTACTTCAAAGTTGGCTTTTTTAAATTTCATTTCTCATTACATGGGATTGAGAAGTATGTGCTCGGTCTATCGAAGTACGTCTATCAGTGAATCAACTTGTTCATTTTATGAGAAATTATGGCAAATTGCGAGTGTATTAATATTTTTATATTTTAACAACCAAATAGTGGCTTCATGTTCATTAAAGATAATTATAAAATTAATTGCTCAGTAATTTGTGTATTGCATTCGGATATTTTAAAGTTTATTATACGTAATTAATGCTTCCCAGATTGCAGAAAATAATATATTGGCTAGCCCAACGTTCATGTTTTCGGAGTTCGGACAAACGAATTTCCGGCCGAAATGAACTACACGCCCCAGTCCTTATGCTCAGTAGATAAAATTAAATAAATAATCAAGGAAAGCTCAAAGTTGAACTTGGAGTCAGGTCGATTCTTTCCTCCATTTGTTAGCAATTTTAACTCGCGCGACTGGGATGTCCCCTGCATAAGGCTATTGTTTAATGTCTTAGCTGGGCATCAAATGATGTGACTGCAATGTTTCTCACTGAAAGGTTCTAGAGTTCGATTCCCGACGGTTGCAGGATTTTCGACACTAGCCAGATAGCTCGGTCAAGTTCTGTCGCTGTCAGGAGAATAATTCTACTGACCGGCTGCTCTGATCGGTAGTTTTCCGTGGTTTCTCCGATCAATATCAGGTGAATGCCGGAGCAGTACCATACCAAACGGGCCACGGACCGCGCGCGATCTGTCCTTTCTCTTCCTTGACCTATCCTCTCCCCTTACAGACACACTTACACTAACATGTACTACACTACCACATTTTCCGGGAGACCGGTCGGGAGCTGGTGGAAGAGTCCTGGTTCGGGGAAACTCCACTAGCCGACGGTAGGTCGGCGCCGGATCTCGCCATCCAGCGGGGAAAGATCACCACCTCCCGATGATAAAACATGCACTACACTTACCGGACTAATGACCTCATTGGTTGGCGCGCCCGGAATCACCAATAATCAATAAATAAATAAATTAATAAATAAACCCATTCTCTTATTCTTAACATAAATTGTTGACTTGTTCTATCGGATTTGTCCCAAAGCATTGTCTCTACTGATTGATTGCCCTATTTTATCCCTATCCATAACTCAGCGGTTGGTAAATTTACGTTCGGATTTCTGTGAACGCCGCTCTGTGGTGTTGCTAAACGACGACATTCAGCGGCTGTGATACTTGAATTGTGGTGCGCGTACAGAGGTACAGAACGACAGTCGCCACCCGTTCAGGCCAGCTCTCTCGAGAGCAGCGACGGAGTTCGATTACGTCACGAAGCACATAAGTCGAAAAAACAAATTATACACTAATTTTACATTTATTTTAAGTGAAATAAAGCACCATCTGGATGTTTGTAGTTACTAGTGAATTGTGATTATTATTATTATTATTATTATTATTATTATTATTATTATTATTATTATTATTATTATTTGTATTTCTAATTTCGGAAAAAATTACGCAAAATTATATAGCCTGTGCCCATGTGAGAGATGTATATGATTTTGTTGGTTTGCCAGAAACTCGAAAAAAAAATCAAAAACCAATGAAATAGTTTTGATGTCTCAAAAATTTTTTCATTTTATTATTCGTGTATTCTCATTCCCCGTGTACCGACTGAATCCTCGTATTCAGGGCGTTTTTGTTTCCCACATAGCTTACGCCGCGTGGGAGCAAGTCTCTAAGGAGTATGCCATCAACCGTTAAATATTTGCTATTCAAGTGTTACTTTATAGATCAGCAACTTTTTGATATTCTTGTAGGGATCCGTTATCCTGTTATACTTCACTAAGTTATTGCACTATCCGGTAAAACTGTTTAGTTAAAATATTTATTTTTTGTGTGATTTTGTTCAGAAGCATTTTGCTACAGCAGGTCTTCAGTCAATTATTGTCCTAAGAGCTGTTTTGTCGGTCACGTCAAAATCGAGCTTCCTTTCTTTCATTGTGCTATCTCAAAGCATTTCAACACTAGCGTATCATTTGAGCTCAAATGAACTGAATGAGTTTAATAATCCAAAAGTATGTATTCTCAAAGTTATGAAGATTATTTCTCAAATCCATACATTTGAATAGGAAACAGCATAGTGGAAATTGAATAGGAATGTGGTGGAATTGAATAGGAGAATGGTGGAATTTGAATAGGAAACAGCATGGTGGTTATTTCCACCATGGGAAACAGTAAATACGGAATCATTTCTCAGAATACCTTCTTTTCTTCGTGAAGTCACATTTCCGAAAATCATTTTACCACACCTTTCACATTCGTAGTACGCAGCCTTTCCTCTGTTACAACGGTCCATTCCACGAAATGCGCCGCCGCGGTTTTCACTGTATTCCGCGCATTTTTTCTGTTCCTGGCACTCCGCCGCCCCAACTCCAACAAGTGGCTTCGTCCAGGTCAATTCAGAACAAACGTCCAGGCTCACAGGCTCCACACAAAGAAAGTTTTCTGGTAGTTTTGTGGTGGAAAAGTGCCTGCAAATTCAATTTTTTTCCCTTCACTTCTCTGTTTATAAAATCGAAAGAAGTTTGTATCAATATTACAGTCTAAAATGGTTGATCTTAATATAAAAAAACAATAAATATATTAATATGTTCATATCTATATCTATAAATACTTTTTGTAAACGAAGCATAGCCCATAAACAAACAGTGATTCATTCTGATAGACGTTTTTTCAAGAAAGTTTTAAGGTGTTTGCTCTTTATGAAATGTACATCACTAGATTGACATGATGAATTGAAAAATGTTCTATGAAAATTAAAAATAACAACTTCTTTGAGATTTTATCGTTAAGTTCAATTTGCAAGAGCATTTCGAGCAAGATATAAATTATGATTTTTGCGTATAGCTTACGGTTTAAGGATGTGCAACGCAATAAGAATATTTAGATAGAACCTCTCCACAAGCAATAAAACAACTGACTAGGTCGCACTAACTGACTAGGTGGTGCTATTGGCACGACATCTTGCGGGAAAATTCTGTTGTTTTCGCTGCGCGCAATTCGGTTTCGCAGTTTGAAAGAAGGGGCGGCAATCGCTATATATAGAAGAATCCGCCTAAGAATGAGTCAACATGACAGTTCTCCAAACAAGTGAACATCACAATATGTAATTCAGAAAAGTATCCCTCCACCGCGACAGCTGTTCAGCCACGCCTCTTCGTAAAATGTTTGGTTATGGCTCCCGTGAAGACATCACTACACTGAAATCTAAGAACTTCGCTGAGGTATATGCTCGTACGCGACTCCGAAAAGTATTGAAATTTAATTTCGTATGTGTAAAGATCTCTTAAGTGCTCTCATATTCAGTAAAAGAAAACTGCCACGAATGTAAATACATTTCGCCACCTTATAGCATAGGCGCTGAAAACACGTGAATAGTACGCATCTCACATTCAAGACTCGGTTTTAAAATAAACATAATACTTATCACACAAAACGTAAATACAATGTAATGTTTAGAAAAAAAAGAATTTTTACAGAAGAGCCCATACCACTGTACTTCCTAATTTCAATTATTTAGAGCCGGTGGCACTAGCCGAATTGGTTTACTACGCTCCGTGAAGTCACGAAGGTTAAGCGAATTCGAAACTCGCGGGTTCCTGGTTGGGTAACTGGCTAGGAACCCCGGGATCTAACGGCGTCAAGCCCCTGGCCGAAGGGATAAAAGGCACTGACTGACTGCGACGTGACAAGGCTCGACAAATACAGTAATTACTCAATAATGATAGTAATTACTTGGTAACGGAGGATTACTCCAAGAAAAGCGCTCACCGCCGAACAACGGATAAGAGACGCGTTGCGTCAACAACGACGCAACGAATTTTTAAAAAAAAATATAGTAGCGCACTATATTTTTGACGGACGAGGACATCACAAAAGGCGTCGAAGCCATTTACAAGTTAGCCAACTGCAAACGAACGAATAGAGGAAGGAGAGTAATAGGCTCAAAGACACAACGACGAAAGAACCTTCAGTTCCGTTGCCAGCACTAGCTGACGAAACGGTCCTTATAAAAATTGCTCTATAACTGTGAGTTTGTGCAGGAAGTCAACGCCGCGTGTATCCCCAGCCCATCGCACGTTTCGGAATTCGATATCTGCGCAAAGAGAAGGATTAAATGTCTCTGGCTGGGCCGCGCGCTGGGGATGTACAACGTTGGTGATTAGGGACAATTGTATTGGAGCTGAATTGTAAAGTCTCTGTCAGGTTCATCTACATCCTTTATCAATAATTAAAATAAACAGAAAATACAGATTTATTATGAAGATTACACGCCATTGTATAACATTATTTACTGAACACGACTGAGGAAAGGATATCGACATTGGCTAGATAGCTAGGTCGAATCAGCCACCATCTGGATGAGAATCCTAGCGGCCGACTGCTCTGATCAGTAGCTTTCCGTGGTTTCTCCGATCAATACCTGGTGAATGCCCGAGCAGTACCCTATCAAACGGGCCACGGACTTCGCGCGATCTGTCCTTTCTCTTCCTTGTCCTATCCTCTCCCCTTACACACACACTTACACTAACATGCACTACACTTCCACATATTCCGGGAGACCGGTCGGGAGCTTAGAGCTTGTCCCGGCTAGAGCGGTGCCCCGCTGGTGGGAGGGACCTGGTTGGGGGAAATTCTCACAAGTCGACGTAGGTCGACGGCGGATCTTACCATCCAGCGGGAGGAAGATCACTGCCAACTCCCACGATAAAATCATACACTACACTTTCTGGAATAATTACCTTAGCAGTTTACGCACCCGGAATCACTAATCAATCAATCAAGGAAAGGTTATAATAAACACTTAATCATCAGGAAAGGACAACCCTGAAGAAATAAATCTGAGTTGCCTACTTCTGTGACAGAGGAATGGAGTATGTTCGTTCGAGTAAGCTGTGAGATTATTCGTTTAGAGGTGAGTTGTAGTTGACATTTACATAATTGAAATGATTGAAGGCGTTGTCATTGTCAACAATACTAATATTAGAAACAATTGTATTGTTGACAATGACAACGCCTTCAATCATTTCAATTAAGCTGTGAGAACCGAAGTGCGATACCTGGAAACGCAGTGGCCTAATCTATGGCCTAATCTTTGACACGCACGCTGTCGGACTGAGAAAACGCAGAGTGTATAAACGGTTATAGAAACGAAATTCGATTTCTTCGTGGGGCAGGGTAACCAGTGGCAACAATTGTAAATTTCTCAAACTTTCGCCATGTCGCCCCTGCATGGTTTGGCTAAGATCTGGTTTGTCTTTAAGGGACCCTAGAGGACTGCGGGCTTTGTTTGAGAAATACATACACTGTAGTGTCATATTATACAACCCTTCCCTTGTACACTTTACATCCCTCCCTTTGTACCAAACCGAAAAACGTCATTTTAAACAAACGTGCGAAATTAACTCACCGAAGACCTTCACAGAAATCAGTTCGTGTTACATGGAACATGAAAATAATCATCACACAAAATGCCTTTGTAATTGTTGTACTATTCTTTGTGCTTGATACTTTGGACCTGCAACAAAGAACGTTGCCGTGTTTCTTGTGAAAACAAAGAACGTTGCTGCACGTGCGCACAGCATGAGTTTTTCGAACGATCTTAAAGGAACAGCTTACTTCAGTCCTGTCTTTAAAATTATGTTGCGATTCTTTGCCGTCTTTTGGTATCGAGCGTAGTGGAGCAATCCTCCGTTAAATTTTGTCTTGTCTCGTAGAGTCGCAGTCTGTCTTAGTCTTTTATCCCTTCTGTCAAGGACTCGGCATTGTTGGGAACAGCGGTTCCCAGATGGTCACCCATCCGGAAATCTGTGGTGTCTCGAACTGCCTAACTTCCGCAACTTCACGGAGCGTAGTTAAGGAATTCGGCTAACGAAACTTTCGACGCCCTATATTGTTGATATTTTTCAGTCCCAACATTTCACTATCCGGATACTATTAGTTAGATGAAATTTTGATGTTAGGTGTCATAAATGCAGGAGAGAAGACCTCAGCTGCTACGACGCTCTAGCCCCTTCATTTATTCATTCCGAGTATACGGCAACGAGGGAAAATTACTACTCTGGAAAAGCGCTTCTTGGAAGCTTGTCACTAGGAAACTGGACTAGAAACAAGCCCTATTATATTAGCCCTTCTACCAGGAAACCACCCACGTGATTCTTGTAAGCCTCTCTTCATTAATCTAGGAATTTTACCATTACCTTGTCTGTTGATTTACGAATCAGTGGTTTTTGTCAAAAACGACTTGCTTAAGGGCGGGAATATATTTTCAGAAAATGCCAATGTCTATTACTATAACACTCGACGTAGAAATCATATTCATCAGGTGACTGTATCAACAGCTAATTACAAAAAATTCACATACAATACATATACATTATTTTACAACACTTTGCCAGATAACATTAAACGATTAAATTCGATAGAAAAGTTTAAATCCCAAGTGAAATAGTTTCTGCTGCATAACTGTTTCTATACAATTAGAGACTATACTGAGCATCACAAGGAAAGTAACATTAATTTTAACAGTGATATTTAATGTATTATTTACCAGTGACTATAATTCTAAACAATATGTAACGAGTATTGTATCGCAGCTTCTGGGTCAATGACCCCCATCTCGATCAGGTTTTTCGTCCAGTTTCCCTGATCCATTGAGCAAATGCTGGGACGGCCCCTTGTTTTGCTTCTGGACATAAATGTAACTTCATTTTCTGTGCACGTCTTCTAGAATTCAGTGGGAAATACAATTACTCAAATTATCGTTTCCATGTTGTCGCGGCAGGAAGTATTATTCCGAAGGACAACATGGATAAGAGCCCAAAATGTATTGCTTATTTATCCTTGAAAATAGATTTTAATACATGGGAGCTTTTTTTTAAAAATTTAAGTAGTATATGACTTAGTGTAGGGATCACAGAATTTTGAAAATGTGCACACAATTCATATTTCCCCATAGAACGTCATACGCAGTTTTAATTGTTTTTGACGTAAAATAAATAAATAAAAAAATATACTCTCAGTGTTATCACTCGACACTCAAACGTAAAGCACAAACAAGTTTTGTACAACTTATAGAATACAAGTTTGAATGATACAAGTTTGATATTACATAATAATGAAACCTTTCGATTTTGCAGTTCTCTACTAACGCATTGCGATGCAAAAATAATACTCGCTTTATAATGCTGCTCATATCAAACTTGTTTTATTAGTAACTAACACAAACTGCTACACAATATTGATAAAGCATATGCTACCTACTTCCATTTAGAAAATTAGCATACTAGGTGAAGCCAAGCTAACTAAACAGCTTTGGAAGCAAAAAACTGTGAAACTAAGTTAGGACTTCCGGCCGTGCATTGTGTTTGAAGAACTATTCTGCAACAACTCTTAATTAAAAGTTGGCTATGAAGCGGAGTACGACCTTCAGAGAGTTAATGGATCCCGAAGACCTTTCGTGGCCTTAATGACGCAATATGGTTGCTAACTTGTCAAACTCACCTCTTTAGTTTGAGTAATACGTTTATTACGTTGCAAAGCGTTTGCGGAGCCTGCTACAAAACTAGCATACCTAAACCTAACCTAATCCGATCAACTACAAGATGGCGCATACAAGGTAACAAGACTTTTGGTGGAAGTGATACCGCCTTTATTCTTGTCTCTATGCACCGTTCTTATAAAGAAGCGAAATAAGCAATAAATGTAATAGAAACAACAGACAATGCAAATTAACTTCATCTGCTTATCAACCGAAATGAACTAGGAAAGTGTATTTTAACCGTAAACTTACGAGGGAGCCACTCTAATGCATTTCGACCAATGGGAACGTCGAATATTGAAGGACTTGGAGCTAAGTAGTTCTATTCTATATCGAAAATGAGAAGATATAATAAATACGAACTAAGAAGATAAAAGTTTCAATCCGACATTCCTCGTCACAGGGAAGATAAAATATTTTCGTAGTTGAGCGTTATTTGTTACACGGACACCACAATACTAACACAAAATATATTACGAGATATCTGGAGTATTTTAGGGGTAACAGGGAGTTGTGTACGGCTGAGAGTCCAGCAGTCCACAGCAATGCACGTACGCGCATGCGCAGTTCGAGTTTCATATCATTTTTGCGCACCTGCGCATGCGCAGATCTATATTGCAGTCGATTGTTGTACGCTATGCCTTACAAACCCTCGCTCGATATGCACGGCGGAGCTTTGCAGCATTCGACATCACTACCGATCTGCGCATGCGTAGCTTGAGTTTCTCATCACTTTTGTGCATCTGCGCAAGTGCAGAAGATTGATATTTGATTGATCAAGATTGAAGATTCTGATCTGAATGAAGATTGAAGATCGATCGCTGCACGCAATGGCGTACAAAAGCTCCACTCACAAAAGAATTAAAACTCGTCTTCAATGGAAATTCTCATTGAAACATTTGAAGCGATTTTTAAGAAAATTGCGATTAAGCATTACCGTAAATGCGAAATTTGAAGCTCTTTTTCACAGGAATCTATTGGGTTTTCGAAAAACTTGATTTAAAATCATTGGAAGCACATCCACTCACAGTTGTAGTAATGCTTACAAATCGATGAAAATGTCCATAATAACGGAGTGACAGGTATTTCAAAAAATTACATTTGTGTAATTTTTTTAAAAACAAATGAATACACCAAAATGAACTTTACGTTATATTAAACAGCGCACATAGCACTATCTATTAGAAAAATTTGAAGAATAAATGTGGGGCCATTTTTGAGAAAATGGCGTCGAGTAAATGAGGAAATGGCGTTGAGTAAATGAGAAATGTCGTCGAGTAAATGAGAAAATGGCGTTGAGTAAACGAGAAATGGCGTTGAGTAAACGAGAAATGGCGTTGAGAAAACGAGTAATGGCGTCGAGTAAATGAGAAATGGCGTCGAGTAAACGAGAAATGGCGTCGAGTAAACGAGAAATGGCGTTGAGTAAACGAGAAATGGCGTTGAGTAAACGAGAAATGGCGTTGAGTAAACGAGAAATGGCGTCGAGTAAACGAGAAATGGCGTTGAGTAAACGAGAAATGGCGTTGAGTAAACGAGAAATGGCGTTGAGTAAACGAGAAATGGCGTTGAGTAAACGAGAAATAGCGTCGAGTAAATTAGAAATGGCGTCGAGTAAATGAGAAAATGGCGTTGAGTAAACGAGAAATGGCGTTGAGTAAACGAGAAATGGCGTTGAGTAAACGAGAAATGGCGTTGAGTAAACGAGAAATGGCGTCGATTAAATGAGAAATGGCGTTGAGAAAATGAGAAATGGCGTCGAGTAAATGAGAAATGACGTTGAGTAAATGAGAAATGACGTGGAGTAAATGAGAAATGGTGTTGAGTAAACGAGAAATGGCGTCGAGTAAATGAGAAATGGTGTTGAGTAAATGAAAAATGGCGTCAAGTGACGCCATTTCATTTATGTCATGCAGCCACCAAGTGACAACGTGAGTAGAGCAAAGCAACCGACCTGCGTGGAGGGGCTGCGCGGAGGGCAGGTGGATGAGCGCGTAGCGCAGCAGCAGCCCGGCCGCGAGCGCCTGGCCCGCCGTGAGCACGTGCGCGAGGTGGGCGGCGCCGCACACGATCCACCCCCAGCCGCCCTCGGGGTAGTAGTGCTGGCGGATGGCCGCCGTGTCGAGCCCCGGGCGGCGCAGCGCCGGCACGCACCGCCCCAGCGAGCGCAGGTCCGCCGCCAGCGCCACCGACGCCTCCTCCATCTCCTCCGCCTCCAGGTCCAGCATCCCGCCGCCGCCCCCCGCCGCCAGCGCGCCAGGGCAGCCGCCGCCTCCGCCGCCCCCGCACCCGTCTGCAACACACACACACACACACTCCCTTCATTCAGCGCTTGGAAAATCTTAGCTTTGAAACACGACGAGAAGGAAAGGATTTTTTACTGCACGACCATCTCTAGGTTTAAACTTTAAACTTAAAAATATTATTATTATTAATATTATTATTATTATTATTATTATTATTATTATTATTATTTAACTGGTGGTGCTACAACTACACATTCACTGGCTGTTAACTGATATTACTGCCATGCCTCTGACCTAGGGTTCGATTGTCCCAGGATTTTCAACACTAGCTACATAGTTACGTCGAGTTCAGCACCCGTCTGCAACACACACACACACACACACACACACACACACACACACACACACACACACACACACACACACACACCTTCGCGTCACTCCCTTCATTCAGCGCTTGGCAAATCTTAGCTTTGAAACACGACGAGAAGGAAAGGATTTTTTACTGTACGACCATCTCTAGGTTTAAACTTTAAACTTAAAAATATTATTATTATTATTATTATTATTATTATTATTATTATTATTATTATTATTATTCAACTGGTGGTGCTACAACTACACATTCACTGGCTGTTAACTGATATTACTGCCATGCCTCTGACCTAGGGTTCGATTGTCCCAGGATTTTCGACACTAGCTACATAGTTACGTCGAGTTCAGCACCCGTCTGCATCACACACACACACACCTTCGCATCACTCCTTTCATTCAGCGCTTGGCAAATCTTAGGTTTTAAACACGACGAGAAGGAAAGGATTTTTAACTGCACGATCATCTCTAGGTTTAAACTGGTGGTGCTACAACTACACATTCAATGGCTGTTATCTGATGTTAATGTCGTGCCTCTGACCTAGGGTTCGATTGTCCCAGGATTTTCGACACTAGCTACATAGTTACGTCGAGTTCAGCACCCGTCTGCAACACACACACACACACACACACACACACACACACACACACACACACACACACACACACACACACACCCCTTCGCATCACTCCTTTCATTCACCGCTTTGCAAATCTTAGGTTTTAAACACGACGAGAAGGAAAGGATTTTTAACTGCACGACCAACTCTAGATTTAAACTGGTGGTGCTACAACTACACATTCAATGGCTGTTATCTGATGTTAATGCCGTGCCTCTGACCTAGGGTTCGATGGTGCCAGGATTTTCGACACTAGCTACATAGTTACGTCGAGTTCAACACCCGTCTGCAAAACACACACACACACACACACACACACACACACACACACACACACACACACACACGCACACCTTCGCATCACTCCTTTCATTCAGCGCTTGGCAAATCTTAGGTTTTAAACACGACGAGAAGGAAAGGATTTTTAACTGCACGATCATCTCTAGGTTTAAACTGGTGGTGCTACAACTACACATTCAATGGCTGTTAACTGATGTTAATGCCGTGCCTCTGACCTAGGGTTCGATGGTGCCAGGATTTTCGACACCAGCTACATAGCTACGTGGAGTTCAGCAGCTTTCAGGAGGAGAATTCTAGCGGCCGGTCGCTGTGGTTCGTAGTTTTCCATGATTTCTCCGATGGAAATGAGGCGAATGCTAGAGTACTACCGTAACAATTGGACCATGGACCGCGCGCAATCTTTCCTCCATACTCCTTGCCCCTTCCTCGTCCCTTACACACACACATTTACACTAACATGCACTACATAACCGCACTTGTCGGGAGCTTAGAGCATGTCCTGGCTGGGAGGGGTGTGCCCGCTGATGGGAGTTACCTGGTTATGGAAAACCCCGCTAGCCGACAGGTAGGTCGGCTCCGGATGTCGCCATCTAGAGGGAGAATATCAACGCCACCTCCCACCATGAAGAAATCATGCACCACACATATAGCACTAATGACTTTAGCAGTTGACGAACTCGAAATCACCAATCAATCCAAGTTACTCCCATACACTTATTCAGCACATTGTTTGATGGTGATTCCGAGCGCGTCAACCAACGAGGTCATTTGTCCCGTAAGTGTTGTTGGTGTTTTCCATTGGCAGATTGTGTTGATCTATACCCACAGGATGGCGAGACCGGCGCCGACCTACCGTCGAGTAGCGGGGTTTTCCCTAACCAGGTATCTCCCACCAGCGGGGCACCGCCCCAGCCGGGACAGGTTTTAAGTCCCCGACCGGTCTCCCGGAATGTGAGGTAGTTGTAGTGCATATTACTAAATTCGACCTAGCTGAAAAGCTAGTGTCGAAAATCCTGCCGCCGTCGGGACTCGAAACCAGGACCTCTCGATCAGAGGCACTGCAGTGATATCAGCTGATGCACTGAGCCACTGCTTCCGGTTTCAGCACTTCGTAATTCAGGGTTTAAAAACGACAAGAAGATAAATATTTTTTTCAAAAATCACTCAACAGTTCATCCAATCTAAGTTGAAACTGGTGGTAACTACAACAGCACGTACTTTCTCTAATTATTTGTAACAACTACAAAACATTATATTACTTGATTCTGCAACAGGGTTTCCTAACTTAATTTTTGTTCTCCGCGCTCTGTTTTAACGTCAGGTTCTTGGAGTTACACGCCTTTCATCACCCCTACAGCTACAAGATGATCTCGATCTTCTTAATGCGTTAAAGAGTAAAACATGGTTTAAGAAGTTTTTTGATTGATATTGGAGATTTAGATTCCTGAGGAAGGCTCCAAAACCCAGCCGAAACGTCGACAATTTTCAGTTTAAACTGAGTTTATATCCAGTGTATCACTTTGTGTATTGAATGAATTTATTATGTGACCTTTTAAATATACAGAAGTTAGATTCCTGAAATACATATACAATGCAAACTTTTACATTAGAATAAAAGTAGTATATAATATGCTCTTTACAGTACCTCTCGACCAACTGATCTTTCACCTTAGTTGTCTAACCACCTCACCTTATCTTTAACATTTCACCTTTCCCCCTTTTTTTCTTTCCTTAAAAACCTGAGATCTTTCTAATATATGTTCCCAGTCTTCCTCTTCCATCTCACAGATCCCACATTTTCCCTCTCCCTATTTAGTCAATATGTACTCCCTCTATTTTCTTTTCATAAACTTATGTCTTGGTATACTTTGTCAATTAACTTCCACTTCCATTTTAAATAATTTGTAATATTATCCAATGGAATAAGTTTATACCGTTTGTTATAAGACGAATTTCTTATCATTTCGAAATCTTCCTGCTAATAACTTATCTTTATCTCTTTGAATCAATTCTTTACTGAAGTAACTATGTCACCTCCTCCAACGAATAACCTTTATGATTCCAACAATTTTCCCTTTTCCAATAAGATTGCTGAGTCTCTTTGTTCTTCTCTATTTCCCACCAAACTTGCTTTAATAACTTTAACTTTTATTTTAATAACATAAATACTTTGTGTATTGTAAATATGTTAACAGCTAATTTTGTCTTTAATTCAGGCAATTCCTCCTGGTGACCCCACTTCATTTCAAGATCGTAACTAAATATTACGGAAGGTGGTAGACAAAAAAGTAGTTTTTTGTTGAACCCCTAAAGCAGTTAACGCAACCTGAAAGCACGTGAGAATGCGTGGTAGAAATGCTTTATTAGTTTTATAATATTTTTAGTCTTCGTTTAGTTCGAGAGTGATTTCGACTCTCTTTGCGAGCATGACCCTCTTTATTCTAAACGAGCAAGCACAAGTGACGACTCGGCATTAAAACACAATGAAGTGAAGTGATAATAAACTCTAAAATCCATTTTTCCTTTTATTAGTTTGCATCAATGATTATACGTCATTCAAGGTTATTTGATTGCGGCTGTTTTATTAGATCATACTTTTTGATTAACAATGGGTTCATTTCAAAAATTCGATTTAATATGCTTATTAAATTGTTTACGATGATGAGAAAAATGGTCCGCACATGTGTGAAAATAAACGGGGCATGAATTGCAAACATTTTTGTGTTGAATTTTCCCGTCAGTGAGGACTAAAATATTCATGAAATATTATGTTATACGTATATTTTTTTAAACTTGACAACTAAAGGCAAATTAAGAATTGCCTTTGTACCTCAGTTGTCCCAATTGTACGTAAGTGTGAATTAGTGAAATATAATTTTTCTAGTGAAAATAGTATACATATGAACCTATAAAGAAGTATAATCAACATTTGGTCTGCCGTGCTAAGCTCAAAGGTCGTAAATGCATTTTTTTGACGAATTGAGTTATTGTTACTATATGGTTACTTCTGTAATTTGTCCTACCAAACTCTAAGATTTAATTGCTCCATTCAATGTAGATTACTAAGATTATTTTATTTGGTAGTAAGTGACAAACAGTAAGCATTTAAAGTGATATCTGCTGCATCTATTTACCAAATACAAAACCAAATCAATGAATTAAACCCACAAAAAGTTGGGTATCAGCTGAAGAACGTTGTTAAACTTTAAACATCTATTCCTCATATTGAGCTCAGATGTAGATGCGATCTTTGTGTTTAGCATGTCAGTGGTGTTATTAGCCTCAAAGAGTTTGCATTACAGGAAACCAAGAGTGCCTCGAAAATGTTTTAATTACAAAGCCAGTATATAAATTTGGACATTAATAGAATTTAATTACATTAATAGAATTGACGTTCATGGTTTTGTTGAGAAACCGAGAAAAAATGTTCTAAAAAGTAACAGTTAGATAAAAACTGGGTTAACGTTTTTTCAATTGAAGTTAATCATGATAAATGCGAAATGCATGTCCACCAAACTAAATAAATCATGGATTCCAATTTCTCTTGAGAGAAACTATTTACGAATCTCTCAAGGGAAATTCCACCATTCTGATTTCTTTAGAAATTTACCATTATCGATTCCAGTGAAATATCGGGCAGCATTTTCCCTGGAGAATTATCCCGTGCGCGGGGGCTACTGATTGCCAAAGCATTATTCATGACTTTCTCAACACTTCCAAGCCAGAGGTACGTTTCACACTCCAATAATACTATATTCGTCCACATCTACGTAAAACAGAAACAGTTTTAAATCGTAATAATTATAAGAAGGGCAATAAAAGTTAATGACAAAATCAATATACAACTACTAGTATCACATGGACTCAACTGTTCTAAATAGCTAGGAAATCGTTATAATTTGTTGTTTCTGCTTCATCCGATAATACTTAAATTACTTACAATACGATTGATATACTTACTGAAAGTAATTTGACTTGTGAAAGTTGAAAATACAAGTTGGTCTTTATAGTTTGACGATTTCGTTCAGGATCTGCAATACTTGGAGGTAGATGCTTTAGGCATTCACATACACGACAGAAAAAATCGCTTACTTTGAGCAGGGTTGTTTACAAAAAGTGAGTTAAAGTTAATTTTTAAGAATATACAGTACATTTCTAAAAGATTTAAGGATTGTATAATAGTAATTGACACCAGTTTTTGAAATGAAAACATCGAAAAACTGTTTCACTATCTGTTTTAGGTCTGCAGGTAGTGTGAGGTTTATATTAGGGCGTCAGCTCTGTTTTTTATTCAGTCAGCTTCTTCGCAATCACAAAGCATGCACCTTTCTAAGAATGCAGCAGGCAAGGTTACGTACGAGATTTTCTCCCCCAAGTTTGACAGACATTTCAGCACGGTACAAACGTGACAAACAAATACGCTCATTTCTGCAGTGCAAATATTGTCGAAAGCTGTGATTATAAAATAATGGATGAAAAAGCAGAGTGAAGCACAAAGAGTTAACATTACTGTATCTTTAGTAAATTCAGTGAATCATTTCTCTCATTGTGCATATTATCATGCCTTAGATTCCCAAAAGTATCCGCACATTATTGAAACATTACATTCTTTTCAGCACCACTAGTATATTTCATTTTAAGAATCAACAAATTATATAACATACGCTGCAGCGAAGTACGAAAACAACACTACTGTAATGGGTACTGACAAGAATGATTCAAAATTTAAAGAAATTTCATTTGTTTCTTTTACCTTTCCACCATTTAAAATAACAAAACAAACTTCTTTTATTAGTTATCTAGAGGTGTATATTGGATGTATTGTTTCAAATTGTTTTTTAATTTCCTTCGGATTGAAGTAATAAGCAACATAAAGCTGATATTGCAAATTTTTCGATTCATCGCGAGATTTAATGTGTAATTGAGTTAAATGAGAAAAAATGGCTTATATAGGGAAGTTGGATTCCAAAGTGAACAGTATGTGAATGGATGCACAATGTCCATCTAATAAAACGCGGCCAAAATCATTTTCGCGAAACGCCAAACTTCTTCTCGGAAATTAATATAAAAACAATAATAACGAATTTTTACTATTTTGAGAGAGAGATTTGACTGATTGTTGTTATTCAAGTCGAATTTACAATAAAAATATATTTCTGGTACGTAAATTTCATTGATGATTTAAAATGTAAACACTAAACAAAGATAAAAAAAATTTCATAAGTATTAACCATTCAGGTAACTTGAACTGCTATATAACAAAAGCATACATAAGACAGTATTGCATTGAATATACGTGAATTTAAATAAATTGCTCCAATTTAATAAAAAAAGCAATTAAAAATATGATATTCATCTCGCACAATCGAATTTGAAAATCAAGCAAATTCAGAAAAATCCACAAATGTTAACGAAAATATATATTATAACACGCAGATTGTTAAATGACAATATGTTCCGACTATTGTAAAATAACTAACTTAAAAGCCGAGTATTTTTATGAGACACTCTTTCCGGAGTTTTGGTCAGCCCTTCAATATCAGAAGCTTTATCGAAAAAATGATGGCCACACGCAGAATTGGAAATATCCCAGCAGACTTTAATTGAAATACAAAATTGGTTCTCTTGTTTAGAGCACAACGTTCCACAGATTGCGTCAATTTGAAAATTTTTCCTTTAGGAGAACGGCGGCCTCGAAACAACGTTTATAGAAAATGAAACGTCGGATTGAGATTAAAGAGAAATGGAATGGAATAATACGATGACATAAAAATGTCCAACCCAGGACTTACTCGTGCTTTGACAGAAAGAGCAAAAATTGCGTAGACGCGTACAATTGGTCTGCATATGAACCGCGAGGTGTTGTAAACTTCAAAAGGTAGTAACATGGTTCGGAGAACGATAGAATTTTTTATTTTGAGGTTAATGAAATACCACGATCTTTTTGGCGGTGGAATTCCGTCGTTCAATTCCGTCGTTTTTATAAACCTATAGGTAACAGGGATGAGGATCTTCTTGCAATTATTTTCAAAAATGGTTTTATGCACGCATAAGATTAAAGACGCTTTTTATTGGTCAATAATAGACTGCTACACTAAATCTTTATTACCCATTGGCGGTAAAAAATTTAATACTACTTTCCTAGGCGCTCCGAGCTGTAGTTAACAAACTACGTAAAGTAATATATTTTAACTGGAAAGCTATTATGTAATCTAAACTAAATAAACTATACATATAATTTATTTATTTAAGGTTGCTTTATGTTTTATATTTTTTACTAAAACATAAATATGATCAGACTAAATATTACATACGACGAAAAAGTTATTTTATCTACTCGAGAAAGATACCTCACTTACTCCTTTCGTTGCTCATAACATAACACCTTCTGTCATAGATAAAGCATATCTTGACCGTCTTGTGTAATAAATTACAATTCATACTGTAAAGCAGGTAAATAAATTGATCGATCTAAAAACTACCTATCTCATCCTACTACTACATATTTTTAAGTGGATCTTACGTTTTATCGGCAAGAAATTTTGGATATTATTACCTCAAACCACAGGTGAAGCAAATGAGTCACTTATAAGGCACTCCACTGGGAGCGGTAGCTCAGTGCATCAACTGATGTCACGGCAGCGCCTCTGACCGGGAGGTCCTAGGTTCCCACTCCCCACGGCGGCAGGACTTTCGACACTAGCTTTTCAGCTAGGTCGAATTCAGTCGCTGTCTGGAGGAGAATTCCAGCGGCCGGCTGCTCTGATCGGTAGTTTCCCGTGGTTTCTCCGATCAACACCAGGCGAATGCCGGAGCAGTACCCTACCAAACGGGCCACGGACCGCGCGCGATCTGTCCCTCTTCCTTGTCCTATCCTCTCCCCTTACACACACACACTTACACTAACATGCACTACACTACCACATATTCCGGGAGACCGGTCTGGTGCTTAGAGCTTGTCCCGGCTGAGGTGAGGCCCCGCTGGTGGGAGAGTCCTGGTTAGGGGGAAACCCCACTGGTCGACGGTAGGTCATCGCCGGATCTCGCCATCCAGCGGGAGAAGATCACCGCCATCTCCCGCGAAAAAAAACATGTACTACACTAACGGGACTAATGACCCAAGCAGTTGAGGCGCCCGGAAACACGAAAAAATTAATCATCAATATAAGGCACTCTCACGGAGCATGTCTGCCTGAAATATCTCCGAGACCTGGTCAGGAGTTTGCTTTAAAAGTAAACTTGAAAAAACAAAAGGTGACATTGCCAACGGCCGTCTCACCGGAAATATTCAGAACGCAAAATATAATAAATCAGTGTAATATATCGATAAGCATCTAGAAACAATGTTAAACCTCTGATCGAACGCTGGTAGTGGTTTAACCAGTCACTTGTGCAAAAAAAAAAAAAGACCACCACGTCTGTGAAACTTAGAATGCGAACACGCAACATCACAGACAGCAACGCACAACCTAGTACATGGATTCGTTCTTCAGAAAGGCCCCTGCTAGTTATAACTCGTGTTTTCTACACTCGCGGGACTGTTTTGATGTCCGAGGACATTTCAGCTTGCCTTCACCTGCAGCAAATCACCACGAATACGACCGCAGAATGCACTCTGCGTGATATTGCCTGCGTCCGCCCAACTGCCCGCCCCGTCCTATTCACCGCCGCGCGCCTTTCCCCCGCCCCCCACATTTTGCCCTTTCATTTCGGTGCAATAGCTCAGCGGCCACAGCCTCTCTGCTGCGTCGTTGAACCGAGAGGTGGCTCAGGGCATCAACTGATGTCACTACAGTGCCTCTGACCGGGAGGTTCTAGCATTGACGGTGGCAGAATTTTCGACAGTAGCTAGATAGGTCGAATTCAGTCGCTGTCTAGAGGAGAATTCTAGCTGCCGGTTGTTTGATTATTTTTTTTCGTGTTTTCGGGCGCGTCAACTGCTTTAGTCCCGTAAGCGCAGTGCATGTTTTTCTCATGAGATGGCGGCGACCACCATCTCCCAAGAAAAAAACATGCACTACACTCACAGGAATAATGAATTTAGCAGTCGACGCTCGCGGAATCAATGCGCGCTCATTCACTACTGTCCACCCGCCAGTCCGCTCTCTGTTGCCATCGCTCACCTCCAATTCCCCTCCTCCCCCTTTCTAGCACCCGCCTCCTACTTCCGGCCTCCCGCTGCCGCCGCCACCACCACCACCACCACCACCACCACCATCATCAACCTCCCACCTCCGTCCCCGACTCCGCGGCCGCCACCCAGCCCACTGCCCCCACCATTTCCACCACCACCCCGCCCCCGCAGCCGCCTCCACCGCCGCCATTACCTTCGTCACCACCGTCACCAGCCACATCACCACCCCGTCGCCGCCCCCGCCATCACCACCACTCCCGCCGCTATTACCACCACTTTCCCTGGAGCCGCCGCCGCCATTTCCTTCGTCGCCAGAACCACATCACCATCACCACCACTCCCGCCGCTATTACCACCACATTCCCTGGAGCCGCCGCCGCCATTACCTTCGTCACCACCGTCACCAACCACATCACCACCCCGCCGCCGCCCCAGCCATCACCACCACTCCCGCCGCTGTTACCACCACATTCCGTGGAGCCGCCGCCGCCGCCATTTCCTTCGTCGCCACCACCACATCACCATCACCACCACTCCCGCCGCTATTACCACCACATTCCCTGGAGCCGCCGCCGCCATTTCCTTCGTCGCCAGCACCACATCACCATCGCCACCGGCTCCGCCGCCACCGCCCGCGAACGCAACCGGAAATCGCGGCCGAGTCGCGGCATTTTCGGAATCGTTTGGCGCGGCCAGATTTACGATCAGAGCGGCTGCGATCGTTATTTGATGGTTCGCTCGGGGGCAGATCCCCGAGGAAGTATAAAGCTCCGTGCTCCGGGCGGGGGGGGGGGGGAAGTAAGTCGGGCCCGGGCTGACCGCCCTAGACGTAGCCCCCCGCGGGTGCGGCCGGGTTCCGGATTTCCTGTCGCTCGGAGGCGAATCGTCCATCCTTCCCTTGTTAAAGGGATTTTACGGTTGAGGAATCTCGGTTGAACAGGTCCACGTGCGAGTGTCAACCGTCTTCGAGGACATAGCTGCCCTGAATTATACACTGGAACAATTGATTTATTGATTTTTTCGTGTTTCCGGGCGTGTCAACTGCTTCGGTCATTAGTCCCGTTCGTGTAGTGCATGTTTTTCTCGGGAGATGGTGGTGATTTTTCCCTCGCTGGATGGCGAGATCTGGCACCGACCTACCGTCGGCTAGTGGGGTTTTCCTCTAACCAGGACTCTCCCACCAGCAGGGCACCGCCCCAGCCGGGACAAGCTCTAAGCCTCCGACCGGTCTCACGGAATATGTGGTAGTGTAGTGCATGTTAGTGTAAGTGAGTTTGTAAAGGGAGAGGATAGAACAAGGAAGAGGAAGGAAAGATCTGGCGCGGTCCGTGGCCCGTTTGGTAGGGTACTGCTCCGGCATTCGCCTGGTGTTGATCGCAGAAACCACGGAAAACTACCGATCAGAGCAGCCAGCCGCTAGAATTCTCCTCCAGACAGCGACTGAATTCGACCTAGCTGAAGAGCTAGTGTCGAAAATCCTGTCGCCGTGGGAACCTAGGACCTCCCGGTCAGAGGCGCATCAGTTGACATCAGTTGATGCACTGAGCACCGCTCCCGGTGGAACAATTGAAATGAATAGCGATCTCGGTGTAGCTGTTTAGATATTTTATGAAATGTATAGCTATATATTTGTTTGTGAAGAATATTCACTGTCTTATTCTGTTATTAATCACACTTCTAATGAATAAGTTCAATAAACGATGGATCTAAATGAAAGGTGTTTAGAGAACAAGTGAATAGTTTATAGGATGTATTAATACTAACGAGGAATTATAATATAATTAAATATTATGTAACCTGAAGATTGTAGTTGTAATTCATTGCTATTATTTCATATATTAATTTTTTTATAGCTATTAGCAATACCACTCTGCATTTAACAAGAGTTTAGTAACTAAACAAATAACTGGGGACAATCATGACATCCAAACCATTCCTTAACTTGGGCGTTCCGCTGTCGACTAATTCATAAAATGGATCTTTTAATATCTGCCTTGTTGGTTTCTATTTGACATTTAAGTGTTTTTTAGTAATATCATGCCAATTATAGATTTGTAATTTGTTCAGATAATCGGTTTGTAATTTAATAAAAGATATAAAAGTTTGGGGGTCATCAAAACGCGGACTTTGGCTAAAAAAGTACGTCTGTGGAAAGAAGTTTACAAACTTTACGAGAAGAAATAGCTCTAAGCTCTGAGTCCCATATTACTATAGCCTCGCTTAAGCGCGGAGTCTCGATAAGAAATGAATCCCTGATCGGTTTGTTGCTTTCTGAAGATGGAAGCGTAGCTTGGCGACAATCGGGAGTTGCAGGAAGGAGAGTTTCCTCTCAAAATATGCCTTTGTCGAACACAAACTAGGCCTAATGGATTGAAACTTGTTAAACAAGGTGACAGGGTAGTGCTAATGCAAGGTTCTCGGCTTGTTTTTCCAGACCGAACTGAACACATCAGATATCCTCCGCGTCACCATTGCCTTTGTTCTCCAGACTTGAAGCTGGATTAAGCGATGAACTGCTTGTCGCTTTGCGTGAGTGAGATTAGAAAGTACATTGAACATTTAACTGGAAAACTGGTCTGCAATAACTGATTAAACTGGAGTTGTTAACAATGATTACATTTAAACTTTTTAACATTTAGACATTTAGTTTTTAAATATGTTTTTTTACTAAGTGACAATCTGAAATGTTTTTCTTTATTAGGTGTCAACCATTACCTACTAAAATAATCTGCGATTCTGTTTTATTAGACTTGAATTGTGTATTGAAACTATCGTATACCTTCTAGTTCCTATTCTGTGACATTACTAGATTTTCAAAATTTTCGTTTGTAAATGTATTGATGCTGTCACGATTCATGTCTTGATAATAATGATATGCATTCCACAATATGTATAAGACTTATTCATCGACGTTCAATATTGTGCATAATACTAGTCCTTCGACTCTGACATTTGTAAGCTTCAAAATTGTGTCCGGTGTGCGTCAGTTAAGTGGCAATAAACATTGAACAGCTCATTTAAAAACCCACTAGGGTTAATATAATACCGCTGAGACAATATGTCAAATAAATTGAGAAACTTCAAAAGAAATTATTCGTGTTTGAACGACGTTTGTTGTTTCATTGAGATTTTTTGTTAAGAAAACAAGTCAAATGCAATTAGAATGTGAAAACTATTAGGAATAAAATAAAATTCACATCCGAGAATTAAATGATACATTTAGCCTACAACAGCAAAATGCTGTTGTCGAGTGTCGAAAATAGGGCTCCTGGAACAGCAAACAGTAGCTTTTTCAAAACACCCACGTGAATACTGAAGCTTTTTTCTGTGAGCGACACTACAGTGACACAGAGTATGTGAATAGTTGTAACATCAGATACGAGACCTTGCAGTTTAAAATATTTGATTTTTTCAATCATAATCGAAACTCTGTCATTGCGTTTGTATTTTTCACTTTCCAGATATTTTACAAAACTATTAACACCTGTCACTTGGACTGAAACTAATTAAATTTCCGTCAGTATTCTAAATTAGTAATATAGATTTTTTATTCACTGGAGAATAAATACCTTATTCATGATGCAAACAAATTAATAATAGTTTACCTAACAATTGTACTTTTTTCTTTTTTGAATAAATTATTAATTTATAATTAGAAAATAAGATAGTCCCTAAAAAATTGAGGGTTGACAATTCTTACAATATACATCGTAATTTTGAATAATAATCTTTCCGGCAATGTCGAATAACAAGATTCAAAGTTCAGATGAAGTAAAAACTTTATTGACAAAAGAATGAAACTAAACGAAACAAAATTACTAATTATTAATAATCTATAAACTTACTGTTTTACAATTAGTTACGAAACTCAAATTAAAAGAAAAAATAACTAAACTCAACGAAACGATCAATAGAACTCAACATAAAAGTAATCAATTTTTACTTCTTCCGAAAGTTCAAATAATTAATTAATTTTTACAGGAATACTTGAATACTGCCTTGAACTGAATTCAAGATATTAATTGAAATTCATTTCATTTCATCTTTTTCAGTTCATTTCACTTTATGTCTTTCCGTCTCCTTTTATAACTTTACAATCCCTCGACAGTATCTTTACTGTTTCTTACTGCACTTAAATTTTTGCACGTCTGCTCTCGAGAACGTTCCGACTTATTGTCCTATTATCTATATATTAGACGATCTATATATTCGAAAAATTCGTCCAAAGAAACAGAGAACTAATGTTGGAAAATACTCTTTTGTAAACAGGACTATTGAGTCATGGAATAGCTTGCCTGCAGCACTAACGGAGACATTTCCCAGAAACATCAGCACTTTTAGGTTAAGATTAAATTCTAATAATAGTGTAAGCGATAGGATCAGTAGTCTGTGAAGGGCCTCTGCATTTAGTAGGCATGCCTTAAATGGAGTAATTTTGTTCAGTGTATTGAATTGTCTGTATTTTTAGTATTCATTATATTATGGTATTAGATGTATAGTAAGTGTAAATAATTTGCCACCGGGACGAATGCCCAAAGCGAATTAAATAAATTATCTATCTATAACTCGTTCAGTAGGCTTTGATCATCTGTACGTTGCCTCATTACACTGTAATTAAAATTAAAAAAATAAATCCACGTCGAAGCAAGCTCGGGCAAACGCTACACCCAGGGCGAGAGCTTAGCAAACGAAAAGGTAAATCGCAGCATTTGCCCTCTGTCAAGTGTTTTCGTTCCGCGTAGTTCCCTCCGCTCGCGAATCCCTGTAATTACCTGTTTTTTCGGAGGCCCCTCTCAACGCAGCTCTTCCCCGAGCGCCTGGGCGGATAAAACGCCCTCGGGGCGAAACAGACGAAAGCCCAGCATCAGCGGATTCGCGATTTTGCCACGGCGTTCGTCGCCGGGGCTCGTTATCTACCAATTTCCACTGGACCGGCTATCAACATATGTACGCGCGGCGGAACAATATTAGCCAGCTTGCTTTTAGTGGATGTCGTGAAAAGAAACGACGAGAGACTGCCGTGTAGTTTGTTTTTGTCCTTTCACCGGTGTAGAGTTCCATTCTGTTATCTGTGCTGAAAGTTTTTGCTTTCCCTTAAATACGTTCTGTGATCCTGCTTCTTTTTATTCTAGTGAATTATTTCTTACTAAACAGTGGTGTTTGTCTTAAAAATAGGAAACAAAGATATAATTCACTTTGTTATTACAGCTCCTGTGTTAATAAAACAAGATAGGGTCGGAAATTAACTCAAATGAGGACGAAACATATTTACGTAAGTTTTATTTTCTCAGAAGTATGATTTAATTTTAAGGGTCAGTGAAACGTATTTGAAACAATTGAAATTAGATTAGTCGCGGTGGATCAAGAAGTTTAAAACTGTAATGAAGTGTCCCTAATATATATTTTACTTAATGTTTTATTTCAGAATGATACAAAACATAGAGTTTGGTAAATGTACAAAAATCATACTTAGTTGTTTTTTCTCTTCATAGAAGTAAAAAACAACATACTCCCCTTTATCATTTTCATAGTTTGCTGCTGAAAAGATTTATGGATTTTATTCACCCCCAGACACTTTTCCTTTCGCTTTTTGGGAAAAATGTTAACATTAAACTCTTTAAAACACTTCAGTTGCAGATGATGCAATATTTCAAGTTATTTATCTTTCAATATTTCTCGGAGCTAAGCATATCTTCCAAATTCAACGTAATTTGAATTGACGGAATAATTGTAGTCATATTGCACGTTTTACTGAAAATGCTAAAATACACAAATAGTAAGGCAAACGGTAGAATGTAACCATGAAAGTAAAACTTCAAAACTAAGTTTCTCAATTGAGCATTATCATTTCAGCTAATTGATTATCGTTTTCTATTCTAAGCCGGTAAAGACTGTCCATAATAAAGTATAATCATCATCAAACCACATTTTTATTTTCAATACATTGCGAAACGTTGAAGTTTACCAATAAATACTTTCATGATTCTTATCAAAACTTCCATCATAATGACCTTATATTTTATAAACTTTCAGAACGGAAGAAACTTATTTCTTTTCCTTATTCATTGACAAGTTTTGAAGCCTTAATGGTTCTCAAAAGGGATAAAACTAGTAGTATATTGTGTTACTTATTTAGAGTAATTCATAAGATAAACACACTGTTTACATAATTCTTCTGTGTGTAGTAAAATATGTTCTGCAATTATTTATACTCAAAAAAGTTTGACATTCTCTTTCTATCAAACATTTTTTAAAGTTCTTTTTCGGCTACTTGTTCTACTATGGATCCGTTAATGCACAATGCAATCCTATTATGCGTAGAGCAATGTATTCTCTATTCACCTAAGTGAGTATTTTTCAAAGAAACACGGAAAATATTACAATGCTAGCGGATAAATAACACTCACCTGGCAGTTCTTGTGCAAAATATGTAGTATCCGTTACACAACTTGTATTTCTGTTTTCCTTAGAGTAATGAAGTCATAACAACTCAAAAATATAAAAATGTATAAAATCACCAAAGAAAAATAAAATATCAAATAAAAAACGTACTTTCCTATTATTTTAACTGAAACTTCATGTCATCCAGAAGCACAAAATGAACTTTATGCAAGAAAAATAAATTAAAATTTTGCCTCAAGCGACAATAAATTCACGTTTAAGTATTCGGAAAAAGTAAAACTAATTACAATTTTATTTTACGAATTTGTCTTTTCTGCGAAAGCACACCCGGGAACTTCTGTTTTTAGCGGTTATTACTCGTCCGTCGCTTAACTCTAAATAGCAAATTTCTATTTAAACGCAGACTTAACGAGGAACCACATGCTACATGTAGAGCTACGAGAGAAATATATCTTTTGTACGTGTAGTTCCCGTGACTACAATTGGAATAAATCGTTCCGAGGATGTTCGTGAAAAGGACATTCAACGCGAAAAAATAAATTCGAATGAAAAATTGCTTCTGCAACTTGACACCTAAGGGCTGACAGAGAAAAATGTGACGTAATTCATAGGTTGGTTTCCCGTTGGGTCACAAGGTGGTTGTCATAACAATGGAAAACATAGACGCTCTGAATGTCATTCAAACGCGGATTAAAGAATGCATCGCCTTTAAGCAGAATTTATTCGATACACAGCCTTTCATAAACGTAGCCTCAAACATATGACACGACAAAATGATCTCATGACTAACCCTACAAATTAGTTTAAGCGTCACCCAAGAATGCGACTTAAAAATACAGCTACCTGTAGAGAATTATATTAAACTTGGAGAAACCTTTCAAAAATTACGGTTCGAAATCAAACTCTTACGTTAGTAATGAATAAAATAACAAAATATTTATATTTCCTGAAATTTAATGTATTTTTAGTTTAAAATTTACTTCATTATATTGTTTTGTTAATGTATTTTATCTTGAACTTGCTTTGAGCATCAATTTCATTCACAAATCTTAAATAGCTTTTAGTTGCTAGAAAGCTACGTTAAGTTGACCATGAGTAAACATTTCTTCTACACTTTCCTACTTTTTCCATGCCTTTTTTTTAAAAAAAAAGGGGAAATGTAAATTCATAAAAACACGATGTCTAGTGAAGTCATGGAAATGCTCAAGGTGCAAGATGGATGGGGAGTTTTCAGTTTACAAAGAAGTTACGAACTCGGGAGAAGCATTTACCCTGCGAGGAAGCACTTCTGAGTTTCAGAACGATGCCTCCCTGGTGGGCCGTTTGCAACGTCCTTTTTGGACCCCGATACAGCGCGCGAAAGTCGATGAGTTACTTTCCCGGACCTTGCACTTGCTATAGATCAAGCGGGCGTTGTGCAATACGACTCCCATTTCTGTTTCTAACAAAGGAAATGACGCGGGCTCGTATCGGTACTGGGTCTTGGCAATTTCGGGTCAAACAGGGTCTTGGCAAAACCGAAATTAAGGATCCCCGTTTCTTTCCACCAAATAAAAAAATACGTATAAACTGCCAGTAAAAATGGAAAAGAAGGTGTAAAAAATTAATAATGTTTTCACAAACGATGGGTTTCTGTTTTTAGGGGGAAGCCTTTGCCACAGAAATCCTTTATTTCTACTAATAACGTTAATACCGATATTTATCAAATTATTATAATAATACTTTGAAAGTGCTAGAGCAGTTATATAAAATAACGAAAAAATGTAATAAAATACACCAAATTTAATAAAATATTAAGAAGTAATAAGTACTGTAGCAAATTGGTTATTAATTTCATGAATCTCACATTTTATGCAATAACGAACTAATTTAGTTATGAAATGAGGATAAAAGTTTTTAAATTCTACTTTAATACCATATTTCTTTCTTATATACGTACGTATATACGAATTAATGGATAGTAGTGTGAGAAAAAGTTATGTAATGCTGCGGAAAATCTACGATTATAACAAAAATACACATTTTATGGTCCCCTGATACTAAAAATGTCTGTTTTTTTTTCAAAACGCCCACCCATCTGTTTCTCCGCCAGATCGGCGGTCTGTCGGGAACAAGACTAGCGCCTAATCCATTAACACAATTTTTCCAAAATGGTTATTCTCCCATCAAACTAGCCCGACTTAAAGCCCGGCGAATTGGAAAATAATTCTTTAAATTTTGGGGGTACAACAAATGAAGCCCTGAGAGCAACATCAGTTGATGCTCTGAGCCACCTCTCCCGGTTTGGAGGAGTGCGCTTGCTACCAGAAAAAGGCAGCAATTTTCGCTTTCCGCATTGGGTACTTACTTGCACACAAAATTTAACATCGTATGTTAAACATAATTATAATTATAATTATTGATAACGTTATTGATAATATGTATTGATACACGGGGAGCTGATGACTATGATACACGTACTGGTTGAATTAGCACATTATCATTTGTTGCCGCTACAAGGTCTCTCACTGGGTGAACCTAGAGTCCCGACATTGGCAAGATTTTTAACACGAGGTTGTCAGCTGGTCAAATTCAGTCGCTGTCTGAAGGAAAATTCTAGCGCCCCGCTGCTCTAATTGGTATTTTTCCGTTGCTTCTCCGATCAACACCAAGCGAATACCGGAGCAGTACCCTACCAAACGGGCCACGACCCGCGCGCGATCTTTCCTTTCTCTTCCTTATCCTATCCTCACCACTTACATACACATACACTTGCAGTCATAACTACCACATATGTCGCGAATATGTCCGGCTATAGGCGATGGACCTGTTTGCGAGTAGTTCGGTGTGAGTTTGTAAGTTTCCGATTTGAGAAGATTTTCGAAGGTTCGGTGTGAGGATTTCCGCAATCACCCGCAAAACAACAGCGCTACACTAACGCAACTAATGATCAACATAGTTGAACCACCGAGAAACTTTAAATATTCACTTCGATACATGGCATCAAACAATTTCTTCCTGTCACTTTTCTTAGTAATGAGGCCCAGTTTCTGTGAAAGATTTATTTTTTCAGAGCTCTACAATGACGGTCTCTCAGGCTGCAATATATTAAGGGAGGTTCGTTACTGACTGGAAAATCTGTCACAGGAATCGCCCGAAACATGAAAAATGAAGGAAAAGTCTTGAGCTCTAAATAAATCGTACTCATGTCAAAAGGTTTGGAAGAAAATACAGGTTAGTGGAGGAAGGTGAACAAACGGTGGTCGAGATATCACATTCTGAAGAAATATGTTTGGGGAGATAATGATTTTTCAACCGAACAAGAATAAAAGTAAGAAGAATTTGTCTGCACCAACTTTTCCTAACTTCCCCCAACAGTCTTCCTAGGAACATGTTAATTTGCGTCGGCGAAAATAAAAATTAATTAAATAATGTGATGCATATAAGTTATAATGTGTATTGCAGCACCGGGAGCGGTAGCTCAGTGCATCAACTGATGTCACTGCAGCGCCTCTGACCGGGAGGTTCTAGGTTCGAGTCCTGGCGGCGGCAGGATTTTCGACACTAGCTTGTCAGCTAGGTCGAATTCAGTCGCTGTCTGGAGGAGAATTCTAGCGGCCGGCTGCTCTGATCGGTAGTTTTCCGTGGTTTCTCCGATCAACACCAGGCGAATGCCGGGGCAGTACCCTAGCAAACGGGCCACGGACCGCGCGCGATCTTCCTTGTCCTATCCTCTCCCCTTACACACACACTTACACTAACATGCACTACACTATCACATATCCCGGGGGACCGGTCGGGAGCTTAGAGCTTGTCCCGGCTGGAGCGGTGCCCCGCTGGTGGGAGAGTCCTGGTTAGGGGGAAACCCCACTAGCCGACGGTAGGTCGGCGCCGGATCTCGCCATCCAGCGGGGGAAGATCACCGCCATCTCACGGGGGGAAACATGCACTACACTAACGGGACTAATGACCAGAGCAGTTGACGCGCCCGGAAACACGAATCAATCAATCAATGTATTGCAGCAAAACACAGTGTGATGAAATATGTGGGAATGCAGTGAAGCTGCAGAGTTGTTCAGTGAAGTGATAACGTGCAAAGTCAAAGAAATTACTTACATTTAATGTTCAAATTATAACTTTATGGAAATTGCTTCAACATCACCTGCTTTATTTCTGTTGTATATCTCTTAGCAACTCTTAACATCCAATGAATCTTAACAGAAGAAGAATAGAAAGAAAGACAATTTCATGAAAAAAACTTTTTCAATTTCACATTGTCAATTTCTTGCACGTTCTCTTTATCACTATTAATATTTGTTGAAATGAAGAATATAAATTAGGATAATTCAAATGCAAACGGATACCTGCTTAACGCACTGAATTCGGTTTCTGGACACCGATCGTGAATAACTAGGAGACTAGTATTTTACATAAAAGATTTTGAAATATTTTACCCACAGGATAATCTATACAAGATTATACAATAGATTTGCAGGTTTAGGTATTTCTTAAGAGTATTCCCACCTCACCTTATACGTATTATTAAAAAAATCATTCTGCTCAGGTTCAATGCTTCCTACAGGAGAGATGGCTTCAGGCATCAAGTAAGGTCATTACAGTGCCTCTGACCGGGAGGTCCTAAGGTGGAGTCCTAAGGTTGGCTAATTAGCTAGGTCGAGTTCAGTCGCTGTCTGGAGTTTAACCGGATACTCTGATCGGTAGTTTTCCGTGGTTTCTCTGATCACCACTGAGCGAGTGCTGGAGCAGTACCCTCACAAACGGGCCACAGACAGCGCACGATCTTTCCTTCCTCTTCCTTGTCCTTTCCTCTCCCCTTTCTTACACTTGCATTTACGTGCACTACACTGTCACAGTCTTGACCGGAGATCAGTCGGCAGCTTTGAGCTTGTCCTGGCTGAGGCAGTATCCCCTGATGAGAGACACCTTGTTAGGGGATTCCTCGCTAGCCAAAGGTTAGATCGGCACCGGATCTCGTCATTCAACGAAAAAATGTCACAGCCACTGTCCGAGGGAAACACTCACTACACTTACGGGACTAATAACCTTAGCCGTTAACGCGTCCAGAATCACTAACCAATCAATTAATCAATATTTCCTGAGGTTTGAAACGAAAAATCTATCACATGGGTAATGCTCCGCAACTATTTTTGTCAATGTTTAGGTAGGTAGAAGGTCCTAATGAAAAATAGCGGTGTGTTGTGAATTCTCCACCCGGTTGTTTCTGTTTCTATTAGTATCTGTCCAATAAAAACGGGGGAGCAAGCGAGCGAGGCGTTTTGTGGCGGTGCGGAGTGCGCCCGCGCGAACGAGGCTCGGTCCATTGCGCGCGGAGCTTTTTGTCTCGGCGCTTTCGCCCCCCGCGTCCAGAGCAATGGAGCGCGCTGGCCTCCATCAGTCGCGGCGGCAGCGGCGCCTGCTGGCACGCCCCCGGTCGCCGCACGGCACGGGTCTGCACTGCGCCGCCCCGCCCCACCCCGCCCTTCCACCCTCCAACCTACCCCAACCCGGACCGGGCCGGCCCCGCCCGGTACAGCCCACATGATCCGACTTCACCCGATCCGTTCCCGCCCGATCCGACCCCTCCCGATCCGAGCCACCTGATCCGACCCACCTGATCCGACCCCACCCGATCCGACCCCACCCGATCCGACCCCACCCGATCCGACCTCACCCGATCTGACCCCACCCGATCCGACCCCACTCGATCCGATCCAACCCAACTCCACCCGATCCGACCCCGCTCGAAAACACCCCGCCCGGTCCGACCACATCCGATCCAACGCATCACGCCTCGCACATGGTCGCTTCCCTCCCGCCCCCGGACCCTCTGGCACCCTTTTGCTACGTCTCTCCCTGCCCCCCACGCCCCATCCCGACCTCTCCCCTCTCGGCCGCAAACCCACCCGTCATCTCCAGCTCCACTCACAACGATCAGACCCTAACCGATCCAATCCGGTACGACACGACCCGATGCGATTCACAACGAACTCATCCGAAACCAATCCACCCCGCGCCAAACCGATCTCACAAGTCATGCTCGTATTTATTGCGCTCTACCCATCTCTTACCGAACATAGCTACGAACGTAGATAGAATTCAACCGCTGACTGGAGGTGAATTCTAAGGGGCCGACTGCTCTGATCGGTAGTTTTCCGAGATTTCTGCGATCAATGCCACGTGAATGTTGCAGCAGAATCAAAACAAATAGCGACGCTCGCTTCCTTTCCTTCCTCTTCCTTGTGGTATAATTTCCTCGTATTCTCACAAATACATTTGCAAGCTCTCACTACTACACGTGTCAAAAGTATTAGTCGATAAGCTTAGAGCTTATACCATGTGGAGCGGTGCCCCGCTGGCGAAGATATCTGCATAGGAAGGTGAGTAGGTCGGCGGTGAGGACGCAGTTACGTTTTCGCAGGGGAGGAACACCGCTACCTCTAGAGATACACTACACCTGAGGGACAAATGATCAGTTGTTGCACCGGGTACACGAAATTATCACTCAAAACTGACTCGACTCGTTTCGATCTAGCCTGAACTGCCCTGCTCTGCACCGCCCCGTCCAACTATTACACCCCACCGCTCCCCCTCCGACCCTTCCGCTCCACTCATCAACGTCAGCTCCGTTCTTCCGGTCCACTCTTTTCCACATTGTGTCCCTCAACCCACTCCATTGCACCACCCGCCTCGCCTCACCTTTCCTCAAGCAGCCCCGCCCGCCTAACCCGACCCCACCCGACCCTAACCGACCCGATGCGACGCTATCGGATCCTGCCCGACCCTTTCCAATCCGATCCTATCCGACCCGACCCTACCCGTCCAGTCCATCCTGCTTCATCCGGTGTCGCCCGCGCCATGCACCTCTTCCGCCTGGCGGGGCCGGGCTCCGGCCGCCGGGAAATGAACCCGGCACCAGAGCGGTGAGCTCGCGATCTTTCTCCTCGTCCCCCGCCCTTTCTTTTCTTTCTTTTGCTCTACCACTCGCTCCGAACCGGCAACGCGTTCTTTGTCCTCTTTCGTTTTCCCTTCTTCTTGTTCTTCCCTCTCTGCTCTGTGGTTCTACCTGGCCTCTGTCTTTTCCTCTTTTAATCTTTGTCCAGATATATATTACTTTCGCTTTTAATTCTTTATGTATTTTACTTTCACTCTCTCCCTCCTTCCTCTCTCTCTCTCTGTCTCTCTCTCTCTCACACACACACACTTTCTCTCTGAATCTATTTTAGCCTCTGTTTTCTTTCTATTTTTTTCTTATTCTCCCTCTTTCCCTCTCCCACCTTCCTTCCTTCTCTCTCTCTCTCTCTCTCTCTCTCTCTCTCTTTCTCTCTCTCTCTCTCTCTCATTTTCTTCTTATTAGATCGTATTTTGTTTACACTCCTTAACGTCAACTTGACTTTTTTTGGTCACTCAGGCACGTGACTCTGCTCATTAGTTTACTTCTAGCTATTCTTTATTTTTGCTTTCCTCATATTTCGGTTCATTTTTATAGATTATTTAACTAATTTATTATTTCATAAATTGATTAATCTTACTGTACACTCTTCATCATCATTTCATTCTTCGACATTGATTATATTCCTTTAAGTGACAGTCTTTCCTCTATTATACTTGCTTTTAAATTTCATCAGCCCTTATTTTATCTAGATTTTTTCCATACCACTTGTCTGGTCTATACGTGATGTGGCGCACCGTGCTCTTCTTCATTCTGCTGATTCTCCTGAACCCGCCATGAAACATTTCGCATTTAATTTTCTTTCCTTGCTTCTCACATTCTGCTTTCATTTCTTTTCCTTCGTCTGTCTTCACGATTATTCACTTTACTACTATTTATAACGAATTTGCCTCTACTTCATAATGCATCACTCTCTCTTTCTGTATCTTTCCCGTAATCCCGACTGTTCTGTTTTTATGGCTGTGTACTCGCCGCTGTTGCCGATGCAGAGCTGTGAAATCATTCAAGCGTTCCATTTCCGGTGGTTGGGCCACTTGCGAATAAAACCCGACCCACAAACTGCTGGTGGATTTAAACGACAAGCTATTTCTGCACAGACTACGAACAATCTCTCTCTTTACTCTTTTTGCCTCAAGAGTTTCTACTCCATTTTCTCTAGCACTTTCTGCTGTTTCTGTCGCTTTTCACAATCTATTCTCACGTTCGTTATTTTCGTTCACACGCTTTTAGTTTCGTCTTTTAAAAAATGTATATCTTCCTCACATCTTCGGCCTGTTTCTGCAATAACGTGGTCGATATGTAACTATTCGCCACCAACCAGAATCATTACGCTTGGTAATTTCACTTCTGGTAGATTCAGCAAATGTAATTGCAAACACCGAGGGCAAAGATACCTTTTGTTTTTTACTTCTCTCAATGTTGTGTTTTAATTGTTTGACCTGCCTCACACTCCTACAAGTTTTTTGATGGTTTAATAGAGTGTGATAAATTCAGTTTCATTTTATCTATGGCTATATCTCTTCTATTTCGATTTTTTCTCCTCATTCTTTTCTAATTTTATCCTTCACTTCATTTTTTCATTCTTAACTTTGTTCTCGTCCTCCATCCTACTTTCACGATTGGGCATTTTTCTCGTACAAGTTGTCTTAATTTAATCCTTCTGCGCCCCTCCGCTTTTCTTGATTTCTTATATACTTCTGTGTCTCCACTTCATTTTCGTGCACGACCATTTCTCTATTCTTTTTAAATATTTTTCCTTATTCCTCTGCACAATCCTTTTTCTCCGACCGTCCTCTTTTGTCCTTTTACTTCTTAACCCTATTTATTCTCATCCTCTTTCTATTTTGCCCTCCCTCTCCCTCGCCCAGATGGTTATTATTATATTCTTTCTCTTAATAGTTGTTTCTTTTGTACGTAATATTCCATTTCTATTGATGTAAAATATCAAACCAACCAAATTTCTTTCACAATTGATCATTATTTTTACGCATCAAAACTTCCATAATACGTCTATAATCTACGACAGATAAACTCTCTGAGCTAGTATGTAATTAAAATATTAATTAAGTCTAAAAGCCAAGTGGGATTAGTTCCCTTTCTGCGAACATTGAGTGAAGTTTAGAAATCTATATGTAAAGCACAATAAAATATTAGGGTCAAGGCTGGCAAGTAAAATTGAGAAGGACACAGAGATTTAATGCCAAAAAAGAAAAACGAATATCCAGAATGAAATACAACCCGTTAACTTTTAGCTTCCCTTTCTCAGCAGCAGGAAAAATGTCACTTCTCTCGCTTGGATTCCCGATCCTCTATTTATTCGGTGAATAACGCAGTATCATAGGATGAGATGGCGTGGTCATTGCAGTACCCTCACCAGAAGTATTTAGGGTTTGAGTCTCCATGGTGACACTTTTTCTATACTAGCTACATTGTGAGGTGAAACTTTAGATGCTGTGTAGAAGATAATATTAGTGAATACTCCGATCGGTATTTGATCGCGGTTTGACCGAGGCAAATACCGATCAGTACCCTAACAAAGGTGTACGCACAGCGTGCAATCTTTCCTTCCTCATTGTCCTATCCTCTCCCCTTAAGCACACACTCTGGCAAGCACTACCCTACTACTAACGGCAAAAGAGCAGTCGGGGGCTTAGTTAGTGTTTTAAGTGGCGTGACTCGGGTTATCAGGCCCGCTCTTCCGTCTGACCACGCAAATTTCGCTACGCTCCTTTCACCATATAGCGGAGAAAGAAGATATTACTCGGGCGACGAAACTGGCATGAGGATATTTGAGATGCTGTAAATCTACAACATGGGCCAGCGGGCTTTACTTCCCCTCCGAAGGAACGCGTGCCAAAGATTTTTTTCGCCCTGAAAAATCCACGGCTTCGATCGGGTGTGAACACGCAAATTTGCATACAACTGCCCGAAACGCTAACCGTTAATTCGAGCTTGGAGCTTCTCCCAGCTGGAGGCGATGTCCCACTGGGGAGAGATACCTGGTGGCGGGAAACCTTGCAAACGTGAAGCGCAGGTTCCCGGATCTCACGTCCTGGAGGAAGCTCCGTTGTCTCCCGCAATTCAACATGTACGGGACTGATGACCTAATCAGTTGTCATAAACACAAAATAACCTGCGTTCCCCTTCCTTCTCTTCCTCAGTGCTTCTCTCGTTCGTTGTCCATCCAGCCGCCCTCCGCTCGGGCGCGCCGGCGCCGTCAATGGAGCGCGGCGGCCGGGGATCGAACCCGCGTCGGTGGACTTCCGCCACCCCCACACCCAGCGATGGATTTCCGAACGCGTCCGCCCGCCACCGCCACCGCTGCCCCCCGCGCACTAATGGAATCGACGTAATAAATTCGGCGGTGGATGACGGAGCACCGCCTCCCCACCGCGCCACCCGCTCGCCCGATAAATCCGCCCGCACCCCAAGGAGCAGAAAAACAACTTGGCTGCGGGAACGCAGCACAGGGCCCTGTGGGTGACGCCTTTGTGCTCGGTTCACGCACAGCGCGGTGTGTGTTCCTGCGCGTGTGCCCTTCTTCTCTCTCTCTCTCTCTCTCTCTCTCTCTCTCTCTCTCTCTCTCTCGCGGTTGCTGGCTCTCGTTCTCTATCGCGCTCTGTCCTTCCATTTTCTGTCCCACGCTTTCTTTCTCTGCCACGCGTTCTCTTTCTCTATTGCGTTCTCTCGTCATCTAACACGCTCTCTCCGTTGTGCATTCTCCTTGTCCACCGCGCGCACTCATTCTCTATTGTGCTCTCTTTCTGTATGGCGCACTGTTTCTGCATCACGCTCTCTTTTGGAATCACGCTCTCATTCGGAACCACGCTCTCTTTCTGTATCACGCTCTCTTTCGGAATCACACTCTCTTTCTGGATCACGCTTTCTATTACGCTCTCTCTTTCTATACCGCATTCTTTTGGTATCACGCTCTCTTTCGAGATCCCGCTTCCTTTCTGAATCGCGCTCTCCTTCTTATTCGCGCTCTCTTTCTGATTCACACTCTCTTTCTGCATTGCGCTATCTTTCTTGATTACGCGCTCTTTCTGAACCACGCTGTTTTTCTGGATCGCGTTCTCGCTGGATCGCGTTCTCTTTCTGGATCGCGCTCTCTTTTTTTATCGAGCTCCGCTTCTGAATTGCGCTGTCTTTGTCCATCGTTCGCTCTGCGTTCTTTTTATACGCTCTTTCTCTATTATAAGCTCTTTTGGACCCATATGTCACTTTCTCCAATACTCCCCTTCAGTTATTTGATCCTTGCTCTCCTTTTCTAATCCCCTTTCTCTGTTGCGCGCTCTTTTTCTCCTTTTTCGGTACCTCGCTCTCTCTTCCCTATTTTAGGTCTCTCTTTATTTGATATTTCTCCTTCCCCTAGTCTTCTTCCCTCCCTCCATCTTTTTCCATAATTAATTCCCGTAGTTCCTCGTTTTGCTTTTCGTTCTTCACCCTCTCTCCCCACCACACTCGCTCTCTATCCGTCACAACCGCTCTTCCCAAATCGCTCAATGCTCTCTTTTCATTCTCATTCACTCTCTCACTCTTCATGTCTCCATCTTTATCTCACTCTACTATTATTCATATTCTACACCCATATGGCACATTCTCCATCATTACCCTTCGGTCTGTTTCACTTCACCGGAGCGTTCACGTGCCCAGTCGTATTGATTTTCTCGCTCAGCCATTCAGCGAATTCCTGTTCCATTCAGGATTTGCTCATTCACGCTTCTCTTGTACTCTCACTCTCTCTCACTCACTCTCTCTTCCTCACTCACTCTCTCTTCCTCACTCACTCTCTCTTACTCACTCTCTCTCACTCACTCACTCTTACTCACTCTCTCTCACTCACTCACACACACACACTCTTACTCACTCTCACTCACTCTCTCTCACTCGCTCACTCTCTCACTCACTCTCTCTCACTCACTCTCTCTCTCACTTTCTCTCACTCTCTCTTTCTCTCTCCCATGCACACACACACACACATACACATTCACACAGACATGCAGACACACGTCTGTTCAATTATTACGCTTCAGTTTCTGATCTACTTTTTCATTCACCTCTTCTCTTGGTCATCTTAAGTTCCCTCTATAGAGGGTATTTGCTTTTTGTGACTCTTTGGTTTCCACTTATTCACATATTTTCGCTTATGATCTCCCTCCTTCAGTAATTTTTTTCTACACATTTTCTTCGGACCTGGTTTGTGTTACTGATGGAATATTCTTTCGTAACTCTCTACCTGACAATTATCTTTGTTGATTTCATTTGGTTCCATTTACTTATTTACTCAATTATTTTCTGTAGATTTAGGACAGACAATATCCTCAATGAGGGAAGATTGTCAATGTAACTGTGACGTAACTTGTAGTAATATCGGTAATGTGTGTATTGCATTTGCGAGGGCTGATTTCTTCTCATCAATTTGATTCTACATTTTCTTGTGTGTAATTGATTCGCCTCAAGGGAATTTTTCCTAATTGCATATTCATGTTTTTGCGGCAGATGCTAATTATGTTTTTTGTCGATGACGTCTTACAAGTGGAACAGAACTGTAATATTTCATTATGTAACTGTAACATATAATATATATTATATTATAGAAACTAGGACTTAAACGAATATTCAGCACTTTTAAAATTATTATGAAAAATGAAAGTAGAATCGTCTTGAAAGCCTACTTGAAATGCTTCTAGTATTCTGTGCTAATGAGTAGGAGTACTTTCCAAAAATGTAATGGAACGAAAGGAATCAATTTGTAAATTACGGTGTAAGAAACATAACTCTGGACACGAAAACCTCTTTTTCAGAGCTAGAACGTACACCTTCAGAATCATTCAGAACCACGAGTATTTCGGATAGCATGTGCACTTGCTTATTCATCCAAACCATAATCTGTGAACTTCTATTCTGTTTGTCCTAAATATGTTTTGATGTATGGCTGGTGGTGTAACATTTTCCTCAGCACACTTACGAGGTTTTAAATGAGCAATTTCTTATAAAATATTTTAGAACATTGCGTAATACCCGGAGTAAATAACCTGGAGAGGTGGCTCAGACCATCAACTGATGTCATTGCAGGGTCTCTGACCGGGAGGTCCTAGGGTCGAGTCCCGACGGTACAGAGGACAGGATTTTCGACACTAGCTTGTCAGGTAGGTCGAATTCAGTCGCTGTCTGGAGGAGAATTTTAGAGGCCGGCTGCTCTGATCGTAATTTTCCGTGGTTTCTCCGATCAACACCAGGCGAATGCAGTACACTAACAAACGAGCCACGGGCCGCGCACGATCTTTCATTCCTCTTCCTTGTCCTATCTTCATCCCTTACACACACACTTACACTAACATGAACTACACTACCATACATGCCGAGAGACCGGTCGGGGACTTAGAACTTGTCACGGGTGGTGCGGTGCCTCGCTGGTGGGAGATACCAGGGTGGGGAAACCCCGCCAGCCGCCAGTAGGTCGGTGCCGGGTCTCGCCATCTAGCAGGGGAAGATCACCGCCACCTCCCGATGAAAAAAGATACACTACACTTACGGGATGCGCACGTATTCGACGCGCCAGTATTCACTAACAACCAACCAACCGGAGTGAGTCTTTTCAGGTGGAAAACACAGCATCGTGTTCCTCACAAAATTATCAATGAATTGACCGTTTAGCATTTCGGCCTGAGAAGCGCAGGTTTCCCCAGAAGTTTGCGCGCCTGTTACATACCACCCGCACGGCGCGGCACAAGAACGGGCACCGTGCGCTGGGGAGGAGCTCCGCCAGAGTCGCAAGTAAAGTTCTTGCACCCCTCGGGCGGTGTGTAACGCACGAGCACTGCGGCGCCCGCCCCACGCACTCGGGTTTGAGCGTACCGAACAGCACCGTCGCCACCCGCGTTTACTCGGAGGTGAGGGCGGTAGATGGGATGGTGATGGAGGTACTGGTGGTATTGGGTGTATTTGTGGTGCTGGTGGTGTTGATGATGATGATGATGGTGGTGGTGGAGGTGGTGGTGGTGGTGGTGGTGGTGGTGGTAATGGAAGTGCTAGTGTTGTTGTATGTAACTGCGGTGATAGCGGTATTGGTGGTGGAAGACGTGATGAAAAAGGGTGATAGTTTGGGTGATTTTGCTGGTGGTGGTTTGAGAGTTAATGGTGGCGGTGTTAATATGGTTGTATTCGTAGTGGTATTGATGGTAGAGGCGATGGATTATTGTTGCTGAAGTAGATCGTGGAGTTATGTTAGTGAAGTAGTGGTTTCGGGTTAATAACTGAGAAGTAGTGATGAAGGAGATGGTGGAGTATATCGAGAAAGCAATTGTCAAAGGCGATGAAAGCAGGCGGGAAAGTTGGTCACTGTGTAAAAATGTTGGGGATGCGTCGGTAGGGTTAGAAGTGGTTGTGGTGGCGGCAATAACTAGCTATATCTGAAACTGTGCCAGAAACTTAAAAACAAATTCAAAGTGATGGCGGAGGTGGGGTAGGTGTCGGGAAAGATCAAAGTGCTAAAGCACAAAGAGTAAGCGGCAAAGGCGAATGTTCGCGTGAAGAGTGGCGGAGGCTGTGCCTGCCACAAGTATTGCACTGGAAACTCAAGCGAATTCTTAAGTTGCAAAGGCAAAGAGGAGTACTAGAGGTAAAGGCAATGAAAATAAAAGAACAACTCACTCATAATCAAATGCGGAGGTAGCATAAACGATAGCAAGACTTAGCGACGAGGTGTAGAAAGAGAAAGGCAGCGATGAAACTGAAGGTAGCGCCTAAGAAGAAGAGAAAAGACGGCAGAAGAAACAGTGGGTGACAGCGAAGAGGGAAGTTCTAAGGATAGTGTGGCTGTGATGAAGGCTAAGAAACAATGGATGTCGAAACAAACGCAATGAAATTAAAAATGGAAGTAAATAGTAATAAAAAGACCAAGTGGATGAGGTTGCGATAAAATGAAGAGGAGAAATTGCGGATACTGAAAAGGGAAAACGAAAACGGGAAATCTATGGAAGTATCGGAAGAATAGAAGAAAATGGCATAGGGTGAGGACGGCGGCAGAGAATGACACCAAGAAAGTAAGCAGTGAAGATAATGCTAGCAGTGAGAACAGAGGTGATGACGTTTGCAAAATAACAGAACGCTAAAGTGTATGCAGATTTACCCTTCGTTTCCGAAGCTAAATATTTTTCAAGTTTTACTGACTAGGTACATTTTGGATCCACTGTTTTTTCAAAATAAATAACTACATTTAATATTTTTATTGATGAATGATTATGATTATATGTGGTGTGAGGATATATTTGTTCGTATTTGCAGATATTGAAAGTAGCTTTTATTTTAATTAAAACTATACTATTTATATTTATTATTAATACTATACTATTATATAATACTATTTTTCATTTATTTTTTAAATGCCTATTTCACTCGAAGAAAACAAATTCTTCTGACTCCGAATCCTTTAATGTGGGGTGGGGAATATTTTAAATATCTTGTTGTACGTTTTAAAAATAGTAGTTCTAAGAGGGTTAAAATTGGAACCAACGTCTTCTGTAAAGCACTTCCAGTACAGGTTTTGTATTAGCCCAAGGCTACTTTTTGAATATTTGATACATTAAATATGTAAACAAACAAACCGTTAAATGTTATCAAACTAGTAATAAAAGCTTAGCGGACAAATACATGTACTGCCAGAATTATATTTTAAAGCCATCAAGAACTTTAAAAAGTGGGTACATATTGTCCCCAGTGAGTAAACAAAGGGCTAAGGGCGCTTTTGGAGGCAGTTGAAGGCGGAGGAGAGCGAGTCGGGCCGTGGTCGATGGAAGGAACAAAGGAAGCGGAGATTGCGCAGCGGTCGGAAATAACGACGGACGTCGCGACGCGTCGCAATGCCGCCGGCAGTAAAGAGGTGAAAACTGCACTTGAAGCGTTGGCAATCGCTGCGCCGCCGTCGGCGCTCTCGGAGGTGGTGGTGGTGGTGATGGTGGGGGTAGTGGTGGTGGCGGGGCGGTGTCGGCGACGACGGCGGCGACGGCAGCGATGTCGGTGACGGCGGCGATGGTGGCGGCAGCGGTGGTAGCGGCGGCGGTGGTGGTAGCGGCGGCGGTGGTGGCGGCGACGGAGGTGGCGGAGACGGTGGTGGCGGTGGCGGCGGTGGTGGCGGCGGCGATGGTGGCGGCGGCGATGTGCGGTGGCGGTGGCGGCGGTGGCGGTGGCGGCAGTGGCGGTGGAGGTGGCGGCGGTGGCGGTGGCGGCGGTGGCGGTGGCGGCGGCGGCGGCGGCGGCGGCGGCGGCGGCGGCGGCGGCGGCGGCGGCGGCGGCGGCGGTGGCGGAGGCGGCGGCGGTGGCGGTGTCGGCAGTGGAGGTGGCGATGGCGGCGGCGGCGGCGGTAGCGGTGGCGGCGGCGGCGGTGGTGGCGGTGGTGGTGGCGGCGGTGGTAGCGACGGCGGTGGCGGTGGTGGCGGCGGTGGTAGCGACGGCGGTGGTGGCAGCGGCGGCGACGACGGCGGTGGCGGTGGTGGCAGCGGCGTTGGCGGTGGTGGTGCTGCAGTGGCGGCAGGCGACGGTGGCGGCGGCGGTTGCGGCGGCGGCAGCGACGGCGGCGGTGGTGGCAGCGGCGGCGACGACGGCGGTGGCGGTGGTGGCAGTGGCGGCGGCGGCGGTGGCAGCGGCGTTGACGGTGGCAGAGGCGGCAGCGACGGTGGCGGCGGCGGCGCTGGCCGCGGCGGCGACGGCGGTAGCGGTGTTGGCGGCGGCAGCGTTGGCGATGGTAATGGGGGCGGCGGTGGTTGTGGTAGTGGTGGTGGCGGAGGCGGCGGCGGCTCCGTTGAAGAGGCGGGGTGCGAACAGCGCCTCTTCAAATTCCCATCTCCCGCTAGAGCGCGTGCGTGTAAAAAGTTCCCCCTCGCCTGCTCGTTGCACCGCGTGCGTCTGGGTTGTATCCACTCCAAAAGCCGGGTGCTGGAAAATCCCTTCGCTCGCTCGTCGCGCTCGCCAACTTAATCGTATTTTAACCTCGAGGGTATTTCACAGGTTAACTTAGGAATGTTCTGCAAAAAGCGATGCAGAACGATGGTAATATTAAGTACGTAAGGGTTAAGAGATGAGTAGCGACGGTATCACAATCATCGAATTATTCGCGAGATTTTCTTAAAAATTGATAAATGAATTTCGGCTCCTTTTATTTATAATGAAGAGAAGAGCTCAAAAATGAAAAACATTTGTTACAATTAATTCGTTAAAAACTGCTAAAAATAATAAAATATATTCTATTTTAGTTATCCATTATATTTACCTACATACATATTACAAATAGGATCTAACATTTTACTATTCATTGTTCTTTTGGTTCTTTTTCTAGTGACAAACTAACAAAAACTGTGACTTAACTCACATATTGGCGTATATTCGTAACTAAAGAGAAATTCTAATCACAAGGATTAAAGGTCCAACTTCCGTTGTATATTTTCATTTGTCTGGTTTAAAAAATTTGTTATTTACAAAAGTTTTTTCCAGTGGTCAATCCAACGAGAATGTCTTTGCACAAGTATCGTTTAGGTAGAGAGATTATATTTCACTTAGAAAAACTTACTTTAAAACCTTATTTGCAAAATTCTGAATCTCCAGTTGATCCTTTACTCGAATTCCACGAGCACAAATAACATTACCAAATCCTACGACCGTTTTTACGAATGCTATCCAATAATTTCACTGAATATCCATTATCACCAGGGAATGGATTTATGTGAACTAAAAATATATGAAATTTTTAAATATATATGTGGCTATTTTTATGAAAATAAAGAGTTAAGGATGAATTTAATATGATAAAAATTACTATGGTAAAATAATGTTATCACAGGGAACGGATCATTTATCACTAGGGAACGGATTTACGTGCTATTTTTATGAAAATATGTATTTAAATATGAACTAAATATGATCAAAATGACTATATTAAAATAATATTTTATTGTCAGTTGATAAACCTTCATCTTTAAATTCGTAAATGTAATTTCTGATATTACACTGTCTGATTGTTCTACTTTTGACATTTTACACTGGTTTAACAGAGAGATTATTAGAAGTGAACCAACACGTAGTATTCTGTCTAGATTGTAACTGCAGTGAATTTGAAGTTGAATTCTGATGTCCAAGTCTCTGTGACGTCATGAGATTTTCGATTGGCAACCTCAGAGGGAAGGACAAGGGGTAGTGTGGATACTGAAACGAGGTGCGTGTCCCACACATCATCGAGAACTCAAGGTCATCTGTCAAACAAATCCAATAGTTCTTCCCCTCCTCGCATCATCTTCATCTCGCAGGACTCTGATATATGACCTGAGGGCCGGAGAGTGAATGTATTCTTCACATAAATTAAAACATTAACAGTTTAGCTTGCTTTGCCAGTATCAATTCTCCCTAATTTAAAAAACATTCTAATGTTTAAAGAATTGCTGAAGCCGTTTTTGGTGAGATGCATTTTTAATATTAAAAGAAATTTCACTGTTAAGCTTAATATGCTATATGGACTAATTTTATTAAAAATATGAACACTATAAAGACGTTTATTCAAATATGTACCAAAACCCCAAATACGGAAAATAAAAGTAGAATTTTTCAACTCTACACATTGTGAAACCTAAAGATAATTCAAGTTAGTATCGATATTAGATTATTTAGTAGTATTTAGTTTAGTATTATTTAGATTTATTATTTTCTATGTATTTACATAGAAATCCGTTCCCTGATCATCATCTTGACTTACAAGATCGGCTAAGTCAGCTCAATACCAGCACCCCCTCTCTCTGCAGGGGCCCTGACCGGGAGGAAGTCTAGGACGCGCGGTCAAGGATGTTGCAGACGCGTTCTCCTGAGCGTTCGCAGGCTGTTTCGCCGTGTTGGAAGCCTTCATCGGTAAGCAAGTTAAAAGTTTATGAGTGAGAAAATGAGTGTGCTGAGCGCCCTCGCCAAGGCGCAGCGAGGCGGGCGAACGTCATATTAGGGAAGTTAAGGTACGCACGTTGGGAGGTACTCGGATTTCCACTTGCTGCTCTCGTGAGGCGAGGCAGATAACAGTTACCTCCTGCGTCGAGAGCTCATTCACGCGGTGAAAACGCCCACTAACGCGGTGAATGAGGCAGAAAACTCTTCGCTGCAGCCCACGTGTAAAGGGTGCAGAGTGGTTGTGTTGGATTTTTTCAAGAATGTGCCTTGAAAAGGGAGTCGCCTAAATTAGTTGTAGGGAGGAATGATGTTTTTGAGGTGCAATAGTCGTAAGAGAGAATTATTGAAGGATGAAATGTGTAAAGATGCTCATTGCCAGTGTACTTCTTGCTATGATACTAGCTGTTATTTCGTTTATATTCTATCTGATGTGTTTTGTTAGAATTCGGTAGGTGTTCTATTTTGAATAACATTATTATCTCAAAATTACAAACTTTTAAGATACGTGTTAAAATTTAATAAAAAAATCAAAATTCTAAATCGTGTGCCTTTGCAAAAATTTATTTTCTTCGATCCTAGAAGACCATAACTTCCTTCACCTCCTATAAGTTTTTAACATGTTTTTTAGGTATTTTTGAAATTCTAGAATCTTATTTTCCTACAAAACATTGTATTTTCCTATGAAATATCAAGTGTGGGGACTAAAATGGTAATAGATTAGGGAACAAAATCAAAATATTGAGATAAATACAACAATTCTGAGAGAAACAGCTGTTGAACATATCATCAACTCTGCTTACTGTGTCGTCACTCTCATTGCCTCACTGCAACACCAAACGAAAGATAGTCTTTTGTCGATATAGAGTGAAAAACTAAAAATCACCAAAAAGTCACTTCACCTGTTTTACTTTACGCGAAAGAAATACCTCGAGAGGTTATAGATTTCCACATACAAGTACACACAAGTCGGCTAGCGGTGTTTCCCTAATCAGGTGACCCACCAACAGACCACCGCCTCAACCGATACAAGCTCTGAGCTCCCGACCGGTCTCCCGGAATATGTGGTAGTAAAGTGCATGTTAGTGTAAGTGTGTGTGTAAGGGGAGAGGATAGGACAGGAGAAGGAAGAGCAAGGTAAGATCGCGCGCGGTCCGTTTGTTAGGATACTTCTCCGACATTCGCCTGGCGTTGATCGGAGAAACCACGGAAAACTACCTATGAGAGCAGCCGGTCGTTTTGATTCTCCTCTGAACTCTTCGTAGCTAATGTCGAAAATCCTGCCAGTGCAGGGATTCGAAACCTAGGACCATCCAGTCACAGGCACTGCAGTTACATCAAGTGATGCCCTGAGTCATCTAATATAAGACTCAAGTTTCTGGATTTTTCAAATAAATTTACTGATCGCCACACAGCTGAAATTATCAGTCAACTAAAAACCCCTCGTAGTGTCACTTCCAGTAAATCACTACAACCCAAAACTGCCTCACCGTTCTTTTTATTTTCCTTCATTTCTACCCGACTGCATCTAAAATCTCCCCCGGCGGGGCAGTCTCGTCTTTGAGGCAGCTCGCCACACAAGTTTTAAAGGTGGCAGCTGAGCCGAAGGAGATCGAAGGGGACGCGACCCGCGTCGGGGGCAGCGGGTCGGATCGGATCCAATCGGATCGGATCGTGGCGTTCGAAGGCGATTGCGGGGCAAAGGTCGCGCGGATATAGACGCGTTTATTTCCCGCCTGGGACGCAGCGGGCGGAAGGAAGCGGACGGCGGCCGGACGAGGGAGAACGGTCGGACGTCAGCTGCGGCACGGGACGTCATTCAAGAGCTGGCAGGCGCTGGGCGCGGTCAATGGAGGGGATACGACTGGCTCATGGTGAATGGCTGAGTGCAAACGAGAAAGTAGTGGAGCTACAACAACACATACTTTCTCGCATTGTTTCTACATTTGTAATTTTCGAAAATTCAGGGAGTTGAACGAAAACTAGGCGTCCTTTACGCTATCCGAGTGCAAAGTGTAATACAAAAATTTGGAGAAATTTTCGAGAAAATTTTGACAATGTTGAAGCTTCATACATACTCTCAAAAAATCACAATCCATTTCAAACTCAGAGGGCCTCGAGATTCTTTGATCGAGAAATATCAATTTTGGAAAAAATCGTCTGAACGTTTTTGGCGCTAGCTTTGACCACAGACGGACGAGCTGGACGGACGAACTGTCGTTTTGTCAACAATAGTTTTTTTCGGTATCAAGCACCGACGAAACATAGATACTAACTACACAACGTGTTAGAGGAAGTAATTTTCTATATCAAGGAAAAATGTGTGAAATATTTACAGTGAGTATTTCACTCGTTCACTATTCCATTTACGAAATAATTAACAGCAATACGTATGGTGAGAAGAGATACTTGTTTGCAGTCAACAATATTATGCACTATGTTGTTTACACGCAGTCAGTGAAAAACGCCTCGAATAGGTATTGAGTTTGCTATAGCATCGTGAAAATTGTTTTTTGTTACAATATTTAATTTATTTCAATGCAGATAATTATGTCGCTTGGCTACTTCGAAATTTTCTATTCCATCAGGGTAATACTTATGAATAACTAAACATTGTAAAAATGTAAAGAAATTAATCCATTGCGAAATACGTTGTGTGTGTTAGGAACACAATATTGTTTGTTAAGCAATTTATATACCATTTCATTTGTCCGGTGTCACTTGAGAGATCAAGAGTAGGACAATGATACCTTATACATAAATCTACAGAACTTTTAGATTTCAGAGTGAAATGGAAAAAAGTTCATGTTCATGGAAACTCTCCAATTACACTTCCTGTATTTTTCCTTCGATTGATTGATTGATTTTTTCGTGTGTCCGGGCGCGTCAACTACTGTGGTCATTAGTCCCGTTAGTATAGTGCATGTTTTTTTTGGGAGATGGCGGTGATCTTCCCCCGCTGGATGGCGAGATGCGGCGCCGACCTACCGTCGGCTAGTGGGGATTCCCCCTAACCAGGACTCCCCCACCAACGGGGCACCACCCCAGCCGGGACAAGCTCTAAGCTCCCGACCTGTCTCCCGGAATGTGGTAGTGTAGTGCATGTTGGTGTAAGTGTGTGTAAGGGGAGAGGATAGGACAAGGAAGAGGAAGGAAAGATCGCGCGCGGTCCGTAGCCCGTTTGGTAGGGTACTGCTCCGGCATTCGCCTGGTGTTGATCGGAGAAACCACGGAAAACTACTTTTTCCTTCGACCACTCGGGTAATTAGCAAATCAAATACAACACTTGAGACATAAAACCTTTTACTTGCGTTTCTTTGCACGATTACTACTTCTGGGTTCGCTTATTGACTCACATCAAAGCCGGGCAGTCCTACATCGTAACCAGCATTGCCACCAACATAAAACCTCCAATTCACAAGCCCCTGGCGGATGTGTACATTGCAGGTAACGTGTGCGGATTCGACTTCTGTACCTCCATCGAAAGCCCGTGATTTAGTCGACAGGAACCAAATTAGGAAACAAAATTTATTCCGTGGCAGCAAATCCGGCTTCCCTCTCTGGCAACGCCCTCACAATCCCAGCCTCGCACTTCTTCCGTTGCGAGGTCGCGGTGGTTGTGCCCGGGCGACGTACGCTGGACTTCGAGGTTGGAAAAGGGAAAAGAATAAAAAAGAAATAAAAAGTTAGGAAATAAGTAAATTAATGCGCTAGTGATTTTAAACTGAATAAATTAATACTTTCAGTTCATGAATAAATGAATGAATGACTGAACAAATGATTTGATTGAATAAATGAATAAATAATTTATTTATTCATTTATGAATGAAATGATGTGATTTAATAAAGAAAATGTTGCTTCGCATAAGATTTTTAAATACAAGTTCCAATCATGAGGTGTTTTTGAACTTACTATAGTAACAATAGACGGCGTAAAATGTTGAACTTCGTACACAGAAATAATAAATTAAACGCCCTTCCAAAAGTGGCTACACAGAAGTCGTAGACACATTGCTAGGGAAAAGTAAAGAAGGCAGCCTAAATATTGAATGAGATGATAAAAAATGTATGAAGAGTTCAAGAACAGAAGAAAATATACAAATGAAAAAAGAGGTTTGGTCAAAAAGCACAAAGCCAGTGATGTTGATGTTAATGATATCGTTAAGAAAGAAAATGTATTCTTAATATTAACAGAAGTAAGCACCTAAGGTTTGGTTTCGATAAAACGTGATTGAAGGCTCATTTAAAAGATTAGAAAGCTAGTTTCATAAAAAATGTGATCAAGAAATTCTTCTCTTCGTTTTTATTTTAATATTTCATTTAATTACAATTTCAAAATCCCCCTACATTCTTTCTTGCTATGTAGCGTTTAATTTATTATCAAAATCTCAATTTTGAATCTCTGTGAAATCAGTTTTCAATTTCAGTGAATGAAAATTCAGGGCCGATTCTTTTATGACAAAGTTCATATATCATGTGTTTTTTTAAGATATGGCGACCAATTCTTTTCCCGGCGCGGCAATACACCGTAACGAGTTCTCTTCTACTGCGATGGGAGGAGGGGGCATTACCTTCCACACGCGTTCTGTCTCAGCTGCCTTGGAGCTGCCGGGGAGTCGAGACTTGTATATACGTCGTAGACGTCCCATGAACCACATTTTGAGATTACGTAATACCTCGCGGAGATGAATTGAACGGGACAGGTGGCTCAGGACATCCACTGATGTCAGTGCAGTGCCTCTGATCGGGAGATCCTACGTTCGAGTCCCGGCGATGGCAGGATTTTCGTCGATGTTTTCTTTCTCTTCTTTGTCCTACTTTCAGACCTTTCTTACACACACACACTTAGAATCACTATACCAAAACACCTCCGAGTCGTGAGCTTAGGGGTTGTCTCAGATAAGGCAGTGCCTCGCTTGGGGAAATGTAAGTTCATTATCTGGGAACGTCTTCTACAATTCATTGGGAAATATAGTTATTCAAATATCGTTTCCATGGTGTTGCGGCAGGAAGTATTATCCCTTGACGAAGGACATCATGGATAAGAGCCCAAAATTTATTGCTTATTTATCCTTGAAAATAGATTTTATTACATGAGAGCTGCTAAATAAATAAATAAATAAATAAATAAATAAATAAATAAATAAATAAATAAATAAATAAATAAATAAATAAATAAATAAATAAATAAATAAATAAATAAATAAATCCCTGCATGCCGCCGGGGAGATCGGTTCCGAATCTCTCCATCCAGCGGGGGCGATCACTGCTACCTCCCATAAAACATGCACAACACTCACAGGACCTTAGCAGATGACACGCCCGGAATGACTAATCCTTCGAAAGCCTAGTGCGTGCGCGCTCGTGCGCTTTGGGCCACTGGGCCTCGCGGCGCCGTGCTGCCGCCCGGGGAGCAGCTGCGGCCGCCCGCGGGACCGGGTTCGCCCCCCGTCGGCGGACGGAGGCTCGGGTAAACCAGCCGCGTTAACGTCCATGTTGCCAAATGGAGCGCGGAATAGTTTTGGTGAGCGGAACGGACCCCTCCGCGCCTGCCGCCTCCGTCGCCCCTCGACAGCGCCACCTGTACCATCCACCCCGCGCCCGCCGCCTTCATTCCCCGTTGCCGCCGTCGCCACCGCCGCGAATACGTTCCTGCTGTCTCCCCACCGTCCCCGGCTCCCTTCCAGAGTCCGCACCAGCTTCACTTCTGCTGCCCCCTTCACTCTAGCCACCTTCTCCCCCCTTACTATCCCAGCCGCCTTTGAGACCCCTCCTTCCCCTGCCGTCCCCCTCTCCGCCCCTCCCTCCCCTGCTACACACCCCTCCCCTGACATCCCTCCATGCCCTGCCACATACCCCACCCCTGACACCCCACCCTCCCACGCCGCTCCTACGTCCCCAGCCCTCCACTCAACCCTCCCTCGCCTGCAGCCCCTCCCTCCCCTACCACCCTCCCACCCATTCCTGCTTTTCCACCCATTCCTGCCTTCCCACCCATTCCTGCCTCCCAACTCACCCCTGCATCCGTGTTTCTCCCACTGCCAACGTACCCTTCAGCTGTCTCTAACATACGCTGTATCCATCACCACTACCCCTATCTCCCCGTGTCGACCGCCATTCCACCCACGGAGCGACAGCAGCGCTGAAGGGACTACCGGAGGAGGCTGATGCAGTTTGGCGTTAGGAGTTGTAGCGGAAGGGGCAGCGGAGGCAGGAGGAATGGTGGCAAGTAACTGTGCCGGAAGGGGGAGTCTGTGCCATTGGTGAGGGCGGTAGTGACGACGTGGGGGGAGCAATGGCAGTGGTGCCACAGGGGTGGGCGGTTACGGCGGCGTGAGTGGTTTGTCAGAGGGAACGGCGGTAGCGGTGGCAAGGCGCTGGACAAGTGGTGGAACCAGAGGTGGTGGTGACGAGGTTTGGGGTTATGGCGGGGGCAGGGGCGTTGGCGGGGTCGGTAGGAGGGGCGGGAGAGGGTGGGGACGGAGTCGAAGTCTCGGTGGGCGGTGACAGGGGCGGGGCGGGGGCGGTGACGTTGGGGGGAGGGGTTGGTGACGGAGACAGGAGCGGGGACGGGGGCGGAGATGGAGCGGAGGCAAAGGCGGGGATGGAGCGGAAGCGGGGGTGGGAACGGAGGCGAGGGCTGTGGTGGTGGCGAGGGTGGAGCGGAGCAGGGGCAATGGCAGTGCGGGTGGCTGTGGCTGTTGTGGAGGCGGGGCGAGGGTCCTGAGGCAGAAGCGATCCCAGCGCGATGGCGGAGGGAGTTCTACCTTCCCCCTCCTCCCCCCTTCACCATAATCCTCGTGCCAACCACAAAACCACCCCACATCGGATCTCTGTCCCTGTTACTACGATCTCCCGTGGTGGAGGTATAATA
>BLKR01000873.1:0-247500 GCA_011170035.1 Teleogryllus occipitalis | reverse complement strand
CGTAATTTATTCATGATATATATTTTATATTCTTTCATTAGTCATTTAGTGTTAAACCAACTGTATTTTGGCTGTATTTATCAATGCTGAAGTAGACAGTGTATGTGAAACACAATTCAGACATTTTACTTTGCAATAGCGAAGTGTAAGTTGGATAACATTCTCCAATATTTATACATTATATAATATATGTACTTTTAATATTGATATCGCTAAGTAGTAGTAGTAGTTATTAAGTATTTGCTTCAGATTGATGGATTACGTAATCTGTGATGCGCATATTTTGTGTCCAGAGTGACTGAATTACACGATTTTTACCCTTTTCCTGAATGGGAAATGGATAAAAATCATGGGAATGACGAGGTGTTGTTGGCGTAATTAAATGGTGAAATAACTGAAGTCATGTTCGTCAACTTATTATATTTATTTAGAGATCCGGTTTCGACGGCTTTACCGTCATCATCATTCTTCAAATAATATAAATAAAATACAAAATAATTTCAATCTTTACAACTAAATAATATAAATATAAATAAATTACAAAATAATTTCATCCACTCCAAATAAATTATTTCACCTTTTTCCTGAGTTGATCGGGACTTACGGAGTTTTAATCAGTGATTAATATAAAATTAATCAACGATTTTCTTGGAATTAATGAGTATATTTAATTTACTAAACGAAACAAACGTTTAAAGAAACGTTGAAAACCACAATAGATTTCATGATATTGATTCCAACATATTTAAAAGCTTTAGAAAGTGATTTTTTTTTGTATTTTCAATCGCGACAATTGCAGACGCGAAACGATTTTTCAAAGGCTTCTCCCACCTGCGGCGTGGGGCGCATCAGAGCATGTCGGAGTTCTCGCGACGAGAAAAAAACATTACGGAAAAGGCGGAAAATCGTGTTCGCTACTCCGCACTGAGAGCTTACGCATCGAACTGCGAAAAGCTTAAAAAAGGCGAGGAGAAATAAAAAAAATATCAGAGGAAAGAGGAAAGTAGAAACCCGAGCTGAAAGTCACGTATAAGGAGGTGAAAACGTTGAGCGCGGACAGGAAATTCGCCGAAGAGAACAAAGCGAAGCTGCTCAGAAAGAGATTCGGGGCGGGGGGAGGGGGAGGGTGTTCAGGGGGCGTTGGCGGAGGTGACGTGGTAAAAACAAACGAAAACAGACAGCGACTGGAGTCAGCAGTCGGAAACGCCCCCTACCCCTCCAGCGTCTTTGCTCAAATTCAATAAATCCTTCAAGGGTGGAAGCCTGTCCCACCGGAGAGGTATGAATTCTGAAATGGATATCTTTCTCTGAGGCGAGAGTAGGCAATTTTACTAAAAAAGCACAACATAATGATTTTCTGTAGAATATGTTATTAGCATTAAAGTATAGTTAATGCAATTATTTTATTTATTTATCGTCTTAAAGTAGTAAAACAAGAAGCAACAAAATATAGATTTTGGTTACACCACAATTTAAAGGATCTTTTTTCTAAATTTAGCAATAGGATTTTTCCACTTTTCATTACCAGAGTCTAGCTATGAGAGTTTATCTCGCAAAAATTTGCCGTTTTCCGGCGCACCATTACATAACTTTCTTTTCTTACGAAGAATTCGTAAGGCGAGGAAGTAAAATGTATTTTACATATGGAGTAGAAGTGCGTAAATTTTCTTGTGTTTGAAAAGTCTTTTCACACTCTTTTGCTATGTAATTAGGAATAAAACTAGCAACAAAGCGTGGTTAGCAACACTTAAAAACTAAACTCTTCCGAGTGATAAAAACTTATTTGCATCGGGTGAGTTTTTAGTATGAAAATAATGTTCTTAACAGGGGGTAGTTCTGTAAATACAAAATGAACAGCAATTCTCCAAATTCGTTTGTTTACATTTGGTATGCTCTGTTTCATAACTTTTGTTTATCGTTAGTCACTAATAGTTTTGTGTTTTATTCTGTATTCACAAAATATGTAAAGAAAGTTTTAAAGAACAATTTTTATACGTAAAAAATAAGATAAACAACAGTTCCTAATTATTTTTGAAGATAGCTAAAATATGATAAAATGAAAACAAAAGTCAATACGTAAACGATGATTTAAGAATTATTTTATTACAAGGTTATTTTTAGAACAACTTTCGAAACTTAGTGAAATGTGTAAAAGAAGTTTAATACACTTATAAAAAAATCAAATATTCATCGGCCTTGAAACTAAAAGAGCAACTGAGAGTGTATTCTAGTTACCCATCGGAGACAAACATCTTTCCAGATGTATGAAAGTATGTGAAACATAAAATAACTCATCAATGGACTAATGAATAGCAAGGCTTAAAATATAGCAATCTCTACAATACTATGACGAACTTTCGAAGTCTCATGACAAGTTCCACATTGAATCGAAAAGAACAGATCTTTATCCCGAGGATCAAGTCAGGCCACACACATACACTTTATGTACTACACAAAAACCCACAACCCTTATGTGAATACTGTAACACAAATCTGTGTACCATTGTTTAAATGATTGTGTAAATTACATCCAACAGGGGCTATTTTACCCCGAGAAAGAATATTTCAAGATCCTTCTAGTGTCATCAAGTTTTCAAGAGAAATTCATTGAATTCTGTAGAAGTGCCAATATATTTTTAATGACATTTAACTCTATACCACAGCTTAACACTGAATCGAGGATAACTGAACGTCTATGTAATAGTCTGAACTGTCAGTCGCTGATGACCAAGTTGTTAATGCGACTTCAAATAAGATTAATTTGAAAAAATAATGTTTAAATTTTTCAGATGGTTGCGTGAATTATAAGTCTTAACGTGTGAAGTCATCATAATCATCATGTAGATGTGCACTTTAGATTTCATTGGCTTAACCTAAGTTAATGTAAATTCAATACAAATACAAGTAAAGTTTTAATACTTGGTTCTTCTTCATCCCAATAAATCATGACAATTTGCACCAAGCAAATTGTCTGGTGACTACAAGAAAACTCTTGATCTCGCTGATATCAGACGTCTGAGTTAACCACTCAATTACTATTATCGATTCGGTAAAATTACTGTAAGGATTTATTAAAGTACCACGATTGGAATTATAAATAGTAACTCACTCTGAAGCGTCGGCAAGGCAACATTTTGTTTCGCAACGAGAAGAGAGGAAGATATACAATTTAAGTTTAATAACACACGTTAAGAAGTTCAGATAACACTTCGAGAAAGCAACAGAGATTTATACATCGTTCAAAACCAAAGAACTAGTCCGATTTCATCGGTTCGCAAGTCTTTGGTAATTGCTAGCGGCTATCTCGGTTTGCACGGTCGCCTGGAGTTCGGCTGGTTTTTCGTGGAGATTATCTGCGAGAATGGCAGCATGAACAAAATAACGATCGAAAAGGGGGTCATTTGAATATCATGGAGCTTGTAAACATCGCAGTATACCGCTTAGGACAGAAGGCCAACAGCGAAGAAGTGGAGTGAGGGAAATCGAAGCGGGATCGGAGGAGGGTGATTTGAATATCATGAAGTTTAAAGCATACAGAAATATTGTTTAGCATCTCATGGATATCAGAGAGTAAAAAAATGTTGAGAAAGTGTAAATTCTAAGTAAAAAATATTAGATAGGGTGAATAACAATGTATGTGTAAAAGAGAGTGATGACCAAGAAACGTGAAGTTTGGCCTGTTAGAAACCAAGCAGAGGAAGAAAGACACTATTGGCTAACGTGAAAAGAAAAGGACCAGGGAATGAAATTCCTCTTTCTCGTTCTTTCAGGAATGAAGGAAAAACAAATAAAAAATTAGAAAAATACAGGAAGAAAAATAAAAAGGTCAAAGGTATGAAATGATAATAGCCGTAGGTACAAAGAAAATAACATTTTACGTGGGAAATTGAAAGAGAAAAATTCTAAGTAGATAGATATTGCCACGAGAGAAAGGGAAGTGGTAAGGACATACACATAAGAAACTTTTCATGTGAACCGAGTGCTGAGTGAGTTACAAATCTGTAAGAGGATGAATAATTGAATTTTGAAAATGATGTTAAATTAGTATTAATAGAGCTTTTGATTATTGCATTTTGAGCATTCGCTCTCAAACAGCGTAAGTTTGTGTAAAAACAATTATTTTCTTTTGAAAAACGAATTTAATTTTATAAACGTACTTTCATACAAATCGCGTATAATAGCTATCTATTTTATATCTCGTGAAATATACTGTAAATGCTTGTGTACATTCGATAATATTTTTGTTTTCTACATATAACCATCGTCTTTCTGAAACTTCAGATTTTTTCAAGAGAACTCTGATTTTAGTGATTACACCACAACCTTCAAAGAAATCGCTTATTCCATGGGAATAGAAAGAGCATAAGAATGAATAATGAGCACTGAAAACAACTAATAAATTTATCGTTAAACATTTCCTGGGCGCATTTTTGTAACACATCCACCGTTGTGAATCAATAAATACGAGTAATTTCAATTTAAAACGAATAAGAAAATTAAGATTAGAAACGATGGCTTAATAGTACACGAATTACGTATTTATTTAGTAGATTAAGCTATCGCGACTATCAGTATAAAATTACGATTGGTTTTTGTAAATAATACTGAAAGGTATCTTGAATACTCAATAGAAATGAAACATAATACGAAAGAACCACCATTCGAAACACAAAATATCAATATTTGGAAATTGTGTGTATGGAGCAGATTAATGAGCACAGATGAATATTGTGGATATGCGACATTGGGAAGCAAAATTCCGTTATAACAATGGAATGACAAAAATATAATTAACGAGCTACAAAAATTCTCCAAGATGAGGTCACGACTAAATGAAACAGAGATATGAAACAAAATAAAATTCCCAACATATAAAAATTACTTCGAGGTTCTGTGACATTATCCTTGTAACAGAAGAGAAAGAACATGACGTACAAGAAGGCGGAAGAGCGAAGAGACGGAAATACAGTATACGAGGCATGAAACGAACCGAGAGAGCAAGAAATGACATTGAGAAGAAACTAGCCATGAAATGACTCCAACAAGGGACGTAGTGACATGGACACCATTGCAAAACAAACAAAATATCCAAACAGAAAACATTACAAACAAGATTTATCCACTGATTCGTTTCCAAGGCCTGTCAATAACAGTTTTATTGTAAAAGTTCGTCGCTTTGCGGCGCACGATTACAACACTCTCTCTTCTTATGAAGTAAGGGGCGAGAAAGTAAAAAGGAGTTCAAGAGACAAATACACGTCAGAAGGAAGAACACGGATTCTAGATAATAAATCCCATCAAAGCGGACGTTTAAAAAAGAAGGAAAGATAATTCTATGAAAAGTATAATATTGTTACCTGTCGAAGGTCATTTATGTGACTTGATATCTCGCTGCAAGGTGATAAAAGGTCATGTGTCAAATAAGCAGGGAGAAGGACTATGAATCCGCTAGAATTGAAATGAGTATAAAATTACTTCTCAAATTCATATAAAATGAATGTATGGCTAAGAGTAAAAGCAAACTAAATTAAATGAGACAATGAATGGAAAAGGGCGTACATGTTGCTGGAAACACTTAAGACAAGTGTTATGTGATAAACGAATAGATTGTTTAAAATTTGGAAGTTATAATATTTAAAGTACTAAAAACTATTTCTTCTTTAATTGTGTGAAGTTTATGAACTTTAAATAAGCATTTTGTTCTATGTTAAATTCACTTTTTTATTTCTTCCTGGAGGAAAGTTGGCGGGAGTCAACCAAAAGACGTTACACATGCATGTTTGTACAGTTGTGACAAAATGAGGCGGTAAAAACGTCTAGCAAGGAAGTGGAGATAAAAATTACACCAACGAGATTTCACATGAAACATACAAAACATAAGAAAAGGGTGGTGTTTCCACAACATGAAACGAGTAAAAATGTAACTGGAACATATACAAAGCTCTGCAGAAAATATATATCCACTAATAAAGGTTCTTGTAGGTACAACTGAATGAGCTGAAGGATATGAAATAATTGGTAAAGAGGTGGACGGATCGTAGTACAAGTGACGTACCAAACTTACGAAATGGCACTAACAATGTGACATATTAAACGTTCATAATTATTATTTAACTAAACTTAATAAAATTAAGCATTGATAATGATCTCCATTCCTTATTCAATTCTACTTCGCAGTGTGACAAAATTATTAAATATTTATGTGCTGCAAAATTGGAAAAAATATATAGTATTTTCTTTACTTGCAAAAATAAAAAAAATAACATGCTGGTTTTAAATGTGTCTGTTTGTGAATGTTTTGGCTTGTAAGAAGACAACGTCATCAAAACTGTTATATAATTAAATGTCTATATTGACATATAATGTATAATTGCAAACCATGTATTGATTGCGTATGACCATGAAGTTGCAGAGCGATTTAAAATAAAGAATTGTTTAAAAAATGACATAGATCGACAGATGGCCGAAGGAGCAAAATAAAGTATTCGAGGCACGAATTTATAAGTAAAGAGTTAGATGATAAGTGGTGTACTGAACTTAAAAATTGGATTAATAAAGCAACGTAGTGGCGGACTCAACAGCGGAAGGAAGGGAAGGAAATGAAATAAACTCGCCCAAAACCTTAAAAAGACGCATAAAGAAACAGACGGAAAATGGAGAGTAAGTGTAGTACAGAATTAAAGCAATGGCGCCAGGGGCAGACGGAAACAGAGGGCGGGGGCGGGGAAGGGGCGAGGAGGGAAGGGGGCGGGGGTCTGTTGGATCACCATCCCTCAGGCCGGCCGTTCATCAGTCCGGGCAGCCATGAGAAATTTATCAGCACTAGCCGTATATCTATTAAGTCAATACCGCTGCCGGCTCCGGAACGAAGGCCGAAGCAGGGTGGGAAGCGAGCTAGAACCCGGCGCTGAGGGCGGGGGGGGGGGGAGAGCGGAGGGCTGGGGCGGGAACCGAAGCGGGAACCGGAGCGGGAACCGGAGCGGGAACCGGAGCGGGAACCGGAGCGGGAACCGGAGCGGGAACCGGAGCGAGAACCGGAGCGGGAACCGGAGCGGGAACCGGAGCGGGAACCGGAGCGGGAACCGGAGCGGGAACCGGAGCGGGAACCGGAGCGGGAACCGGAGCGGGAACCGGAAGGAACCGGAAGCGGAACCGGCAAACCGGAGCGGGAACCGGAGCGGGAACCGGGCCCAGGGAACAGGCAGGAACCAGGCGGGAACCGGAGCGGAACCGGAGCGGGAACCCGGAGCGGGAACCAGGCAGGAACCGGAGCGGGAACCGGAGCGGGAACGGAGCGGGAACCGGAGCGGGAACCGGAGCGGGAACCAGGCCAGGGAACCAGGCGGGAACCGGAGCGGGAACCGGAGCGGGAACCGGAGCGGGAACCGGAGCGGGAACCGGAGCGGGAACCGGAGCGAGAACCGGAGCGGGAACCGGAGCGGGAACCGGAGCGGGAACCGGAGCGGGAACCGGAGCGGGAACCGGAGCGGGAACCGGAGCGGGAACCGGAGCGGGAACCGGAGCGGGAACCGGAGCGGGAACCGGAGCGGGAACCGGAGCGGGAACCGGAGCGGGGGACCGGAGCGTGTGACCGGAGTCGGAACCGGAGCGGGTGACCGGAGTGGGAACCGGAGTGGGAACCGGAGTGGGAACCGGAGTGGGAACCGGAGTGGGGGACCGGAGCGGGTGGCCGGAGCGTGGGGCCGAAGAGGGGGCCCGGAGAGAGGGGTCGGAGTCAGGACCCGAAGTGGGGGACCGTGGCGGGGACTCAGAGCAGTGAAGGAGACGAAGCACAATGGATGGAATTGCCGTTCTATCCGAAAAGAAATAAATACTCAAAAACATACATGAAATATATACGAGATAAATAAACCACTGGTCGTAAAAAAAAGGTTGAAGACTGGTGTGAATGAGAATTTTTAAATGTTGGCGTCTTTTTTTCACAAATTAGCTTTTTTGTTTTCTTTTCTTTTAAGTAAAATTAATAATAATAATAATAATAATAATAATAATAATAATAATAATAATAATAATAAATATTTTTCTACAGTTTAACATATTCAGTGTGTATCTGTGGCCTTGTTTGGTTGAGTTGACTCTGCTGTATTATAATATTCATATTATTTTCACTTCCTTCAACATTATTGCTACGTTGAAAGTTCCTCTCCTAATCGCTATTATTTATTCAATTGTCTTTTGGTCTGCTTTTGTTCTAAATGGCACCTACAAAATCGAAACTTTCTGCGGGTAAATAGAAAACAGTAAATTTATCCGGCTAGCAATCGAAATCTGTAGTGTGCGTCGTGCCAGCTCGGCCTCTGGGCCAAGCGAAAACAGCACGGCAGAGGCTATTTTTGGGAGGTTTTTGGAAGCGGGGCAACAGGCGTGAGAACGTTCTTTTGCTTTTCTTTCACAAGTCTCTGTCGGAATCACGCAGAATCCAATTCTCAGGCGATGATACTGACAAAGAAGGGTTTAGTCTATCCTAACCTAAGTTATTTTATACTTCGAAACAGGAATTTGATCCATTGGAGAATTACAGTTTGATAGTGTGTTTAAAACTAGCTTTCAAGAAACTTGAATAGGCCACAATGAAAGGGATACTCGCAGCATTATGTTACAAATATACAATACAAACAAGATATTCAATACATTCTATCATTAGTGGCTTTAGTGATGAATCGATTGCTGTATAAAACTGATATGAGCAGATTCGAACAACTATTGACATGTTCAAACACAGCCGTGAATCTAAGAGAACGAATGCTATGTCATAAAGCCTCAAAAATACAGTTTTCAGAAATCAAATTTTAATATTCCATATTCATGTATCTTCACGAAAGTTAAAGGTAAATAACTGAATTTGTTTTCTTATAATAAATAAAACCCATTATAAATACGACGATGATGACGATTATAGTTCAACAGAAAATAAAAAGAGGGTGTTTTAATTTTTTCAGACATCCACATTTGTGAATATGAATTGAAATGAGAACATAAGAAAACAAAATAGAAATCGATCAAAATAATATGCATGACAGTCGGCATACATTTTACAGGAAATTTATTCACACGAATTTAAAAATAATTTGAATACTGCTATTTAAGAGTATGACAATGGGGTTTGTAAAAAATAACTAACAAGACTAATCCGAAGTTATTTTCACCGACAACCATATTGTTGAATCTAAAGACTACATCAAAAATTATATTTTATGCGACAATGTATCAGCTTACGAATAGAAATAAAGTTAACGCAGCCCAACATGTTTCACATCTGATATTTTTATCACAGCATACAAAGTGCCAATAAAACGATCAGAGGCACCAAGTTACAGTTTCATGCAGTACATATTTTATAACTACGTGCAAAATCTCATTAACGCGTTTTCATTTCAGCTCAAGTTTACACGTAACAATTGCCTGTGAAGGGGGGAAGTAGCTTAATTCAGCGATGCGGCAATAAAACCCAATTAAAAATTTGGAGATTCGAGGGAGCAAATATGCACAGTAACTTCAAATATGGACGTTCCTTTCAAATTAAAAGGCAGAAATTTTTCAGTTCTTTGTTTGCGTCTTTTTGTAAAGGAAATACGCTAGCAAGGAATCTACATTCATTGTATTCCCTTGAACATCTGCTTAGATACATCTTTCAAATATATAAAATATGTATAATATTAACAATACTTTATTTTTATTCAGAATGTACAGTAATTAGCTAAATACATTTAGCATTCTGCTTTTCAATAACCAACATCTCCTTAGAATTTTACTGGTTGATGTAACTACAACTTTCTACTCCTCCCCTCCCCGCGGATCGACATTTTTTACATACTAAAAAACCTAAATTTTCTTCGAAATACAATTTTCCCTCATTCTTTTTCACAATATTTTCGCGAACTGATTAAACACTATTGCATTAGCTAATAACTGCATCAGTACTGATTCACGAACGCTAGTGAAACTTAAGTTACGTAAATATAACTCCTTATTTTGTTTTCCAGTGTGCTGAAAAAATGTATGAAAACCTTTCCCTCACATTTCTACTTGTATAGCTACAGAAAATAGAAATAAAGTATATAAGTTTGTGACTGATTTTTTCGTATTTCCGAAGAAGATAACTGCTATAGTCATTAACCCTGTACGTGTAGTGCATGTTTTTATGACGGAAGGTGGAGTTCTTCCCCACTGGATCATGAGATCCGGCGCCAACCTTCACTTCGGCCAGCGGATTTCCCCAACCAGGTATCTCCCACCAGTGGGGCAACGCCCCAGTCGGGACAAGCTCTGCGCTCCCGACTAGTCTCCCTAGTGTAGTAGCGTAGTGCATGTGAGTGTAAGTGTGCGTAACCAATGCCGGGATGGGACAAGGGAAAGGAAGGAAAGATCGCACGCGGTCCGTGGTCCGTTTATCAGGGTAGTGCTCCGGTATTCGCCTGGTGATGGCATTACCTACTTGCCAGAATCGTTTTATTGCACACAAAGAAGAAACAAAACCGTTTGGAGGAACATATGTAAATCCATCCGCTTTTATTCACTGAGCACTCAGAGAGGAAGTCGAGGAAGAATGTTGAAATACGGCTGAGAAAAAAGAGTAATCTCTTATGAACATTAGTGGTCGTAATTAGTAATAGATATATCAACAAACATTAACATAACCAAGAATCAATATTTTAAGAAGACGAATAAGAGGAGATCTTGAGCTACGGTGACAGTATACTGTCTAGTAAATTTTCATCAGTTTTATAATAGACCATATCTATTTCGGCGACTTCTAAAATTTCGTATCTCCACGCCGTGGTCGTCAAAGCATTTTCCCTCTTTGAATCGATTGTGGCACAGCATGAAATAGTTTCAAATTATTTCTTACCTTTCAATCTTCATCTGCAACTCATATTCTGTGTATTTTTTTTATACTACATCTTTCTCCAATATTTTACCAAATCACTTGCTACAAGTGATCACTAGTCTTCTTCCCACTATCAAACAAAAACAATTAACAGAAATTAAAAACATGTCATAAATATTTCCTTCTCACAGTCCGTTCGTTTGTAACATGCGTAATATGAGAATCCATAGGGGTTTTCTACTCCTTCCTCCCCGTTCATCCAGGTTCGCCGGATTCCCGAGACCTGTTGGAAAGGAAACAGTAAAGAAATGACCAAATATGAAAACATCCGTGAAAATATCGACTTCAATGTGTCTCTATCGACTTAGCGTGCAAACGGTAGTAGCAATGAAAACCACCAAATATATCGCCCTAACAAATTCTCGTCGCGTATAAATCTGGAAGAATTTTCGCTTTTTCAGAAGCCAGATTCCTCAGATTCCCGAACTGTACTGAAAAGAAGACACCAAACGTTAACCATTGCAAATATATTTTCTATTACTGGGAGTGCAAATGCGTAGTTTTCGAATGTTGTCAGACAGGCACGTTGACATTTTTATTCACTATTTAACTACGTGGTGGAAACTGGTTAGGTAGAGATTCTGGAGCTGAGAAGTGTGCGTATTGTACTTCTCCCCAAATAGATCACGTACAGTTTTGCTAAATTCGACGATGAGTAATATAAAAAAAATTGATTTGACCAAATGTATAGACATCTCTGAAAACATTGTCTTCGGTTGATTTGTTCCGATTAACGCTCGGCAGCAATGAAACAAGGCTCGTTTTGACAAATCCCTTACGCAATTGCTGAAGACAAACCGACTCAACATGAACATAACCATAAAAACACCTACTTCAATATGTCCCTATCGCCTTACAAAGTGCCCGATGTTAGCAATAAATACTGTCAAATCTATCTCCCAACGAATTCCAGACAAAAACCGACATGTTCGTATCATTTTTGTGATTTCAAAATACAAGTATCTCCGATTCCCGAATTCTGCTACAGAAGGGCTGGAAATGAAGCTGAGAACTTTTATTTGTTCGTTCAAATGATTGACTGATGATTCCAGGCATGTCAACTGTTATGGTCATAAGTCCCATTAGTATAGTGAATGTCTCATCTGGAGAGAAGACGTGTTCCTCCCCCGTTGGAGGGTGAAATCCGGCGCCTACCTTCGCGTGAGCTCATAGGATTGTTGTACCTCCAGATATACAGCGCCTCGTCCCAGTCGAAACAAGCTCAAAGATCCGACTAGTCTCCCGACTGTGTGATAGTGTGGTGGGTGTAAGTGTGTGTAAAGGGAGGGCTTATGACAAGGAAGGGGAAGAAAATATTTCGCACGGTCCGTGGCTGGTTTGTTAGGGTACTGCTCCGGCACTCGCCCGGTGTTGATGGAAGGCTACGGAAATCTACCGATCAGAGCAGCCGGACGCTAGAATTCTCCTCCAGACAGCGATTGATTTCCAATCAGCTTTGTAACTAGTGTTGAAAATGGACCAACGTCGTGACCCTCTGCAAAGTCAACGGTAATGCTGGATCTGAGCTACTTCAACCAATAATTGTGCGGAAAAAGAGAAACAACAAGTTGATTATAAATGAACACATCCATTGCAAGATCTACTCCAATGTATACCTTTGTCTTAATGATTACACGTGAGACGCTGGTTGGTTGGTTGATTAGTGAATCCGGGCGCGTCAATAGCTTTGCTCATTAGTCCCATACGTTAGTGCATATTTTTCTCCGGAGATGGCGGTGATCTTCCCCCTGGATGGCGAGATCCGGCGCGGACCTATTGTCGGCTAGTGGGGTTTCCCCCTAACCAGGACTCTCCCAGCAGCGGGGCACCGCCCAGCCGGGACAAGCTCTAAGCTCCCGACCGGTCTGCCGGAATATGTGGTAGTGTAGACGGGAGCCGCAATAACAGCAGTTTGCCTTCACAAACTGTGTCCTTGCGGAACGCCTGTGCGCGTGCAGGGGGTTGCGCCGCAGCGAGAGCCAGGGCGAGCGATGTGTGTCGCTGGGCGCATCCATCCGATCTCTTGGCGCCGCGCGCCACTTTGTCTTCCGCGCTCTCATCGGCCGTACGTCAAAGTTCGGCCCAGCCGCCAGCCCTTCCCCCCTCACTCGCCACGCCAAGCCCTGCCCGCCCCACCCCCCTCGCAATCGCCTATCATCCTCTCTCCTTGGTGCTCTCGCCCACCCTCATCCATACGTCCTCCCCTGACCCCACCCTCCCTCTCCAACACACACTCGCCCACCCGCCCTCGCTCCGTCCGCTTGGCCCGTCCCGCCTCACTTCCCGAGCTCTCGCCCACCCTCATCCATACGCCCTTATGTCACCCTTCTTCGCCCGCCCGCACTCGCTCGCCCCGTCTCGCTCAGCCCAGCGCGCCTCGCTCATTCCCCGTGCTCTTCATCCATACGCCCTCCCCCTGAAATCACCCTTCTTACATCCGTATCTGCTCGCCAAGTCTCGCTCCGCCTGCCCCGCCCCGCCCCGCTCGCGATCGCCCACCCACCCCGCCCACTCCCCGTGCTCTCGCCCATCCTGATCAGTACCCCCTCGTTGACTTCACCCTTCCTCGTCCACCCACCTACCCTCACGCCCACTCGCCCGCACCAAGAGCCCTCGCTCTCTCCGCCCCCCTTTGCCAATCCCTCCCCGCCCGTCCGCCTGCCCGCCCTCTCGCGCGCCCTCTCACCCTCCCTCTCACCCGCACTCTCACCCGCCCTCTCGACCGCCCTTTCGACCGCCCTCTCGACCGCCCTCTCGACCACCCTCTCACCCGCCCTCTCGACCGCACTCTCACCCGCCCTCTCGCCCGCCCTCTCGCCCGCCCTCTCGACCGCCCTCTCGACCGCCCTCTCGACCACCCTCTCGACCGCCCTCTCGACCGCCCTCTCGACCGCCCTCTTACCGCCTCTTTACCGCCCTCTCGCCCGCCCTCTTGCCCGCCCTCTCGACCGCCCTCTCGACCGCCCTCTTGCCCGCCCTCTCGACCGCCGTCTCGTCCCCCGCCCTCTCGCCCCCGCCCTCTCGCCCCCCGCCCTCTCGCCTTCCCGCCCGCTCGCCTGCCAGGTCTCTCACCCACCCGCCTTCCAGCTCACCCGCCTTCCCGCCCAGCCACCCGCTCGCCCGTCTCGCCAGGCCGCTTGCCCCACCGCGCGCGCGGAATTTATCGGGCGGAGCGACCGCGGCGGTCAGCGGAATGGAAATTGGCCCCCGGGCGAAGATAGGGGCGGGGCCACGCAGGAAGCGGTCGTTGAGGAAATGGGGCTGAGGAATACACAGCTCCGAATGGATATTAGGGGACGAAGGAAGCAGGAGAGAACGCTTAACAACGCCAAGGACTAGGTGGCTCAGGGAATCAACTAATGTCACTGCAATGCCTCTGACCGGAAGGCCCTAGGGTTCGAGTACAGACGGTGGCAAGATTTTTGACACTAGATACATAGCTAGGTCGAATTCAACCGCTGTCTGGGAAGAGAAGTCTAGTGGACGGCTGCTCTCGTCGGTAGTTTTCCGTGGTTTCTCCGATCAACACCAGGCGAATGACAGAGCAGTATCGTAACAAATGGGCCACGGACCGCGCGCGATCTTTCCTTCCTCTTCCTTGTCCTATCATCACCCCTTACTTACACACACTTACACTTACGTCAACTACACTATTACAAGTGTCGGGAGACCAGTCGGGGGTTTAGATCTTGTCCCGGCTAGAGCGGTGTCCCTCTGGTTGCTGATATCTGGTTGGGAAAAATTCCCGCACGCTAAGGTACGTCGGTACCGGATCTCACCAGCCAGCGGGGGAAGATCAATGCCATCTCACACGTCGAAATCATGAACTCCACTTACGGGACCACTTACGAGAGCTTAGAGCGTATTCCGGCTGTGGCGGTGCCCCGCTTTTTGGAGATACCTGGCTGGGGAAAGTACGGAACCTGGCTTACTAGCCGGCACCGGATTTATGTTCAGAAGCGAACCAAGGGTCAACCCATTGAGCTCACTTAGGAAACGCCATTCCAGCATTTGCTCAGTGGGACAAAAAATCTGTACGAGACAAGATGAAGTAGAATACTTTTCACATGCATTTTTAATTCTTTTAAATTATAGAGTACCAATTCTAACTAATTCATTAAATTTTATTTAAATCAATATTTTTCTTTTTGATGTTAAATACTTTCTAATTGTTTAGAAATGGAAATATTATGCAGCAGAAATGAGAGGAAAATGGTCGTTGAGAAAATGAGTCTGAGGATTAGATGAATTCCAATAATAGGAGCCGAAGGAGGAGGGGGAAAATACTTAACACCACCAATGATTAATTTGAAGAAAGAGAAGAAATGAAAAAATCTAATTTCGGCATTCGTGTACAAATTGCAGTATCTCAATATTTTGGACGAAATCAAGATTATTGCTCCTGATGAAGAAGGAGTAGCTGTCTGTAGTCCAAATGATTTCAAGAGCTGTCTATAAATGCAAATGATAATGCTCTCATACGTTACACTTTGATCTACAAAACCGCGATCTGACATTGCATTCTTCTACAAAACGTCAAATGACAGTTATCATTATAAGACCCAAAGCCCTCATTTGTTCTTCCCCGAATTATAGTTTGATTTTATGTCTATCTCTTCAATCTCTATCTGGAAATCTTCCATTTTTTTATTTATTTGAATAAGTGTCCAGTAATTCATTCAATGTTGTTTATCGTATCGTATTTGCATCTTTCTGTTTGTTGGGAGTCGCTGAGGCTACTACACAACTTTGAAATAGGTCTCCAAGCATTGATGGATAATGGACGGGAGAAAAGTAGTCGTTGAGGATATTGGATTCGAGAATGGACAAAATTCGACTAATTTCATATCATAGTTTAAGTCCTTGTAAGTTTTACGTCATAAATTCATTTTATTTATTCTTATTTTACATTCAGACTTCGTTTATTTTCAGAACTTATTTACTTTAAATATCATTAATGTCAATGATTATTTCAAAAAGGCTTATCTGTCTTGAGTCACTTCTATTTTTGGGGCAGCAAAAGAAGAAAGAGAAATTGATAAGGTGAGAGTAGTGAAGGAGATAATGTGTTGCGATTTGATGAGACAGTCTTCGTAGGCGGGAATAAAAATTAAGGCAGGGAAGCAATTTTGGTGAATTTCCAACAAGAAACGTATAGTATGCTCCCTTACAACGAACATACTATAAATTTTGAAACGTGTAAGAGGATATAAAAGTTTGACGTTTATTGAGTAAATCAGCGCCGTAAAACTCGACCACTGTTTCGGTAGAAAATGATCATATATTTATAGTATAATGGCTAAATGTAGAAAGATTCATTGCCAGGGAAAAATTAAAAAAAGGTTAAGGAAAAAGTCAACCGAGCATACCTGAACTAAAATATTCTAGTCAAAAGTCACTTAAGACAGAACGAAAATGATTGACTTGTGAAAGGGGGGAATCTACATGAAAACTCGAAATAACCAGCAAGAAACGAATTCAAAACTTATGTTAAGGATAGCAAAGACAAATCTTGGAATGAAAAAAGTGAAAGCAGAAAGAATCTGATTGGTAAAAGAGCAGTAACAGTTGGAGTTTTAAGAGAACGCAAAAAACGATGTAGCCCAAAACTTAAAGTATTTTTTGAGAATAAGATGTGGCACCAAACCGACAAAAATTAAAGAAATAAATAATGTCTACTTGTTGCTTCATTTTCAAACCTCATACTGTGGATCCAAAGGAAATGAAGAGTTCTGTGTAATGAATTATGAAAGTACATCAAAGAAAACGATGAACAGAAAGATCATGAAAAAGTGTAGGCCATAAAAAGAACATTTGTTAGCGGGAGATAAAATAGAATGGTACAAACGGTTCAAAATGATGAAAATTTGTTGAGATCACTCATCAGGGTAAAAATACTGTAGAGAAATAACCTCGAAAGCAGGATGTTCTTCACATATAGCAGGGATGGGAGAATAAAATGAGAGAGAGAGCATTAATTGATCTTGTTGTACAAAGAGAACAGTAAATAAGAGAAATGGATCATAATATGAGACGCAACAAATTAGAAAGAAGCGAATAAGATTAGTGAATAACAAAATATAAGAATGATTTAAAGACAATGAGATAGAAAATATAAAATAAAGTGTGAGACAACGAAAAGAGAGAGTACCCCTGAAAACAAATCGCCCATTTTCTCTGCTGTCTATCTTAATTCCATCCACTCCCCTTCTTGTTTTTCCTTTCTCTCCCACCGCTTCTGTTTGTTGTTTCATCTTTTTACACGTAAATCACAGAGCAAAAACGAAATAAATGAAACTGAAATAAAATAATGTAGATGATGAGCCACAATATTTTTTAAAAAAATATGGGGAAATGAATAGAGGGTAAGAATGAGAGAAATTTATTTTTGCCTTTTTCTTTGTTGTTTTCTATCTTACTTATCTACTACTCTATCTCTGCTTCTCTAATCACATTCCCCATTTTACTCACTCAATTATTTGTTTCTGCTTCACACCCTCCCGTTCTTTGTTTTTACAATATTACTGTTTTCTTTATTATTTCTCTTTCCTACATTCTTTTTCTTTTCCTGTATTTTCTCTTTTCCCCATACTTTCTCTTCTCCGCGAATTATCAATTTCGCCAAATGTTATTTACTCACAGTAATATCTCTTTTTCCTAATCTGCCTCTTTTCCTCATTCTGTTTCTTTTTCCCACGCAGCCTCTCTCCTGTTCTCAGTCTTTACGTTCTTACTTTTTTCTTTATTATTTCTCTATCCTCCATTTTGTTTCTTTTCCTATACTTTCTCTTTTCCCATACTTTCTCTTCTCCGCGGACTAACTATTTTCCCATATTTTATTTCCCACAGTAATATCTCTTTTACCCGTTCTGTCACTTTTCTCTATTGTCTCTTTGCCTCATTCTGTTTCTTTCTCCCATTCCTTACCTTTTTCCCACTTCCACTCGATTTCTCTCTATCACGTCCCCTCCCTCAGTCGCAGAGCAAAAGCGAGAGCGAGTAAGCAGAAAAAAAGCGGCGCGCGGGCCCCTCCCACTTTTGACGCCCGCAGTCCAGGGCGGGGGAGGGGGCGTTGGATGATGACAGGGCTATTTGTCGCGGCGCGCGGTGGCGTTGGCGGCGCGGCGGTGGCGCGGCCGCGGAGTTCATCTCGGCAGCGGCCGTGGCGCGGCGCGGCGCGGCGCGGCGCGGCGCGGCGCGGCGCGGCGCGACCGTCTGTTTTCATTATCGTCGCCAGCGCCCCCTGCAGCCTCCGCCGCAGCCGCACTCGCAGCAGGAGGCGGTGCCCGGGGGGGTGAGAGATGCAGGGGGCGATGGCGATGGCGAGAGGTGCGCCAGAGACCGCAATCGAGCACGCGAAATCGGCGCGGATGAGAATATCTGCTTCGATTTAATGCTCCCCAGAAAGTTGGTCCAATAGAAATAGTCCGTGAACAGAAGTGGTCGTTTCTAAAGTGTCCAAAAGCATCTTTTCCTTTTGGTTAGGTCTAAAAAGACCAGATTTTATAAATATCCAACAACAAAATTGTCATGTGAGTAAATGTACAGTGTTAAACACGTTCCGGTAAAATGTCGATCCTAGTACATAGATCTATATCTGAAGTTAATACATGGTTACAGTTTCATATTCGTATTTTGATTTATTATACATACGGAGAAAACTATGAACATTTCCAGATAGTTTCTTCACCGGAAATTATTAGGCAGTACTATCCTGGATATTTTATTCTTCTAACATGTTATATCATATGGCATTTTGATTTTAATTGTTTCATATATGCACATACTTCTCGATATGACGATTTCGGTGAACCTTAGTGTGCATAAGGATATTTCCTAAATGGAACCTTTTAATTCTGAACATACTTAGATAATAGTATTAACAGCTCTTCAGTCTTTGGTCATAAAATGTGGTACCTCCTAAGATGACTTTCTAGTCTAATAATTGTAATAATATTTATATTATTATCAGGATTATTTATTAAAGAAGATAACTTTTAATAATTACTACAGAATTCTTCTCAACTTAGTGTAAAATCATTATGGACTCAAAAGGTTGTTATCTCCTAAAGGATATTCTTAGGGCCACAGACTAACATTTGCAGGCTCTCGCTATAATGAGGAACACAACACTGAATTATCTTAAACATAACACGCACGAATGATAAATAAACCGCTTTTTGTCCCTAATGTAATTCTTCCTTGAGTTGTGGCACTGGCGCAAGAATGAATCTATTGAATCTCAATTTGCGATTTAGGCAACAGCTGTGCCTCGTGCCAATCCTTCGAAGCCTGTATAATTTTACGATAGGAAGATATGTGTTCACAATTTTTTTCTCTACGACTAGACAAGCTGATGACGGGGCCGGTCGAGATGAGTAAGGGGATACGAGTCGTGAAAGGTGTTGCTGTAGGCCAGTTGGTAGTTCGAGACTCTAGCTGGGAGACAAAAATAGCGGCAAACTACCTCACTTTCTCCACTTGCCAGTAGGCCTCGTTTTGAGCACCACCACCCATTGGTCGTACGCTGTCCTCAGAAAATCACGTTACGTGTTCCCCAGCAGAATCTCTACTTTTAACAGATGTTCCAGAGTAAAGATCTCGAATGGACTTCCCACAGGTATATTACTGTTGAGCGTGTGCGTTAGGGTGTGCAAAAGAAAACAAAAGGAACGTGTCAAAAGGAATGAAAGACTTTCTAGTGGTCGGATTCCGTTATGCAAAGTTCTGCAAAGATACTTTTCTAGAAATGGTTAAGAAAGCATTAAAACGGTCGATCAAAATTGATCGGTACTTGCTTCTGCAGACAGTTCCGCATAATAAGTGTGTGTGTGTGTGTGTGTGTGTGTGTGTGTGTGTGTGTGTGTGTGTGTGTGTGTGTGTGTGTGTGTGTGTGTATTGGGAGAGAAGGGGATACTACGGAAAGAAAAGCCGCACGCGGCCCCTGAACCGTCTGTTGGCGTACGGCTCCGGCATTTACCTGGAATCGATCGGGGGAAGGCATTTACCTGGAATCGACTCTAGAAGCCGGACTTTTCTAGAAAAACTGGATGAACTCCACTCGTTTTATTCCCGAAGCGTCGAGACTCAAACACTAGGATCTCCGGGTCATGGTTTCTGCAGCGCCAACGGTAATGCCTGCTCTAGATAGCCTGTCCTTTGGGGTTGGATCACAGCATACAAGGGTGACGATTAGCAAAGTAGTGACTTCGGTAACAAGATAGGTAGCAGGAGCAAATTTATCTAGACTTTTTGATTGATTGATTGATTAACCATGATTGTAACCATCGTTATACCCGTAAGTATAATGCGTGTCTTTTCCGTCGGAAGGTGGCGATGGTCATCCCCCCACTGTGTGTGGGGTGAGATTCGGGGCCGACCTTCCTGCCGGCTCTCAAGTTTTTCCCTAAACAGGTATCTCCCATCAGCAGGGCACCACACCAGTCGAGATAAACTCTGGGCTTCCGACGGGATTCTCAACATATGTAATGTTCATGAGAAGTGCAAGTAAGTGTAAATGTGTGTAAGTAATGGTTGAGGGTGGGACAAGGAAGAAGAAGAAGTAAAGATCGCGCGCGGTCCGTCATCCATTTGTTACGGTACTGTTCCGGCATTCTCCTGGTGTTTATCGGAAATGCTACGGAAAACTACCGATCAGAACAATCGGCTGCTAGGATTTTCCTCCAGAAAGGGTTAAATTCGACCTAGCTGAAAAGCTAGTGTCGAAAATCCTGCCACCGTCGGGAGTGGAACCCTAGGACCTCCCGGTCATAGGTACTGCAGTCACTGGCGGAACCGGTGGAGGTGGCCTTGGCGGGCCATCCCCCCCCCCCCCAAATGACTTGAGTTTTCGTGTACCTTTCTGTATGTGGCAAAATTGATTTAAATATTTTTGTTCGAGTTATATAATTATTTAAGCAATAATATTGTTTAGTATTAAATCTACAGTACATAAATAATATACAATGTAATAAGAAATGTTTATTATATAACAAAAATCTACGATGGCCCCCCAAAAACGATGGGCTGGATCCGCCCCTGACTGCAGTGACATCAGTGGATGCCCTGAGCCACCTTCGCAAGTAGGTCATCGGACTTGGAGCTCTGCGCGCAAGAGTGATGATGATGATGAAAGTGGTGATTTCAGGAACAGGGGATGTAGCAGGAGCAGTACCATCGCGGGTTGCCAGCCAACCCGTTGTGCCAAAAAACCTCTCTTTCCACCCGCAACGGAGCATGGGAGTGTGGGGACGGCGGAAGCGGCGACGGCAGCGACTGCGGAGGCAGCTGAGTCGGGAAACGGGCCTATGACTCCGACCGTGGCGGGGTGGGGCGGGGCGCGGCGGGGCGGGGCGCGGCGGGGCGCGGCGGAGCGCGGCGGGGCGGGGCGGGCCAGCGGAGGCGGAGGTGGCGGCGACCCGACCTAAATCAAACTGTCCACCGCGGAAACGGCTGATAATTTCGCCGACCAGCGAGCGGACAAACTCGTGGCGAGCCAGGGGTTGGGGGGATGCCGCTGGCGCCAATTGAATAAGCCCTGCGCGAACGCGGCGCGACCTCCAGCGACCGCAGCGGACAACATCGAGAGGACCACTCGTCTTCCGCTAATCGCAAATGGACTCGGGTGTTCCTCACACGCGCGACTAATGGAAAAAGGAACTTGCAGTGGGCGCCACCTGCCTTCTTTTTCTTTTTTCCCCTTTTTGTTTGACAAATAGGAACCGCCCGAGTTCGATCTGGGTGAGTATTGCCGTTGAATGTGTTGTAGGTCTGACCGGGAGGTCCTAGGGTTCCAGTCCCGACCGTGTCAGGATTTTCGACTCTTCGTTCATAGCCAGGTCGAATTCAGCCGCTGTCTGGACGAGAATTTTAAGTGGCCGGCTGCTCTGATAGGTAGATTTCCGTGGTTTCTACGATCAACATAAGGCGAATGCCGGAGTAGTACCCTAACAAACGGGCCACGGTCCGCGTGCCATCTTTCCTTCCTCTTCCTTATACTATCCTCTCCCTTTAAACATACACACTTATATTTACGTGCACTTCTCATGCACATTACACATGCCGAGAGATCAGTCGGAAGCTCAGAGTTTATTCGGACAGGCGCGGTGCCCCGCTGATGGGAGATACTTTGTCAGGGAAAACCCTAATAGCTGACAGGAAGGTCGGCGCCGAGTTTCACCACACACAGCAGGGCGAAGACTATCGCCACCTCTCGAAAGAAAAACACGCACTAAACTTACGGGAATAATGACCTTAGATGATCGCTAATGAATGAATGAATCAATCAAAAAGCCTAAATTATCTTGCTTCTGCTACCTGTCTTGTTACCGAATTCACCACTTTCAACATCGTCACCCTTGTATGCACGTACAGAAGGACGAACGTAAGGAAGCACGTACAGACAGCTGAAAATTTATAAAATAATGGCAGTACCAATGATCATCTACGGATGTGAAAATTGGGCACTCAATTGAGCAGTTAAGAGGAAATAAGAAGCCGCGGAAATGAGATTTCATACGTCTTTAGCAGACTATTCAATACTAGACCATAAAAGAAACTCGGACATCAGAGATGAATTAAAGATCTTTAATCTAACCGAAAAATCCACATACTAAGACGGAATTGACATGATTATTTAATGAGAATGCCGGAAAATTGAATGCTAAAAATCCTCCACAACTACAACCCGAATGAGAATAGGAATAGGGGTAGACCAATAAGGGGATGGTAGGATACTCTTGAAGGCGGAACGAGCCAATATACTCAGTCCATGATGATGCTGGCTTTATTTTTATTCATTTCGTCATTCTTGTATTTTTTTCTAACAGAATAATCTACTCACTAATGCGTAAACCATAATTGCCAAAAGATTTAAGACTCAAGTATTCAATTTTATATTTAGTTAGCATAAAGTAAACTTTTGACAACCGATTACATATTTTTCATCTAAACCTACTTTTCAAATTAGAGCTTTCTGTAGTGTAGCATCTAGTTTGTTACAAAAGACATTCTGTAACAAAGATGGAGCTATCTTCATATTTCATAAAAGTTTCTAAATGTAATCAGCATTCTAATGCATTAGTAGCATTTAATACAGAGATTCTAATGCATAAAATCGTCTGTGGAACTGCAATATCTGCATCATTTTAATAACTGTTATAAAAGTCCTATCTTATAACAGTTAAAACCGTGTAGTTATTTTTTTTGCAACAAATGTCACAGGTTTTCTAAATCACAATATTTCGTTTCATATACTTGAATTTTCTATCGCAAAAAAGGAAATAACGAATTGGCACTTTTACCTTAAGAGTAACAAAGCTAAAAAAAAACAATGGTCTTCAGACAAAAAAATGTTTCGTAACATCGCAAATACAAAGAGACGCCGTAATATAGAGAAAATAACAACTAAGAAAATGACTTATTAATAAAAACAGCGAGCGTGTTATTTGGTTCGCAACGTTCTTTAATTTTCTTCCATGACAAGTCCATTCGCCTCTCAGAAATGCAATCAAAGCTAATGAAGGGTAAAATTCAAAATAACAGTAATTTCGCAAGAATGTTCTGATATTACCGAGAACACTGCACTGTGAACGCCTTGCATATGCCCTCATAAAATTACACCTCTCTAGAGAAGCTTTCAATTCATGAATAGCGCACTGGGGTGCCCCGGCTTTCTACACATCAGGGTTGTCAAACATTACTAGCATGACGGACTTGGCCACATGGTTAATCATAAAAGAAAATGATCAGATCTCAAATTTCTTCAGTTAAACTGACGTCTGGACAGTAAATATCCTATCAGTAAATAACGCAAACAAATTGTGTATAAAGCTGTATTTAAAGCAGTGTAGGCATACGGCATTCAATTACGGGGAACCGTTCAATATCCGAATATTAAAATAATACAACTTTTCCAATCACCACCTTTGAAAAAATGTGTAAATAACTTGTGATACCGCAATGATACATAAAGATTTGCAGATCGCAACTATGAAAGAAATCCAAAGGACGGTCGCAAAATATCTTCAAAGACCCATCCCAATATACCTGCTATCAACATCCTTGACAACAGTAAAACTGTCAGATGGTTTCAACGGCTTTCAATGGGTTCAGCTTTAGACCTATTTAGAAGATTGTAAAATTTCTGTAATTATGTATTCATTGATTATTATGTTTGCATTTATTATGTGTAGCATGTAAAGTTTGATCGTACAGCCAGCAATATGCTGAATAAGGCTTCAAATTTGCCAGATTTCGTAAGAATCAAATTGCAAATAAAATATGTGTTAAAATTATTATTATTATTATTATTATTATTATTATTAATAATAATAATATTATTGTTCTCCACGCAACAATGCTTCACACAGGAAAATAAATTACAGTTTACAAATTGTATTTGACTCGTCAAAACAAAATTGATAGTTACAAGTGAGTGGAGTGAAAGAAAAAAATAGTGGTAGCTGGTAAGCAAGAAAACTTTGAATTTTCTTTAAATTAAAATTATTTGCAAAAATAGAAGCAATAATTCCTAATATATGTTACTCCCAGGGCAACATAGAGTAATGGTGACTTTATTCCATCAAAACCCATGTGGTAGCTTCAGAACAGGATGGATGCGAGCAAGCATACAAAATCCACAGCCAACTACATTACACTTCTTTCCTTTCGCGCAGATTAGTAAAAAATTGTCAACAGTTGTTCAACATTGTATGTTCCATTCCATTTAGCTTGAAGACAAAATAATGTTATCACAGACTTCATTTTTTGTTGAGATGAAATAGCGATATTTCACCTTTTAAGGTACTGTAATACTTTTTCAACTTAAACTGAGGGGAAATCAAATAACATTGTGTTTGTAATAATATTTTGGATTGCTAAATAATCAACGTTTATTTTATGTTGGATTGAAATTGGTCATTTTTTATTTCATGATAAAAACGAAAATGAGAAAAGTTTGAATACATTTCTAACGAATTGAAAAATATATTTGTAAAGATTATTTGAAATAACGGAGTGAATTATTTTAAAAGTATCGTGTAGAAATATTCACGATACCATTGGTTTCCTGTCCGTAAGCCAAGAATTAATTAATTTTGTCTGTTTGAAGAAATTTCTCTCCGAACATCCATCAATGAACTCTGATCAGTTAGAAAACTTGTGAAGACGTAAAAGGAGTTAAAAACCTGTAACTCAATTTGTCATATTTCGAATCATTATTAAACTTGATTTACGATTAAAATACACTCTTGTTACATTTAATTAATTCTTGGATATTATCCCATGATAATAAATTAGTTTTTAAAGGTGTCGATTGTAAAGTAACTGTACCTGGCCAAAAAACAATTATTCTAACATGAAAAATATTATTATAATACTTTTCCAGTCTCTATTCCTGTGTGTTAAATAATTACTTTTTCTAGTAGACATTGCCAGTCAAAATGTAGAAGATAATTTTATAATGCCTTTCCTACGTGCATTTCTTCTACATATCTCTTCTACGTATCTCTTCTACGTATTTCTTCTACGTATCTAAATAGTTGTAAAATAGTCTTGTAACGTTTTTACCAATATGTCTTCCTTCACACTTTGTCCGCATTGTATTAACTCTTTAGCATTAGTGGCATCCAGTATATTGGGATATATTTTAATTCTATATTTGCAATATTAGTATTTAATAAAGTTTTATACAGATTATTGTTGCTTTACAATTCGGAACTACGGAATAAAAATGAGGCATTGCGAACGCGTACAAGTCGCTGTTCGTTTCCTGTGAGATATTCTGTTCCTGTCCTCAGGTTCTTTTCTGTAAATGATTTCATCACCCCTGCCTAACAACGTTCCATCATTCAAACACAGCGCTGGGAGCGGCAAGCAGCATTTGCTTTGCATTCCCCCCACTCCCCCACTTCCGTAAATTACAGAAGCCAGAAGCTGGGAGCCTGTTGCACGGAGGTAGACCGGCTCGCAGCGATCTTGTTTTTCCTTCACTTTGAAACGAGCATACGCGGAAGATGAGCGGCGCTCAAAAAATTTCAGAGAGAATTAGAGAGAGAGGTAGAGAGAGAGGGAGACGGAGAGAGAGAAATAAGGAGAGACGGAGAGATAAAGAGAGATGGAATATAAAGAGAGAAATGATAGAGATGGTTTATAAAGATAGATGGAGTGGTAAAGAGGGAGATAGAGAAGGAGAGAGAGAGAGAGAGAGAGAGAGAGAGAGAGAGATGAAGAGAGGTGGAATGAAAAGAGAGAAATGATAAAGATGGGTCATAAAGAGAGTTGGGGTTGTAAAGAGAAAAAGAGGGAGAGAGAGATAGAGAGAGGTGGATGAAACAGAAATGACGGAGATGGGTCATAAAGAGAAATGGAATGGTAAAGAGAAAGAGAGAGAGAGAGAGAGAGAGAGAGAGAGAGAGAGAGAGAGAGAGTACACATAGAAATGTAGGAGGCAAATATAAAGGGCGAGAGATGTAGAGATGCAAAGATGAAGAGAAAAAGAGACAGGCGAATAAGATAAGGAGGGCAGACACTGAAATGAGGAGACTGATAAAGTGAGATAGTGAGAGAATTGGGTGGAGGGACAGAAATAGAGCAGGCCATATATACGGAGATAAATGTCATTAGAAAGAGTGACGTGTGTAGAGAAGCAATGTGAAAGAGAGGTAAGCAATAACGGCAGAGATGAAAGAGCATGAAAGGGAAAGAGACGGGGATAACGAGAAGAACAAGGAGCGAAAGAAAAAGAACCTGACAGAGCAAGAGATATAATGAGTCGATGACAGAGATAACAAGTGACTCGGAGGCTGAGAGAGAATTAGATAGAGAGCTACAGGCAGGCGGAGAACGAGTGGTAGAGAGCGAGAGAGACGCAAGCAGCGAAAGCCAGAGAGCGAGAGCAAGAGAGTGAGAGGGCGGGGCGGAAAGAGTGAGATACCCATAAATTTAAGTGCCTAATCTTCGTACAATTCACCGGCACTTTGACGACCAGGAAGAGAGGTATCTGCTGTCCCATTACCATAACCGTAATGTGTGTTATTACTGTAACAGAGGGATGCCCGTCGCAATCGTGTCGAGAACCTCTGCTCTCAGCGGCGCGCCTCCTGCTAAGAATTGCTGTTTTGGAATTCGTAATGTGTTTCCAGCGTAAGTTACTTGACGTAACCGGGATACTTTAACTTTTTGTCGTACTTCTGCACGAAAGTTATTGCACCACTTCGTTACGTATCAATGAGGTAATATCAGAAAACATGTTTTAGATGCAATAATTTGTATGTAAATGAGCGGAATGTTTGTTGACGTTTTAGCCAAATTACCAAATGACCTTTAATCGACAGATACCTGCAATTCATATTTTGTATTTAGAGCTGTTTTTACTACATCTCTTGTTTGGTTATTAAGTAATATATAATACATGGTTCGGATATAGCAGCGCGTTTTTAAAAATAGAAAGCTATCAATTAAATGTAGTGTTTACGTAATTAATTTAATTCAAATTCCCAAAATTGCTGTATGATAAAACCATATTCCTACAATTACAGAAAACGTCATAAAGAAAGAATTGTAATAGTTATTTATGCAATTAGTTTATAATGTTAAGCTTTATTGCATGAGTACATGTTTTGAAAACGAGCGACGTTAGGAGCGAATTTTCAAATTTGTACGAATGCAATAAAGCAACATTATAAACGAGTTGCATACGCTATTTTTTTGTATAACAGCATTATAAATTTACAAGAGAATCAAACTTAATTTCGCGAAACAACTTTCTTCAGACGTCTCGGGTGCTTGACATCCAACGCCCTCTGGAAATCAAATTCAAGATGGCATTGTTGACATCCGTGCGAGAAAACGGTGGTCGGCTGTTCCGTCTTCTTCTACCTCCCCACGATTCTCTCGCTACTATTGGCTGAATGTGTGATGACGCGTTTAATAATGGCGATGACGTCATGTAGCGTGCGATAAAATACTGGATTATGCACGATTCGGGGTATCGAAAAGGGTCGTTTATAATGATGGTATACAAAAATGTAAATTAAATATTTAAGAAGCGTGATATACACAGTTCGAACGTGAAAACGGAAAAGAAAAAATAATATGGTGCGTTAGTGGCAATAATTTGAAACCTGTAAAGAAAAGAGACAATTATTCATAAAATCGAAGAAAATAACACGAATAAATGTTTCCCCAGCAAACAGAAAAACGAAATCCAAAAGTCGAAAAACTGTGGTCAACGAAAAAAGGTACTTGGTCTTAACCAATTCTATATATATTCACCATTCTATTCGTAGTGTAAAAATAAGAATTTCGCCATGTATTTACATCATCCTCGTCTTTATTATAATCCTTAAACAGGTACATGTGTTATCTATACATATCGACGGCTTCATTGTTCAGATCTCTGTAGCTATTCCCTTCTAATATATCATTCAATATTTGGATTCTCTTTTTTCATAATAATGAATAATACAAAATAATCTCTAATGCTAACCCATCCTCACAGTTTTTCAGCAATGAACCCATCAACGACTTCCATTATGATCTTACCTTTTCCACTCAAAATATGTTCTATCCTGTTTCCTTTCCTCTCCTCTATTACATTTTTTCTTCAACTACTCTTCCTCATACTTCATCTGGTCTTTCCACAAAAATTGTTTCACCCTTCGTCATGCCAATATAATAATTGATTTCACTCTCATGAAAATATTATTAGTTAACGGTGATTATTTGTTTTCGCGAGTTGATTCTCATTTATTGAGAGATCTGGATCGTCAACTCACCCAAAACCGCCATTTGCAGAAACAGTGCGCTTAATGGTCTTTCCACAAAAATTGTTTCACCCTTCGTCATGCCAATATAATAATTGATTTCACTCTCATGAAAATATTATTAGTTAACGGTGATTATTTGTTTTCGCGAGTTGATTCTCATTTATTGAGAGATCTGGATCGTCAACTCACCCAAAACCGCCATTTGCAGAAACAGTGCGCTTAATGCCGACGAACCACGATAAAGACGACTTCATGCTTGTAAATAGCAGGAGAAGCGTAAAGCAGCAAGACATCTACAAGAGAGGTTACGGCGGAGGCTGGGGCCATGAATAAACATTACCAACACAATAACACAGTTCTGGCGTAAGGAATTGGGCCCAGAAGGCACCCTCATGAAAGACGAAATATATGCAACGGCGCTTCGCTTCGTACTGCTCTTAAATAGCAGCTTCTGAATCAGGTCTCGTTTACGCAACATGAAACGTACTTTCCCTGCCATTGTGCGTAACAGAGACCATCGCGTCGCTAGGAAGATGAATGGAGATTTCAATCCCGCAAATTCAAGACAAAAATGTACCAACTTCCTAGAAGAGGACTGAAAATTCACCTTTATATGAAATGATTTGCAGTGTGTAAGCTTTCGTTGGATTTATGAAGAGGTGAGGAAAAAGATAAATTGAAATGCGATTCTTCTGGGGAAGACAAATTAATCACATTGCCCAATTCGTTTGGAATCTTTTGGAATAGAAAATCTTGTCTGGAAGGCTTTGACCCTTATCTGCCTGAATTATTTTTTTAAATATCTTCATTACACCACTTTATAATTTTGAAAAAATGTTAAAATTTTGTCTTAAATCATTGAAATGCACATGGTGTCACCCATTTAGGGTAGACGTCATATTTTAAGGTGAAAGTTTGAACTATGAGCAGCATACGGGCACGCTAGGATTGATTCTGGGCGCGTCAACTTCTATGGTCGTTAGTCCCGTAAGTCTAGTGCATGCTTTTGCGAGGGAGGTGGCGGTGGTCTTCCCCCCCAGGATGGCCAGATCCGGCGTCGACCTACCGTTAGCTAACGGGGTTTTCCCCAACCAGGTAAATCCTACCAGCGGGGCACCGCCGCAGCCGGGACAAGCTCTAGGCTCCTGACCGGTCTCTCGGCATGTGTGGTAGTGTAGTGCATATTCGTGTGTGTATAAGGGGTGAAGATAGGACAAGGAAGGTGAAGGAAAGATCGCGCGCGGTCCGTGGCCCGTTTGTTATGGTACTGCTCCGGCATTCACCAGGTGTTAATGGAAGAAACCACAGAAAACTACCGATCAGAGCAGTCGGCCACTAGAATTCTCCTCCAGAAAAACTGAATTTGACCTAGCTGAAAAGCTAGCGTCGAAAATCCTGCCGCTGTCGGGACTCGAGCTTACGACCTCCGGATCAGAGGCGCTGCAGTGACATCAGTTGACGCACTGAGCCACCGCTCCCGGTACACGCTAGGAATATGTGTCGAAAACACCTATAAGTGGTTTTCAGTGGTACCAACCCCTTCCCAACCACTCCATTATTGCATTGAAAATGGCCTGAACGGGACCGGTGCACAATTAAACAATTATAATGAGACAGCGCCTGTGATTGCTGTTGATGGGAGATCGTAAACCAAGCACCACTTCCTGCACACTCGGGGTGCTGGCAACACGATCTTCACAAAAAATAACAAGTATTTTACTGGGAACGCTCGTAACTTACGCGTTAAGTGGTTATAAGCACAGTGCAAATATATCACGTAAACACATAAATCAATGCAAAATAGTGCTTATTTACATGAAAGTTGCATGTTCACTGTCCCCGTTATTCATTTCCAGATTGATTGATTGATTTTTCGTGTTTCCAGGTGCGTCAACTGCTTTGGTCATTAGTCCCGTTAGTGCAGTGCGTGTTCTTATCTCGGGAGATGGCTGTGATCTTCCCCCGCTGGATGGCGAGATCCGGCGCCAACCTACCGTCGGCTAGTGGGGTTTCCCCCTAACCAGGACTCTCCCACCAGCGGGGCACCGCCCCAGCCGGAACAAGCTCTAAACTCCCGACCGGTCTCCCGGAATATGTAGTAGTGTAGTACATGTTAGTGTAAGTGAGTGTGTAAGGGGAGAGGATAGGACAAGGAAGGGGAAGGACAGATCGTGCGCGGTCCGTGGCCCGTTTGTTAGGGTACTGCTCCGGCATTCGCCTGGTGTTGATCGGAGAAACCACGGAAAACTACCGATCAGAGCAGCCGGCCGCTAGAATTCTCCTCCAGACAGCGACTGAATTCGACCTAGCTGAAAAGCCAGTGTCGAAAATCCTGCCGGCGTCAGGACTCGAACCTAGGACCTCCCGGTCAGAGGCGCCGCAGTGACATCAGTTGATGCACTGAGGTACCGCTTCCGGTTTCATTTCCAGAGTCCTTCAATCGCATTTTTTTTCTTTAATACACGTTAGATAATTTTTCAATTTAATTCAATTTTATAAGTACTTTGTTTGCAGGATTTACTTATTACAAATTGCCGAGTGGATTCACGGCGCAAATAACTTCTTAGAAATAGTTTACAAATAAATTCTAATAGAACAGACTAGTTAGCAGAAGATAGAATATAAATACAAAATACAAATAATACAGCCGTTCTTCAGTTATAAATAGTGTAACTAACACCACTTTCTTTTATATATATAGATAACGGCGAACGAAAGGCGGCTATCATTATCGCCTTCTGTTATCAGTGCGGCGTTACAACAATGGGTTACAACAGGCAACAATGACCGCTAACATGCGAAATCACGCGAAAACTTGCGTTCTCACACAGGAACGCTGTCGAACGGGGTAAACAGTATCCTATGTCCGTCTCCTGGCCCTAAGCTTCCTGCTCACCAACTTTCAGCCGAATCGGTACAGCCGTTCTTGAGTTATAAATAGTGTAACTAACACGACGTTCTTTTATATATACAGATAACGACGAACGAAAGGCGGCTATCATTATCGCCTTCTGTTATCAGTGCGGCGTTACAACAATGGGTTACCAGAGGCAACAATGACCGCTAACATGCGAAATCACGCGAAAACGTGCGTTCTCACACAGGAACGCTGTCGAACGGGGTAAACCGTATCCTATGTCCGTCTCCTGGCCCTAAGCTTCCTGTTCAACAACTTTCAGCCAAATCGGTACAGCCGTTCTTGAGTTATAAATAGTGTAACTAACACGACTTTCTTTTATATATATATTTAAATAACTACCGATAGGGTCTTAAAAGTCCTGCATAAGCATGACGTATTAGAATCAAATTTCAGAACTTACCTACATAAGTTCTGAGAAATGTTCATTTGCCAGTGACTAGAATGAAAGTAGAAAGATAAAAGAAAGATTACACGGAGGGCAGTTTCTCAGAAATACAGCTGTTAAAAGAAAAAAGCGAAACAAAAAACGTTAGGGCCTCAGAGGCGTATGCATCCTAGGGTTAAAGATCTTCTCCCGTCTACATATATTGATGAAACGTGCTTAATAATTCGAAGAAATGGCTTGCTAAATAAAAATTAATTAAGTACAATATAATACTTAAACAAAATATAGTCGTAAAATTGTAGATATTTTAATATTATTTGCTCAGCAATAAACTATTATTTTCTCTATTTTTTAATATTATTTTTGTCCATAATTAACTATAGTTGTTCTCCTGTAAAAGGAAATCACCATTTTAAAAATCAAAATACAGCTTTGGAATATTGGCAAATGGTAACTAAAAGATTTACTGAATATTCTAAACTGGACTTTAACTCACGTTAGTATCGATCTCATTCCATTCTAATATCACTTGAAAAGATATGAAATTTATGACATTCAAAATTGCGAATTTTGGTCACGTCTTCGCGAAGCAGGTTACTACAATCTCCTCAACCATTTGCCCCTTAATAACACCCATCTGCCAACAAACACACACACGTCCTTCATGGAAAGCGTCCATATTTTGCGGAAAATAACTCTTTAAAAAACCATGATGCGGCGAGTTAAGTGCAATTACCTCCGAAATCGCCCCTGGTGGCGGTAACGTGAACCGCTTTCTGAGCGAGTGGGAGGTTTGAGGCGACAAACAGGAAGCTCCGACTCACGAACGGGTCCGAAGGGACGCGGGATGGTCGTAAATCATTTAAAAGTGGGAGATCTGCGTCCTTACATCTTAATAGAAACGTGATTTGACTGCTCAAGAGAAACTGGTCGAGCTATCGAGGCAGGGCTGTCCAACTGGATAAAACTATCGAGTTAATGTGCTATTGGAAGGTCGGTACATCGGCGGTCCCAAATACTGTCAGCATGGAGCACACAAAGTTGGTGTCATGGTTCGCTTTGATTTCTTTTCGCCAAAAGTAGCAGTAAAAATGTGTTTGATGTATGGGGAAGATGTGTAATCTGCACATGCAAATTCTTCCACTAGAGAATCCTTACTTTTTACTGTACTCAGCAGATTAATGAATAAAAGAACCAACAAAGTAAAGTTAGCAACATTTTTAAAACTCTACACTTTCTTTCCTTAGTAATATTACTTGCTTCGGTAAACGAACTATTTATTTAATTTTAAAATATTTCTAAGAAAATAGCACCCTGACTCTTCTCCTACCACAACTAGCAAAAGCTGAGCTAAACACAACTTGCGCCTGGTGAAGCTACATTTATGTTCAGAAGCAAAACAAGGGCTATCTCAGCATTTTCTCAGTAAATCAAGGGAATGTGGACGAAAAATCTGATCGCGGTGGGTACCATGTATAATCGCAGGTTGCTTTATTCCACGCGTAGACATGGTAAGGGAGAGAGATCGTTTTAAAAACGATGTTCTTGAGAACCATTTGTCTGGTTATACTGTTGTAAGTTATACTAAGGGTAAGGTGTTTCCACAAAAAGAGTTATATTACCTCATAGGTTACATATATTATAATTTTTTTTACTTATTAATGGAAACCATGAATAACAATGAGTAAAATACAAACGTAAAATGAGAAAATAAATTACTGAGTCATATAATACATAACGAATTATTACAGTAACATCATCTTCTCACTACAAATATTTAATTGCTTTATAGCTGAAAAATGAAAGCTAGTACAAAGTCCCCCAAATCCTATTAGTGAATTTGTACTAAAGATAATACTTTCATAAATCAATAATTAAATAAAACGTATTTAATTTTCAGGTTGTTATTTTTAGGTTATTTTTGGTAACAATTAAGTGCTTCTGTATGTATGATATATTTGTAATTAAAACACTTACAGTAAAAATAAACTAGTAGTTCTACAACAGTATGTACTTTCTCGCTTCAGTAACGGTCACTTAAAATTATAATCCTATTTGTTGACATCTCTTGTCGAGTGAACATCGTTCCGTAGCGCTCCCAGATTAAGCGCAGGTAGTTTTCTGCAGGTGGTCAACGACACAGTGTAGATCACGGGCCCAATCACCGCGGCGTAGGAACTCGATTGTATCACTACTATCGATACCTGGTATTCTCTTTTCAATCGTTTCCTTAGGCCCGCGTCACACGAGCGTTGCGTTGATGCACGATTGACGCACGTTACGTAACGCGCGTCCTAGATTAACAAGTATCTTATACGGAGCGGCCAAAGCGCTCGTGTACCGATTCGCATAAGATACAGTGTTATTCTACGACACGCACGCGTTACTTATCACGCGTCAATGCAACGCCCGTGTGCAGGGGTTCTTAATTGTTGTGCCCGGTGATTGGTTTAAAATGCAACCCACAGCAGGCAGAGCGAATTGTACTGGTAAGTATATTTAAACGGGTCAGATAGCGGCTGGCGGTTGCAAACCGGTAAACTGTGGGGAAGTACGCTTAATCCCCTCTCCCCTAAAGCCGACTAGAGGAGGAGAGCCGGTGACCGTCGTTGCCACGAGTTCTAAAAGAAAGGATCACGCCTGCTTGATAGGCACCGACGAGAACGGTTTGAATTGACAAGAACAGCGATTCCTTCGAAAAATTGTTTAAAAGTGAGATAAGCTTGCCATGTGAAATATACATTTAGCTAGATTTAATAACAAGCTTTACTTGTTTTTGTTTCACAACAAATATACTCCAGAAATGGGCACATCTTTTCTCTTAAAACTTGGTTGTTTTAAATACGTATTAATAAATTATTAATTCCAAATTCGCAGAACAGATGTTGTTGCTGTTATTATTATTATTATTATTATTATTATTATTATTATTATTATTGTTATTGTTATTATTATTATTACTATTAGTAACTTGCTTCAGAGTATTTCCTGCAACCCGATGTAACGTTTCTTCGTCAATCATCCGAATCGCTTCCTCGATATTTCTTTGCAGCTCTTCCAGATTAGCAAGCTTGTTCGCATAAACATTACTTTTGAGGCATCTCTAAAAATAAAAACTTGGTAGTGCCAGGCGAATGAAGGGGCCAGAAACCGTGAAATTATTCTGATCCAAAATATCTCTTCCAGTAATTGTATTGTTGACTTGGCAGAATGTGATGGTACCCCATCATGATGAAACCAACAATTTCTCTCATCTTTTTCAAGAAGGAATACAACATTTCTCAATATATTCTGATTGATTCATTCAAGGTTAGTGATTCCGGGCACGTCAACTGCTAACATCATTAGTCCCGTAAGATGTTGTGCATGTTTATTCATTGGGAGGTGGCGGTGATCTTCCCCCGCTGGATAGCGAAATCTGGTGCCGACCGAAATCTGGTGTCGTCGGCTAGCGGGGTTTCCCCAACCAGGTATCTCCCACCAGCGGGGCACCGCCCCAGCCGGAACAAGCTCTAAGCTCCCGACCGGTCTCCCGGCATATGTGGTAGTGTAGTGCATGCAAGTGTAAGTGTGTGTGTGTGTGTGTGTGTGTGTGTGTGTGTAAGGGAAGAGGATAGGACAAGGAAGAGGAAGGAAAGACCGCGCGCGGTCCATGACCCGTTTCTTAGGGTACTGCTCCGGCATTCGCCTGGTGTTGATCGGAGAAACCACGAAAAACTACAGATCAGAGCAGCCGACTGGTAGAATTCGTCTCCACGCATCCGCTGAACTCAACCTAGCTGTCTAGCCAGTATCAAAAATCCTGCCACCGTCGGGACTCGAACCGAGAACCTTCGGACCAGAGACATTGTAGTGACATCAATTGATGTCGTGAGCCACCTCTCTCCGTCAATCAATATATTCTGATACTTATCCGCGTCGCTGTTTCTTTAAAAACAACGGACCAATTGTTCTGCATCGAGAAAAGGCACACACACTCCAATATTTCTTTAAAGCAATGGTACCTCCACTTTTTCCTGAGGTTTCTTAGTACCCCAGACTGTACTGTTTTGCTAGTTAACATGTCCATCCACATGAAACGAACTCACTTTACTAAAAACGCTTCATGAAGTGCTTCAACACCTTCATTAAAAAGCGTCGTAGGCAATTGCAGTAATTCATAGGAGCAGCCTGATAAGGAACCTTAAGCTTCGGATATGTCCGCTGTTTGTATGTGCACGTTTTTAGTCTTTTTAAGCACAATAAGCACTTCCGTAAGAAAGATAACATTGCTGCTGAAGCTTCCTTAATGATGTTTTTGGGGAAGTTGAAATATGCGAACTTCCTCAAGCTTTTTGTGCGTGAGCACTGTTTTTGAACGACTGCGTTCCCGAACAAAGAAGTCTCCTGTCTCGTGATAGTTCTTAACTTACCGAAATATAGTACTTTTGTTCGGAATAGACTCAAATGAAATTTTTTCTTCGAAAGCTGCCTGGCACTCTATGAAATATTGCGCTTGAAAATACTCCTCCACCACAAATCTGCGTTGTTCTACGTTTGCTGAGACGCATCGTAAGTTCAAAACAGTGAATGAAGACTCAGACTATTTTGCTTTGAGCAGGTATGACCCAGATCACTTGAAGGGGGCGGGTGAAAGGAAAGTGGTGGTGAGTGAAGTGACTGTCGCAGAAATGCAGTTAAAGGAACTGTCCCAGACGCAGTGTGGCAATTTTTTTCACTTTTCTCTCAGTGCCTCGAATGGCAGGATTGCATTATAAACTGATCACTTAGTATTTCAAATTCTTTTTAGTTTTCTTCCTACTCTACTCTCTTTACTCTACATCTCGAATAGTAATTGCATTTGAATCTGCACTTAACTACATGAAAACCCAATTCAATCAATTCATCGAAGCTTTATTTTACGTGGCGAGACTCACGCCATCAGGACTGCTCTCCCTCTTTCAAACACAAACTGTAATTCACTCATTCTTTCTAATTTATCTCCTCTAACGTCACTTCGAATTTCTCTCTAATATTTTGTGAATCTCTCCTTTTAAATTCTGTTCATACTTATTTGATTTAATTTGAGTAGTTTTATCTCTTTCTGCGTCAACTGTCAGCATGGCATCGATTACCTCAGCAACTACTAAGAGTAACTCATCCAATTTACAGACTGAAATTAATACAATCATTCAGGAGGTTGTTAAATGCCCCGCCTGCCTCGACTCCTTACTCACTGAAATGGTCGCCAAGTAGTAGGAGAAGAGCAGGCATTTTAAGACTGAACTTAACCATGGAGTGCCCGCATTAAGTCGACTCACGCCAGAGCCCGCAATGTCTCTCAGATACAGCACAAACTTTTCGTAAATGCGAATGATCTGAAGGCTCGTTTAATGAAATTCATATTTTATGCAGTTTGTACATGTCCCCAAATAATATTAAATACAATTTACTCAAATTATTTTGGCATGTTCTTAACAAATATATATTTTACTTTTTCACAAAAATATTTAGAAACTCTTTGTCTTTTCTATTTTGCCAGGTTCCCATTATATTAAATTCCCTGTAGACGTCTGCTACACATCTTTCTCTTTAGTAAGAAATTGTGACAGTCGATTGTAGATAAGGCAAATAATTACATTTTCTGAGTAGGCTATTGTCATAGACTCTGCTAAAAGTAATGCCATGATACGTGCAGCTTAGGCCAGAAGCTCACAATGCACTGGAGCCATTGCACCCACGTGTGTGTCATATCACGCAGCGCAGCGATCAAGTTTGAACATTCTCACGGGAATTGATTCAGCAAAAGGATTAAAATAAAAGGCCAGGCGATCTCAGAAAAGTAGAATGAAGAAATACATGAAATATTAGTCGACTAAAAGCATCGCAATAATTCAGGAACGTAAATTGCCGTGGTTTGGATCTCACAGATCTATTGCGAGCCATCCCGGGTTAAAAATAGTTTGCGCAGGGAAATTGAAGATCGAGACAAGGAAATAAAAATCCAGGAGGCGAGTTTGACGAGAGAACATATCAACTCGAGATGTATACGCGGCGGAATTCTTTGCGGATCTTCGGAGTCAAGGAGAAAGACAACGCAGATCCAGATCAACTTGCACTTGAAGTGGTAAAGAAGATGTGTCGATTGGAGCCTTAACGACATTCGTAGATGCCATAGATTAGGATCCAAGATCGCAGAAAAAACACGACTGACAATTGTAAAATACATGAGTTAGAAGAAGCGCCGTGAATATTTTTTTGACTTGTATTTATTTGTTTGTTTTTTTATTTTTTATTTTAGACAAGGAAACTAAAAATCACAGGTGTTGTCATTCGCGAAAACCTCACAAGATCCCATGAGGAGGTTTTGAGAGCGGCCATAGCTCGCTTCGGCCTGTGGAGAGTCTGGACAGAAGACGGCACAATAGTCATTAAGGCCCGGTTTCACCAACATACACATAACGTGACGTTAGTAAACGAGTCGTTAAAATTAACGTGCCCGTTAAGATTTGTTCCGTTTCACCAACGCTTTCGCGGCTTCAGTTAGCAAATCGCCAGTTAACTTTAATGGGTGTACAAAATGCGTAAGTATTGGTTTTAGAAGGCTGTGAACTGGAAACTCTGTGGTGAGTAGGTTTACTCTGATTACATAGAATAAAGCAACAGTCTAGCCAAAGCGCAGCTAACTCCATGAACCGTAGATTTGCTAACCGTAGATTTGCTGGCCCCAATATAGTCACCCGTAACCTGCTGATAGCTGCCAGTTGCATAATAACGTAGTCATAAGTAACTGGTTAATTGGTGTGATTGACTCGTTCCTGGAAATCAATATAAATAGAAACAAATTTCTAATAATGAGTTCTTATTTTTAATAAATAATGAACTTAATTATAATATTATGTAATTAATTCATATCGTACTTTGAACTATGTGATTTTGTTTCCAAAATTTTTTGAATGACTGTCTGTGAAGAAAACTGTAGCTTATCTTCTGATAAGAATGAATAGTGACACAATTTCATATATAATGTACGTAATGAACGAAACCATTCATAACCTAATTTGCATTCATGAAGGTTATACAACAAGATAGTTTTCAATGTGCCTGCAAAAGTGTTACTTATATGGTTTGGTTGTGATGAATGGTACGTAACAATTGCATGTAATATTTTATGACCTTTCATCAAGAAAACTCTTGCTCAATTCCAGGATTTCTTGCGTCTATTGTTTGGTACACCTAAATCTGACTGAAAAGTCCCTATCGTCGTACCAACAAAAATAATTTCTTCTTTCTCTGAATACATGCGGGCGCCCAGACATTTCCAGGCTTTATAAAATATTGTCCAATATATATTGCAGATCTTTCTCCATTTTTCTCTGCTATGTGCTCGAACTGAATTGAACCGCGCTGCGCTGCAATCAGCTTAACCAAGCGTTAACTGCTGCTAACGGAGCTGAGATCGCGCGTTAACTTTAACGGACAGTTAGCAAACGTTAAAGTTTGGTGAAACACGTATTTTCTCTAACGGACCGTTAAAATCTCCTAACGTCTAGTTAGCGTGTTAACAAGGACTAGTGAGAACCCGTCAAAATTTGACGGTGAGATGAGATAAATGTAAAATACTGTGCCCAGATTAATGTTCACAATATGTTGCGTTGTTTGGATCTTCATGGTATAACGAAGATGTTTGGTGATGTAGAGTTTCCAAAATTTTGAACATGTATGGCCCATGGCCAGGTGGCAATGCAATATCGGCACCAAATGGCACAAAAGAAAGAGCACTATGTGTCTTTGATGTGTCATCATCTATAAACAACTTTGATTTCTTCTGGCATATTGCTCGAAGGTAAACTTATTTTTCCATTTAAGCAACACATAGTAAACTCGTTTGCAGAATTTCTCTCACATGGGAAGTGCAAAGCAGAACAAAACTGACATTTCATAGACACCGACCCAATAGAGAACGAAATGACCTCCCTAACACGACTTCTACGCTGACTTCCTCTTTCCCTCTGTCCACTTAATGTACGTTTGCGTCTTTTGGGGCGCGTGGGCAACGATCGACATAACCTGTGTACAACTTCACTACTTAAGTACAACCTAGCAAAACCCACTGTCCGAATGTTCTCTACAAAATACAACACAAAAGCAAATACATGCCATCTGTCAACGCCACAATGCAATTATTACACTGAAACAAAACCTTGACGAATTGTAAACAAATCTCAACCATCAAAACAAAACATCAAGCAGCGCCACCATGAAGCAGCTTTGGAAGAAAACAATTGACTATTGATAAGCGTACTATTAAAGAATGATTTAATTAATTAATTTTCACCGTAAATGTTGGTGAATCAACACTAACAATATCTGATAACACATCTAGAGATCACGTTCTTTCATTTAAAGGAAAAAAATACTACAATCGGTTCAGTAGAAGCTCTAAACGAAGCCATGGCAGAATACCTTATTTTTTTAAATATATAGATTGATGGAACTGGCCCTAAAACATGTGGCGGGGGAGCCTCCGCGCAAACGATTGCCGAGTCGCAGGCCATTTCCACCTAAGCCGGAGCGCCCGCTCCCCAAAGCTTAATACTCCCTTCACTTGCAATTTCCAAGAATCTTTTCTTTCCCTCTCATCTCTCTACGCTTCTTTCTATTTTCATCGTTTCTCTTCACCCTTTCTGAAAGCACAGCAACCAGCGAGAATCCGCTCCTGCAGCATTCCTCATTACATGGATTAACAACCAATATCACTCACTGAAAATACTGATATCTGAATATTAAAATCTTCATCGCAATCTTTATTTGTAGGTCACGTAAGTGATCAATCCCTTTACTGCCATTCAGTGAAGTGCGAGAACTCATTTCAACGCACCGTTTTCATGCTCTCCTTATGAGCGAAACGTGGTTAAAGATGTCACTTGCTTGTCACACTTCCTGGATACCGTTTTCTTAGAAGTGGCCGGAACTCACATATCGCGTCACGGAAAAGAGGTGTCGATATTTACTCTCGTGACCGGCCGCACATAATTAAATGTGCCGCCACGAAAGGACGTCAGTAGGGCGTTACCGCCCCTGGCGGCAGTGTTCAGCAACCAGCGCGGGCCAGCGGTGCTCGGCTGAGTGCGGCCGCCACGCCTGAGCGAGCGGGGCGAGACTCGACCCCGCCCCTACTACACAGCCAGTCGACGGGCCTCCGGCCCGGGGCAGCTATAAAACGGCCTCGGCGCGGAGCTGAGGCAGAGAGAGAGAGTGAGCGGCTGTGATAGAGCGACGATCTGGTGATTACTGGTGGTTACTGTGTGAAGAGAGAGAGACGACGACAACTGCGCAACGACTTCGGACTTCCTTTGGACTTCAATTTGGTGACTCGGCATATCGTGGTACATTTCCTGGTTTTACGGCAACACGGCTACGTCTCTCTACAAATTCTCCTGGATATTCGGTACTATAGCTCTGTACCTGTTTCTGTCAATAAATTGTTTATTGAGCCCTGGTGTATTTAATTTGGATACTTCATTTACCTACGCGATGATCCCGCTTATTAATTATACATCTTCATCAGCAGATAACAACAATCAGTGTAACAAATATTTCATTGAAATGTCTATGTTTAGCGAAACAATGCTCCCTAGGTGTAGTGCACTGCCCTCCAAAAAACCGGGAATATTGAAGCTATCGATAGAGAAATTGCGTCTTTCATACTTCTAATACTGATTTCAATTGTACTCTTCTAAAGGCTACATTGCATGCTAGAAAATTTAAAATTTTGTTTGGCAAAATGTATCTTTCCATTCTGCCACTATTTGCAGTTCATCTTATGTCTGGTACAGATACTTGGATACATTATATCATTTTATTGAACAATGACAAGTGAAGTTCTACAGTTAATGACCAATTTCAGGAATATAGAAAAACCACTTTATGTATCTGTCAAGCAGAATGAACCTGGACCTAAATATACACCAAGGTTTTTCAAATACCGCTACTTTAAAATCTTCAGTCTTGAATTATTTCTCTCTTATAGTCTATGCCCTAGCATCTTGACTATGAAGTTCTGTAAATAGTAAAGTAAGTACGTTCACACATCAATTGGCCGAACTGATTTATCTGTACGAACCTGCAAGTGCCTGCTCGTGCAACATGCCTGTCTATTTCTTGGATAACATGAAATACACTCTAATAAAACAAAGGAAGGCCCTTTTAAATGTTTCGAAACACAAAATGCGAAAAAGACAGAATAAAATACAAGAAATTAAAAAATCTTGTCATACAAAAATTGAGAAGCACAAAATTTAAATATTATCACAACGCTTAAGAGTAAACAGCGACTCTAAACAAATATACAAATCTCTATGCCATTTGGAATAGCCAAATCACAAGTTTCACTGCAAATTGATGTGAGGAACACACTAAATGGACGTTTTGCTTATATGGTTCCCTACTTCGAAAATTCATTTAAAACCATGACTCTATTAAACTTACGGTTCCACTCTCGAAATATTCTAGAAGAACTTTTCTTTACGTTATATTATTGTCCTCAAAATACCCATACGCACAAGAACACCGCCCAAAAATGATAATTTATTCTGAGAATTTAAAACTGCCATGACGCAGTTTCCTGTACGTGAAAAAAAATTAAAGGAAACATTTAAAGCTCTTTTGGAGAAAATGATTTTTATAAACTGCATTAACTTACGCAGAAATTACGCGAAATCCATTATCCACATATTTTTTTCAAAAATTGTACATTTTAATATATGTAATAATTTGTAATTGCATTTTTAATATAATTTATTAGAGTAAATTTCATTTCAGGTAAAAATTTCTATCTTTAACTATTCTTCTTTTATAATGTTAATTTTTTGATATTCTGAAAAATACGTACTGGTATCTAATGAAACCATAGACACATGTAGCTGAATAGTTTTCTTTTTCTGAGCGCATTAAAAATTAGTGAAATAGATTCTCAATTTAATCGGTTAATTAATACAAAAATAAATAAATAAATAAATAAATAGTTAAAAATTATATGATAGCACAAATGATTGTCCATTCACATTTCAATGCAGTTATTATTTCTATCAAGTTTTAGTTGCCATATTCCTTTATCGTCTGAAATATCAGTAATAATTTGAGAGAAATTTTATTTCTTTTGTAAAATACAATTCCACAATCTGTATTTATCCATATTGGTCAAAATACTCTTTCATACACAGATTCAAAAGTTTCCAGGTTGGTGTCTTTAGTGACGAGCTTTCGGGTTCCCGCGTTTCTTCGATTCCCAAGACCCGGCTACTCCGGAGACCCGTCCCGCCGACTTCCCCCACCCCCCGCCGCACCCCTGTCACCGCGTCCAAAGTTCTCTTTTCTACCGGTAGGTAGCACATTTCGAGTATTGGATGATAGATTGCTTCTGACATTTTATTGTTTTTGTAATAAAGTATATAAAGTTTAATATTAATGTTTATGTTGTAGTATAATTTAACCAATATGTGTGAAAGTACTTTATGCCAATCAGTTTACAAATATAATGTTCTTGTGATTTCAAAACTGTAAGTCCCGTAGAGTTCATATGGTGCTAGAAAACGGAGCTTGAAGTTTCTAAGCCAGCATAAAACTCAGAATCATACTTCACAGGATCATTTCTGTAGTATGTATTCTCGCTTCTAGGCCCAAAACCCAGAAGAACGACAACCACGATGAGGATTTGAAGCACCTTTTCCTGAGCGTGAGGCTTATGAGAGCTCGGTGATTCACTGAGTTTTCATTAACGATGATCGTTCACCTGAAGTCTTTCGACTGAAGGGATGGAAGAGGAGCATTCTGAGTGGTTCCTTTTAAATTAATTTAAGCATAGGTCAATATCCCTAGGTTAAACTTAACCTACATTTTAGTTCCTTAAGTGTAATCTAGTACTTATGAATTACATTATACGATTTGTACATTACTATTACTTACATTATACGGTACTTCATTTTAAAGCACATATGATTTATTCAGTCAACCCGAGAAAGAAGAATCTGTAAGAGCCAGCGATAAACTGAACATCCGACCAGGTTTTTTTTCGCACAGATGCCTGGACGTACAATGAAATTATTTCCAAACATTAACTTTAATTCTATTATAAATGTATAATGCTGTTACACAAAAAATAACGCATGCAACTCGTTTATAATATTACTTTATTGTATTCGTACTAATTTGAAAACTCGCTCCTCGACAAAGTTTAATAAAAAAATACAATTATTTTTACCTAGCCTTCGATTATGATACCCCAAGACGAATATTGAAATTCTCAATGTGTGAGCACCCCTTTGAAAATGATCTTGTTTCCTTTAAGAGAATGAGCTCCTCAATAAGAAGACGAATAAGTTGTCTCTCAAGTTAAATTACGAAAGTTGAGGTTAAGGTGCAGTCTTAGGATCTGTAAATTTAGAAACTAACTTTCAACAAAACTCCATTGTATTGCAATTGAACTGGTAACAAATAAATATTTCAAAAAACTCCGAATTAAAGTACGAGATAGCGTCATTGAAACAATTTCTTTTAAAATGCGCTTTGTTTTCATATAAAAGTCAATAAAAACAGTATCGCGAACTGCCCAACTGGAATTGAAAGCATAAACAATCTGTATTTCTTCATTTAAATTTCAAAATAAGGCTTTGTTTGTTCAAAGAGCGTTCTCCAATTACGTAACAGCGTCTGAACGCACAAGTTTTTCAAATATCTCCTGCACTTTCAAATAAACGAAATCTGAATTAGAGGAATTTTCGTCAGGCAAAATGAATCACATTCTCTTGGTCCAATGAAATAAATTTATTGATGCAGAAGATACGAAAGCGTTCAAAACAAGAATCAATAATGACACTATTAGCGTAAATGGCATGAAACTATTTTAGTCTTATTTAACTAAGACTTTTGTCTTTGTTTCATACAAAGTTTGTCTTACGTACCTCAGACTTTCGAGATTATGAACAAATGATAAAACACTAAAAATAGTTGTTGATGTGAGTATACATAATTGAAATAAAAAACAAACAAATAAAATAAGAGTACATTAGAACTGTACACAAGTAAAAGAGCAGACAACAAATGTTAGTAAAACGAACAATGTCAAACACTGATGAAATTATTGAAAAGGCTTGTAAAACGTGTCATGTTAAAGGCATTCAAACTTCATAAATGAAAAAGATAAACGGCCACATCCGTATTCAGTAATCAGTAATTCAGTTCAAGAACAATAAAATAAACATCGGAACAAATGATTATAACGAACAACAATACTTTTTTTAATTATTTATTGAAGGTCGCCTTATAAACAACTAAGTCATTGGCCACAGTTACAAAAATACTGTACTTTCTTTTCATCACTCGCAGTGAATAGTCTCAAACATTCCTTATTACAGCATGTGTTTCAACAACAAATGGATTTTTTCTTATTTTTATTTTTTGTCTATTTGCGCACTTAAATTGTGTATTTTGCATGACTGAAAACAAAACAAGATAAAAAATACAAATACACAAAATTTGCTTTCAACAACTGCTATGAAAATTATTTGTGACCCATTAATTTTCATTTTGTTTGCTATTCAAACTAATGCATTGATTTCTGTGTGTTTAATCTTCATATTTTACCAAAATGCAATCATAAAGTGTTTATACATTTGGTTTAATAGATAACTTATCGATTTAATTATATTTTTTAGTAGAAACTAAATAAATTGACAACCAGAAACAAGATATTGTATGAAACCACGCTTCAAATGTGAATAAAATGAAGCCCTACAAATATATTATTTTATTAAAGTACGTTTCTGCTACGGTCACGTATTCACATACCATGGAATATGGACTACGAAACAAATTAGACAGTTTGAGGAATCTACCTACATTTTAGAACCGTGTTATACGTTATTAAGTATTTTTAGTAATATTTGTTCTGTTTGTTTTATTTAAATGAATATGCTTGTATTCAGAATGAGCTACGTAAGTCCTTGTAATATAACGCATGTACGTAAAATATACATGTATATTTCAAACCAGTATGTTTCTTCGTAATCATATTACAGTATAATAAACATATCTAATAATTTGATTATAATCAGTAAAATATATCTTGATTTGGAAGTAATGAAGATCGTAAAAAAATAGTACATAGTTTATTGAAAGAACTTTCTTTATGTATTTATGACCAGACAAATTTAAAACATATGAGTTACTTCATGGCATCTGTTTTATATTTTCGTAAAAACCAAAAATAAACTTCTAGTAAAATGGAATAACTTTTTATTTCTTTCTTTATAAAAAGAAGAGGTTTTTTCATTATTACCTCAAATTTCATTTAAATTAATACAAATCAAATAAATATAACTTTGTCAGAACTGTATTTTTTATAGACAGAAGTTCTGTATTTTTGGATAGATGTTTTACATCAATATAATAAAATATGTTTGTAATATACTAAAATGTGTATATTATACATATGTGTAAATTATACATAAAATGTATTGTAATGTATTACAAACATATTTTATTATGTGAGTAATATTCGGTCGGTCTATTAAGACGCGACCAATGTTTATTTTTTTTATTATAAAAAGACGCTTGATTTGCAATGCGGAGGCATGGACAATCAAATGAAGTGACAAACAATTAATGAAATGTAATAAATCGCAATTATTCACATTATCGGAAACGAAAATTAAAATAGACTATGGGGACGGCAAGAAATAAAATTATGGCAATTTTTGACGATAGAAACATGTCACCAAGTTGTTCCGTTCAATAGGAAATAGAATTCATAATGATAAGAAATAATATACCTTGTGAGAAGACCGTCAGATGTTATAAAAGGGAGACGAACAGAACTGTATTTATTTATTAAATAAAAGGAAACCAGTATATTTAAAATGAAGCACGGACAATATCATTAATTGGGAACATTTTGTAGAAATTGTGACAATACCACGAGGTTTATTGAGTGAGTAACATAGATAAAAGTAGAAAAACGAAAGAACATCGTAATGAACAAGTCGTCCTTTGTTTTTTAAAAACAACGTGGTCAGAAGATATAATTTCTAGAGACGCGGTCGAGCCGAGTTACGAGGAGGATCGGTGGTTAAGCCGCGGACGATGGAAGTGTGTTGGAATTCAAACGTTGAATTGCAGCGGAAAATGGAGGATCTTCCTGTTTACAACTAGTGGGGATTAGGATATGGATGGTGGATATCGATAAGTCACAGAACTACAGGAAAGGGAAGTGTCACAAACATTTATAATTCTATTATTTCCAGATTATAACAAGGCCAAGAATGTCATTTTAGTTTTAGGTATTGAGAGAACATGGCAATGCATAAATTTATTAAGGGTTAAATTAATTGTTGTTTTAATAAATTAACAAAGTGCATTTGCTTAGTGATGAAAATTTCGATTGGTAAAAGCAAAGAAAATTAATTGTAACTATTATTGTTAGAATATCGTGAAAAGGGTTTTACATGTATTTGTTTGATTTTATTTGTAAAACTGGTACAAGTTGCGAGAAGATTCTCGCTCACATTTCAAAAAAAAAAGGAAAGCAAATTCAGAATAAATTTAGAATGAAGTTATTTGATTTTAATTGGAAAACGTATGAGTTATTATTTCCGACGGTATTATCCCAGCAAATTACGAGGAAATTTGAATTCATACCTCTTCCCAAAGCAGTAATATTATAATTTTCGATTCCCTATATAAGGTCGGTTCGCGTACCCACGACTTCAAAGAAATTTGTTAGAATGGTGCTTCGCAACCCCTGGGTAAATAATTACGCACGGGTTTATTCATTTGTGTGATTTAAGGAAGGCATATTTAGAAGGGGTTGCGGGGGTATATATTTATTATAGATATATAGAAATCATGACAATTACTTTGATATAAACAGCTACCCAAAAATACATATTTTTCGTCTGAAAAAAGGGCAAATGCAGTGTTACAAAGTTGTTAACAGATAGAAAATAAAATAATAATTTAAATAAATATAAGTAATTTTGTGAAGTGCATGCTTTTTTCCCCTTTGAACAGTATATAAGCACCTCGTAAAAAGTCATTGGCACATTAATTAATTACCTTCACTATTTTCAATATTTCTTGTGTTGTTTTAAGTTCCCCGACTTCATTTAATTTTTGCTCAAAATCTCCCAGATAACCAGTTATTTATTACGACCCGTCTGTTCGGATAACAAAGCGAGATCTTCATTCCGGAGAGAAGAATGAGAAGTTGTAGAGCCCCTCCCAGGAAAAATTTATTCAGGAAATTGAAAGATAACATAGCGACCGATCGCGATCATATGTTGGGCTAAGATATGTCGCAGAGTCTACGTAAGATAAGTGGTCGGGTTGTGAATTTCTTTTAGTCGTCTCTGGGGAAGAAGATTAAACAAGATAGGGACAGATGAATAGTTATTTACAAGTCAGTGTATGATAGTATTAAAAATCATTAGGCCGATAGACACCAACCAAGTCTGTTGTTTGTGTTATCGGCCGTATGTAGTTTAATACTTTTCGTAATACCACCTTCTTGTAAAAAAAAATACAAATAAAAAATGTTCTTGCCATTGCTTACATAGGAATGCAACGCCCCCTTCTATATCGATTCAGACGCGAGTCTTGGCGAGATATTTCGATTAGATTGTTTAATAAGTGGTGGCTTTGATACCATTAAAAAGATAAATTGTCCACAAAATTTGATATGTATATTCCAGAAAATCTTGTGGAGACAGCGAATAGTGCTTCATAAGCTTTAAATGCTGAAAATTAATATATTATGTTTTACGTTGTTTGTCATTTGTCTTAAGAGTTGAACAAATATTTTGAAGCTCACGTGATACCGTAACGACCGACGGCCGTTAATTTCTTAATGGTCGGCGGCCATTAAGATTACCTTTTCATTCTTCTACTGGGTTTCGTTACGCAGATGTGTTTATAGCACACTATTACGAAAAATAGTTTTCTACACGGAAAAGAAATGTTAAGTCTCGTACACGTTGTACTCCATTTAGCCTCGTGAGCAATTATTTTGACATTCGTTTCTGCGAAAATATGTGAGGGACAGTGGTTGGTGAGTAACATTTAGAAATGATATGCATTCATTTCACAAGCATTGGCTAACATGTGCTGGAGGCTATATAACTCCCTATTATCTTTCTGCCAACTGGAAAAAGTTCACACTAAACCAATCTAGTTATGTAGCTAGAATGGATGAATAGTTATTTAAGATACAAGTGGGAAAAGTGACATTTTATTTTGCGAGTATAGAATGTTGCGACATGAGGTCGCTAGGCTATTTGTCGCTATCCTAGCAAAATAAAATCACTCTTACCACGTGTATCTTACACTATTTTTAGACAGTCGTACTTACTTTTAATTTATTTTAATTCAAGTATCCAAATCACTTAATGATACATTAAGGTCGGTAGTAACTGGTGTGGTCAGGCGAAATTATTTTGGTTTCTTTCTTGTATTCACAGATTTACCTGAACACATGTGTTAAAAGTGAGACGATGCTCTAGTGCTAAAAAATTAATATTTAGCATGCCACCGATATTACGCTAAAAGAATCGCTTTTACCAGGGGATGCCCGGCTTAGGTGGCTCAGGGTGTCAATTGATACCACGCAAATGCCTATGACCGGGAGATAGGGGTTCGAGACCCGATGGCGGCAGCATTTTCGACACTAGTTACATAGCTAGGTCGAATTCAGCCTGTGTTCAGAAGAATTCTAGAGCTGCTCTGATCGGTAATTTTCCGTGTTTTTTTATCAACACCAGGCGAATGCTGGAGCAGTACCCTAACAAACGGGCCACGGACCACGCGTGATCATTCCTTCCTCTTCCTTGTCCTATCCTCATTCCTTTACTTACACCCACTTATATGCATACATACATGTATGCATATAAGGTAGTGCATTTATATATGCACGCATATATAACATATACCACACATACCGGAAGACCGTCCGGGAGCTTAGAGCTTGTGCCGGTTCGGATGGTGTCCCGCTGGCGGGAAATGCTTGGGGAAAACGATTCTTTCATCTTAGTATTACCATTACATTAACATTCAAGACAGATGCTTGATTTCGATAGTCGACAATATGGTTTCTCAACTGATTGCAACATATCGCGATTGCAAGATGTATGAAGCAAATTTCGACTTTGTGCAATAATGTTCAGAACTTTCAATAATAAAGCTCCCGCAGCAACTGTCACAATTTGGATTTATATTGTCTGGTCTGCTTGTATACGAATCGCGCACGTATTCATGCCATGATTTATAAATTTACAATTTACAACTGTCTAATTTACGTATGTAAAAGTTCTGAGAAGACATTGCTTTGACAACGCCGCGCTGGCAACAGCGAGCTGTGGCGACAACGGTCATCTCCGCCTCCGCCTTCACGTCTTAACGCTTTTTTGTCTAAGGCTGCCTTCACACGGGGCCACTCGGTGGCGCCACCGACAACAGGCGCTCACAGCCCTTCACACGCAGCCACCGCCGACCGCAAGAGGGGAAGGGTTCATGAGTCACACCGTTACGGGCTCCGCCGGCCGAAAGGCAGCCAGTAGGTAAAAACCAGTTCAGTGGCTCGACTAGTGTGAAGCTGCCTTTCAGATCTGTGCCCTGCTAACGGTGGCGCGGATGCGCCGGACATTTTAAAAATTTAAAAAAATGGCTCCATTGATTTTAATTAAATTTTGTTGTTGTATTGCGACCATTCAAATATTCGACATACGAATTCGCCGCCGCCGCCGCTGCCGCCGCTGACGACATCAGCTTCTCCAGCAAGAGCGGTGTAGAGGAGGTGGGGGGGTCTCCCTACCGTTCGTTGTGACGTCACGGGGGCAGGAGGGAGGCGAGAGATTTTTGTCGTTCGTCAGACGTCGTGGAGTGAGGTTATCTTGAGAAAAGAGGTATTTGTACTGTAAATTTTGTTTATACATTATAGATTGTGATCAGTGCTTCTGTTGATTGAATGTACTGTGTTGGATGTACACAGCTTCTGTTGAATTGAAACTATACACATTCAATAGAGATGCTTAAAAGACGACAGAGTGCAAGAAGCTTATGTCAGTGCTGATGTAATAGTCACTACAATAGAGTCTATTGTTTATTTTCGATAAGCAGATGCACTTAGAAACCGAGTTGGCTTGTGCAATGGCACGTAGACCAGGTGATCTGCAACAAAGTGTGCGCAGCCTTCCCAATTTGAAAGCTCGGGGTAGGGCAGTCTTGTTGGACGAATCGTGGTGCATACCATTTTCTTCCGAACAAAACAAGGTTATTACAGAATGTTATTATATTTATTATGTTACTTTAATGTATTGCAAATTATGCATTGATTAAAATTAAGAATGTTATGTTATGAGACATTCATATTTATGCTTCATCTTTGCTTGTATCATTCTCTTAAAGTGTACAAGACTAGATGATTTATCATGTTGTACTGATCATGTAGAAGCTTTAGTATGATATAAGAGTCAGAATGTGTTACATTTCTACATTTATTTCAGTACAACATTTAAACACTTGTAATTTTAAGAATAGGTTCATGTTGATCTCTGAGGTGATAACATGTGTTTGTCATTTGTAGTTTATTTTCTAGTTTAAATGTCTTTGTGGTGTTGACACGGAGACTGAACAGTGTTCTGAAGAGACAGTCACTTGCTTCATTTTTTGTCACCAAGGTGAGGGTCATTTAAGAAAAAAATAACCTGCAATGAATGCTGCACTTAAAAAAATTAATAATTCAATTAGTGCTTTTAATGCTTAAGCACCAGTTTGATAGTGCAATAAGGAATGTGATAATATTGATTAAACTCTACATCACTATCATGTCATTCTTTACTTTTTGAAGTCTGATTAGTGCTAATGTTCAATTCTTGCTTTAGTCATAAGAAAACTAGTAAATGGATAAAATGATTGTCTCCAGAACAAAACAAAGTTTTGTTTGTATTTGAGGAAAACTTGTTTTTTCTGGGTTATTTTTTGTTTTTTAATATTGTACAATGTTTGTTCTTTTTGTTATGGGTGTTTATGGAATGACATTCTGTATCTTGGTAAATGCTCAAGGAAACGTCCAATTATAAATGTTCTGTGACTACGACTTTGTTATTTTGTTACAAAATCTTCAAAAAGGAGAGCCCCAAATCCATGAACATTTCACACCCAGTCTGAGTAGAGGTTACAGTACAGTCTGAAGGACATTAGAGAGAGTGACGCAGGTCTCATGTTGGTTAAAAACCCTAATTTTTCGAAAATTGATCAAATTATTTTTTTCGGCGTCTTCCTACAACTACAATAATGAAGATACAATTTATTTATTAATATTTATTCTAATTGGTGCATTATGGCTTAGGAGAGAGCACAGAGTTTGTGAGAGAAAAGATGTGATTTCGAAATTGATGGGGAGTGGAAGAGATCTCTGTAAAATCTCAATCTGATGGGCATGCTGACCAAAATTGAAGTTTAAGAATGGAATGTCACAACAGGAGGCGAGAGTATAATTTTTGAGTGGCTTGTAATATAGATTAGTGGTAGATATCAATGAACATGTGAATTGAGGATAAGTTTTCAGGTTTTTTTCTAAGATTGATTTTTAGTGATCTATGAAATGTTTGTAATTGCTTTGTGGCGCAATACAGGCGTATATCTACCATCGTAAGCAAAAAGTAGTACTAAAATTGTATGCAAAAATATTAGTGTGTTAAATAAGAAGCAAACATTGTATTCTGTGATTTATCGCAAGGATTGATAAGAATTCCACTTTCGATAAACGTCAATGAGAGGAAATATGTAACTTAACGCGACACGAAAAATCAATGCTTTTGTGTAAATATTTAGAAATTAAATCAAAAAGTAAACAACAATAATTACTTCGCATTAAATCTGTGACAAGTGTTAATCAAAGCAGATTTGTTTATGGAACAGAAATTTAACAAATACACGTTTGTAATATCATTTCTACTTAAAAGGAATTTCCGAATGTGCGTTCAGTGTATCGGCTATTATTTGCTTTAAATCTGATTCGAATTAAAATTAATTCCATACCAATAGGTACATTATTCGACGTTTCGTTAATTTTAGGGAAATTTCGGACAGGAAATTATGTTTAGAATTTATTTAGCTTCTGTTTTGTTACGTTGCGAGCCTACAACCGTAACTTTCGCGATTGAGAGGTGCTAGGATCAAACTTCGGAAGACAATACGTAGATTTTCGAAGCCAGATGTCACTGGATCAGTAACTTGAGAATTCTAGCGGCTTCCTGCTCTGATCGGTCGTTTCCGTGATCTTCGATCAACCCCTTACCAGTACCGGAGAAGTTCTTACTCAACGGGCCATGGATCGCACGCCATTCTTCGTTCTCCAACTTCTCTCCCCTCCCACTTCGGGTGCTTATCTATCCACATATCTTCCTCGATCCAGAAATACTTCGACAGTACGTACTGCCAGTAGACGAATGTGAACTAAAAGAGCGAAAGTAGCTCCTACGTCGTAAGAAATAGGGAGAAAAGTAAAGAGAGAGTGAAAACGGACAGTAAAAGAGAGAAAGGGAGAGAAAGAGAACAAAGGACCGAGAGAGGCATTAAGAGATTATATGAATAGAGGGAGGAAAGTACAGAAAGAGACAGAAGTGTAGAAATAAAAGCACAGAGGGAGAAAGAAATCGGAAGGTGAGAGAAACAGAAAGATAGAGAAAGAAAGGGAACGAATTAGAATGGTGCCAAAAAGAGATGGAGGAAATGACAGAAAAACAGGTAGACAATGTAACAGGAAAAGAAGAAGAGAATGGAACACAAAAAAGACAGAGAAAGGGACGCAGAAAGAAGAAGAGAATTAAACGGAAAAAGTGGGAGAGAATGTGATTGAGAATTGATATTGAAAATGAGAATAAGAAAAAGTCAGAAAGTGGAACAGAAAAAGAGGTAGGCGATGGAACGTAAAAGAGGGAGAAATTTGGTCACAAAAAGGGATAGAATACAACGAAAAAAGAGGCAGACAATAGCACATAGAAAGAAAACGGGACATAAAAAGAGAGTGAGGGGTAAAGGGACAAACACAAAAACAGAGAGAGAGAGGGGGGAGAAGGTGGGACTTGCCAAATGTAGATCGGCACGCCAAGCCCTCCGTGGTCACGCTTCGTCAGGCGCCTTATCTCGGAACCGAAATCACGAGTCTAGCTCTCACGCGATTCGCGGCCAGGCAATCCGGCGCGTGTGGCCTATTAGGAGGGTAATGGATCCCTTCCACGACAACTCGAAAAAGGCCTTTCAATCACTCTGGTATTTAAAAGGAGTATAATCTCAGCTTTAAACGCAAAGCAATTAAACTTCAGATTTATTCTTGTGGCTAAACTTGTTGAAAATCACAAACATTAAAATAAATCCGCAGCAGAGTTCTCAAACATAATTTCAGACTGGTTTTGACGGTCCGCGAACATTAAAAAAACAGATTACAAAAAAGGGTATAATGGAGAACCCTAAGAAGCCTCTGAGCAAAATTTAAATCACCTGTTTGGTCGCCTGAGTGATACCTTCTTTTTCCACTAGATGGAGAAAGGAGCGTAGCGAAATTTGCGTGGTCAGAAGGAAAATGGGACCTGATGACCTGAATGTCACCACGTAAAATAAGGTCCCATTGAATTAAATTGAACGTTAATCTACAGTATATACCTGTAAAATACTGTAAATCCAAAGTAAATCTACTGTATATTACTAATTTCCAATGCGCGCAGAAATTCAAAGAAAATTACATAGGCTCCAGATATGGTTCCTGACTGTGAATGATATAGTTGTGAAAGATAGCCAGAAAAAAGTGAAAAATACAAAAATAGGTATCTCCTACCACCAACCAGGTATCTCCTACCAGCGGGGCATCGCCCCAGTCGGGACAAGCTCTAGGTTCCCGATCGGTCTCCTGACTTGAGCAATACTGAATCTACATCAGATAGGTACTACTAATTTTGTGATGATGATTGCGCTGAAGACTCTCCTGCAATAGTCGCTGTCTACAATAAATTTGATTTTTAATTCGTTTAGATGAAAAAAGTCCCGAAAATTGATGTATGAGAGAGACGATAACATTATTCAATAGTTTGCGTTATTATATTTCTTAAGTACGTTTCTTGTGTTGAAATTGAGTTCTAGCTTTGCTCTTATTGCCAACGTCATCATTCACTTACTCTGTAAATACTGATGGATAGAATGAGTCCAGTTAATATCTCGTTTATGTAAATATTAGAAAATGAAATTAGAATGAAACTGCTGGAAGTATACTTGAAAATATTGGGGGAGGGGTCGTGTCCCCCTTTCTGTCCCTGCCAGCAATTTCCTTGATCGATATGCTTGAAATCAGGGTGCTAATTGACGAAGGATTATGGTATATTAGTAAACATAATGGTTTATTGGTGATATGTTCTTTGTTTTCCAAATAGAGATTGCCATTTTTTTGTTTATTATAATAGTATTAGCAGCTTTCCATGGCTTAGCCATCGTCATTAGATATCTTCTACTTAGAAGGCCTGGATATCACTAGAGTCTGACGCTAATCTTATTGATTTTGCTGAATTGCTGTGGAGAAATTCACACTTCGACACGGTGTTAATGAGATGATGAGAGTTAATGAGATGCTTGTGTGGGTATCTCAATGTTGATTAGCTAAAAACTGAATAACATTTTTTTCGCTACACTCCTCCGAAGTTGGTTGCTACGTGATCAAGAAATGCTTGAGACAAAAAACTATTACATCAATATGTGTTTACGTCTGCTCTCCTTATTCATTATTTTCAAAATAGTATGAATATAAACTATAATATACTAAGGCAACACCATTGTCTCATTAATTGAATAAGTTGTATTATTTTAAAGTTTAAGAAATTGTAAGTTTATTAAGTAAGTAAATAAGTTTAGTAAAATAAATATTATTTTAAAGTTTAATAAATTTTAATAAATCAACGGTTTAGAAACTATTATAAGACAAGCATTCCCTGCATCAAAATACCAATAAAAAGCTTGCAAATTCGCTGCTAAAGAATGACTTACAAGTTGATGGATCGACCCACAAAAGTTCGTCATAACGCAATAAGGTCAACTGTAAAAAAAATTAATGTGTTTTTAATTATCAACATGTTTGCGTTGCTTTTACGTTGCTTTATCGTTGCTTTACGTTGCTTTATCGAAGGCCTAGAAGGTAATTCCTAATTCAGCAGTAGCAGACTTACTGGATTTTGTTCGAAGGTTTCTTATAAATGGCTCAAAACCATCGACAGTCCTTATCGAATTCGAGGGGTTATATATTATATTTATAGATCGAAATATATATGAGATGTAGACTAAATGTGAATGGATATTTCACTGCGTAGTACAGCCGTTCTCTCACACGCCGTTATAAGTTGCGCGTCCTTGTTTATCATTTTGGAGAGAGGGAGAGGAGAGAGGGAGAGGAGTGAGTGAGAGAGAAAGAGGGAGATAGAGGACAGAAAGGGGGAGAGGGAGAGCGAAAGGGAGGGGAGATAGAGTGAAATGGAGATAGAGATAGATTGATAGATAGATAGAGAGAGAGAAAGAGGGAGAAAGGAGAGAGAGAGAGAGAGAGAGAGAGAGAGAGAGAGAGAGAGAGAGAGAGAGAGAGAGAGAGAGAGAGAGAGAGAGACAGCACATTTCCCCGTAGCGTGCTGATAACTCCGCGTGAGATCACGTGTTTCGATTGAAAAGCGCCCATTTCTCACGAGCAAGTGCACAGAAATAGTCACGTGATCCAAATTACATTTTAATGGTTCTCTCTCCATTCATGCGGAGTAAAGACTACAATCGCTCAAGCGTGTTAAGCTATTTCTTTCTTTTTCTTTTTGTAGAGCAATTTTTACGAATTCTAAAAAGACGTACAAATTTAATAAATTATTCTTTGAAATCACTGCATTTTCGATTCAGAAAATTATTTTAGTCGTGTACATTGGTAATTTCTCAACTTCAATACCCGGTGGCTTATTTATGGAAGTCGATAGCCATTTCTCTTTTAGAAAACGAACCATGAAAGGAAAAATTGGCCCCAGCTCTTAAACTCAAAACGACTCATATGTGAGTGGGGCAACCTGGTAGCTAGAAGTGGTTTATCGTGTTTTCAACGAACAGCAGTTCAGTTTCATACAAAAGTGAATGAAAATCCCATATGCCGACTTGCGTGCATTAAGGTAGGCAGGCAGTCAAACTGACTGACAGAATGAGACTGACGTGGAAACAAGGGGAGCATGGTCAGCCTAACATGCTTACAAATCGCTTAAGATAACGTATTTTAGTATTACTGTAAATGATTAAAAAAACTTACACTTTTGTTAATTTTACTTGTAAATGATAAATATATCAACTCATTTCCTTAGGTCACAATTTGGTAATTTTTCAATATTAATGGCATCTTATTATTTCCAATTGACATTCAATTTTCTACTGATATAAATGCATAATTTTCCTGATATTGGTGCCGTATAGAAATGAGGGAACAAAAATATCACTATTTTCTGTGCTCCTTCCCACGTTGATTCAACAAGAAGCCATACCGAGTAATACACGTTAAGAAATCAAAGTGAACTCTGAAACAAATTCCAAAAGGAAGCAAAGTGAAGGGAAAGAAATCACAAAAAGAAGTATTCTTAAATTTCTACACCCGCAAAATTTTGCGAAGAGAAGATATAAAAAATATTTCTTCTTAAATTGATTTGATAATAGTTAGGGGGATGATTTTGATGACTTAAAACATCGTCAAAAATGATCAATAAAATGCTCTTAAAATGTTTCAAAAATGCCCTAAAAGCAAAGGAAAATGACGTAAAAAATGTGATCAAAGCCAGTTCAGATGAACAACTTAAGCTGTTGATTATGTTACTGATGTAACCGAGGCTTCTTCTATTCGTTCAAGTAAACTCAGCTTTCAAACGTTTGGTTTGGACTGTTATTTACCAGAAAATCTCTGTCTTTAGTTATCCCGAAATCGACTGAACCGCCAATGACGGTGACAGGCGTCACGGAACCTTAGATTACATACTCAGAATGACTGACATTACGACTTCTGAGCGAAGAAATCGAATAGGCTACCATGCATGGGTGCTCAGGAATTCTTTGAAGAACATTTGTTGCAGCTCGTAAATATTGTTTGAAGCAAGTATCATTAAAATGGATTTAAAATCGATTAATTCAGCAAAAAAATGCATTAAAAATGCCGGAAAAAGTTAAAAAATGACTTATTAGCCGAAATCGATAAAAATTCAAAACATTACGTTTAAAAATAGGCTATTTCATTTTATCATAAAATAAAATGAATTTCTGTGCTAAACGGCATTGTTCTCAGGTGGAATACAATTTCCATTAAAATCGGCCCCAAAATATTAGTTTTAGTATTTTACTAGGTCGAGAAAGATTGTTTAAGATTATTCAATTACATGTATAAAGAAAGAAAGCTCTTTAAAAACTAGCAAATGGTGATACTAGGGCATGACTACAAACATGACTTATTTCTGAGTAAAAAACGAAGATGAAAGGTTCATATATTTCTGTATTTTGAAACATTGTGAACAAATCAGAAAGGACACGTTTATGAAATTATGTATTATCCACCATTTCATTTTAAAACATACTCTCAACATTAATCCCCAAAACCACAACAATACACAACTTGTATTATTTCATGTATTGCCCCAAACCTCAGCAATTTAAGTTAACCTGTTTACAATTCTGCTTACACGATTTGACAATTGTGTACACACCAAAAACAACCTAAAACTTCCAGCCATTTTGTTTGCGATATGACTGAACATATTGGTGAATACGTCAACATTCGATTAACGATTCAACACCCTAACATGTGTACTGCTCGCAGGAAAAAACAAGTGATGCGCAGAGCGCGTGCGGCGCCGAAGCGCATGGTAAACTTCGCACGTGCATCATTTACGCATCACAGCCGCGCGTTGTTTCATTTATTGGTTGCCCGCCTCCACGAGAACCGCCACCACCACCGCCACCGCAGGGCCAACCGCAGATCAGCCCCACGAGCCCTCTTAACCGCCCATTTGAGCTCCCCCGCGACAAAAATGTGCCTTAGTTTACCTGGGAGATAGTGGTAGGGCGTTCCATATTAGCAACGCTCAGTGATTCGAACTAAACGTGCTACAGAGCAACAAGCATATATTCGTGCACATATCGCGCCATATCAATAAAGGCATCTATCTATATATTTAAAAAAATAAGGTATTCTGCCATGGCTTCGTTTAAAGTTTCTACTGAACCGATTGTAGTATTTTTTCCTTTAAATGAAATAATGTGATCCCTAAATGTGTTATCAGATATTGTTTGTGTTGATTCACCAACATTTACGGTGTAAATTAATTAATTCAATCATTCTTTAATAGTACGCTTATCAATAGTCAATTGTTTTCTCCCAAAGGGTGGCTGTTTTAAAATTGATATACATGAGTCGATAGATGTGAGTCCCCGCCGCTTCATGGTGGTGCTGTTTGATGTTTTGTTTTGATTGTTGAGATTTGTTCACGAGATTGAGATTTTTGAGATTCGTCAAGGTTTTGTTTCAGTGTAATAATTGCACTGTAGTGATGACAGTTTGCATGTATTTCCTTTTGTAGTGTATTTTGTAGAGAACATTCGGACAGTGGGTTTTGTTCGGTTGTACTGAAGTAATGAAGTTGTTCACAGGTTATGTCGAATTGCGAATCGTTGCCCACGCGCCCCAAAAGACGCAAACGTAGTACATTGACTGGGAGCAAGGAAAGAGAAAGTCAGCGTATGTGTCGTGATAGTGAGGTCATTTCGTTTTCTGTTGGGTCTATGAAATTTCAGTTTTGTTCTTTGTACATCCCATGTGAGAAAAATTCTGTAAACGAGTTTACTCTGTGTCGCTAAAATAGGAAAATAAGTTTGCTTTCGAGCAATATGCCAGAAGAAATCAAACAGTTGTATATAGGAGATAATGACACATCAAAAAAATTTAGAAATAATATCCGTCAGTATAATAGTGCTCTTTCTTTTGCGTAATTTGGTGCCGATATTGCATTGCCACCTGGTCATGGGCCATACGTGTCCAAAATTTTGGGAACTCATCACAGAATATTTTTGTTATACCCTGAAGATTCAAACAATGCAACATATTGTGAACATTAACAAATTTTATCACATTTATTATACAGTGTATTACTGTATAGGTTATTGATATATTAGATAGTATATTTGTTAGTTTTTAGTGGTCAACTACTGAGATCATTAGTTTCGTAAGTGTAGTGCGTGTTTTTTTGTTCCTCGCAAAGTGGCGGTGATATTTTACTGCTGATTACGAGATCCACCGCCGACCTATTGTCGGCTAGCAGGGATTCTCCCAACCAGGTATCTACCACTAGAGGGGCACCGCCCCTGCCAAAGATAAGCTCTAGGCTCCCGACTGCTTTAACGGCATGAGTGTTAGTGTAGTGCATGTTAGTGTAAGTGTGTGTGTGTAAGGGGAGAGGATATGACAAGGAAGAGGAAGGTCAGATCGTGCGCGGTCCGTGGCCCGTTTGTTAGGGTGCTTCTCCAGCATTCGCCTGATGTTGATCGGAGATACCTCGGAAAACTACCGATCAGAGCAGCCAGCCGCTAGAATTCTCCTCTACACGGCTGCTGAATTCGACCTAGTTAATGTCGAAAATCCTGCCTCCGACGGGACTCGAATCCTAGGATCTCTCGGGCAGAGGCGTTGCAGAGGCATCAGCTGATGCACTGAGCCACCTCTCTGGTATATTAGATAGAAGAAAAGAATATATTATTTCTGTACTGCATCCACGAGATGCCCCGTTCTCTCACGCCCCGCCCCGCCCCGCCCTGCCCCTCCCCGCCCCGCCCGGTCCCTCCCCGCCCCGCCCCCCCCCGCCCCGCCCCGCCCCGCTCCACCATGACCATCGAAATCCTAAACAATCTCCCCCTGCTTTGTCTTGTGCTGACTTTTCCCCGCCCAGAATAGCCACGCCCAGATCATAACATTTTACCCCTATTGACCACGCCCTTCCTCTCCAGCCCTGTCCTCCCACGCCCTGTCCTGTCGTCCCAACGCGCCCCACCCAGCCCTGCACTGTCCTTGCTTTCCTTCCCTTTCCTGTGTATTCATCCCAGCACAGCTCTTCCTAGCCATGCCCAACCCTGTCTGTGCCCTGTTCTGCTCAGCTGTACCATATTCTGCACAGTCTTGCCCTATCGAATAATGCCCAATCCTGTCGAAACTTTAAAACGAATACATTAAGAAAAAATAAATTATCAATACATTGTTAGGTAATAACCAAGCTAAAAAAACAGTTATTAATTATGAAGTCTGTTTAACGAAAAAGTGAGAGCTAAATTATACTCAATTATGCAATAATAAAGTTAATTGTGTAAATTTCATGTTTATTGAAGTTAAGCAAAGAAACAAAGCATGCCAGATCTTGAACGTCATAGCAAGAATGCTTTTAATCGCTAAGCATGCCCGATAACAAGGTGGTGAGACAAAAACAATATTCCAGAAAGGCTACAGCTGTGATTGGTTAATTCGAGACGATACTTCAGTGCCATTGGTCAAAAACACAAAAGGATATAATCATCTCTTACTCACCCTTATTTTAGAAAACTCTCAACAACTAAGGAAAGAAAACGGGCGAATTTACGGAGAAAGCAACATTGAAATTCAACGGTTACATAAAATACTAAGTATTCGTTTGGTATGGTTAAATTCCGTTTCTCTGCCGCGGAAAACCAGAGTTGGAATTAGCTCGAAAAGCGTTTTCGAGAGAAGTTAATTCAGTCCGATGCCCCGTAACTTTCTCCGCCGCTCGCAGGCCAAGTATCAAACTGCTCGACAGCGTATTAGTGGGAGCGCGAACGCTTAATTCCGCGAAAATGAATGGCTCTGTTTCGCGAGCACTTCCACTTCTGCGCGACTGACAGCCTAACGAGCGCGCTCTTGTCGCATTGCCAAAAAAATCCGCGGCGCTGCAGTCAGCACAGGGCATCGAACCCCGAGCCCCCAAGCCCCTCATGATTGATTGATTGTTTCCGCCCACGTCAACAGCTATGGTCACCAGTTTCCATTGGTGGTGTGAATGGTTTTTTTTTCTCCCGGGGTGAAAGGGTGTTTCTTTTCCTGTGGATGGCGGGATCCGGCGCCGACCTACATGTGGATTTGCGGGGGGTTTTCTCTCTAGGTATCTCCCGTCAGCGGGGCACCACGCCAACCCCGACACACTAACAGCTACCGACTGGTCCCCTGACATGTGTGGTGCACTATTGTAGGTTAGAGTGCGTGTAAGGAGAGAAGACAGGACAAAGAACAAGAAGGAAGGATCGCACGCGGTTCCCGTTTGTTAGCGTACCGCTCCGGCATTCGCCTGGTGTTGATCGAAGGAACCACGGAAAACTATTGAGCAGAGCAGTCAGCCGCTGGAATTCTCCTCCAGACAGCAACTGAATTCGACCTAGGTGAACAGCTAGTGTTGAAAATCCTGCCGCTGTCGGACTTCTAACCCTACAATCTCCTCAGACTGCAAACACATCGGCATTGCTGTCCCTCAGCTAACTTAGAGGTTTGTCGACTCATACCCTAACGGGGTGCTGGTCAAAAAATGTTGCTGCCCGACTTAAAAAGAAAGATCTCGATTAAATTTATTTATTTTAACGTAAAAATGGTTAAACACTGTCCCACACGTCTCTCTCCCTCTCGCTAGCTCGCTTTCGCTCTCTCTCACTTTCGTTCTCTCTCGCTCTCTGTCGCTTCTTGTCGCTCTCACTCGCTCTCTATCTCGCCATTTGCGCTCTCTCCCGCTCTTTCTCACTCGCTCTCTCTCGATTTATCTCTCTCTCTCTCTCTCTCTGTTGCTTCCTATCGCGCTCTCTCTCTCTCTCTCGCTCTCTAGCGCGCTCTCGCTCTCATACAAACACTTTCACAAACACACACACAAGCACATATGCACTCCCGCGCGCTTTGTTTCGTAAATACATTGAAAGTGATATACCGGCTGCGAAGAAATCAAAAAATTAAAAAATACTTTCTACTTCTGCGGACAAAACGGAAAAGGAATTCTTTATTGGGAATATTAAAAGGATCACGCCGATGTGTTCTTTTTACCGCGTGAAATGACACACCTGTATCTTTCCTTCTGGGAAATGAGAAGACCTGATTATACCTGAAATATGTGAACGGGAATTTTTCCTAGTATCGATGTGAATGTGGAACGATAATGGTGGCCTTATGGTTGCTCTAAATTCGCAAAAATCTTCGCTTAAAGAGAACAAAGGTGTAAAGGTATCTCGACTTCGAAGTCGAGAACGAAGCAATAAGAGAGAAGATGAATAAATCCCCGCGCAACCTTTACGACGGGTTCCTGCTGAATTCAAATGAACTTCAAGTTCAACAAAGTTTGTTAACTCTCTGTATATTTAGCAATTCTCTTCACGATGAGTTGTGAATTGCGTGCTCATAAAATATTACCCGAACGTGTCTGTTTTGCTAAGCAATTTTGAAATACAATAACTCGAGTTACAGGTGATGAATGTCTGTAGTTTTGTACGAAGATAATGCAGCAACAGAAAATGTGGATTAATAAATATTAAAATTAGTCGAAAATTATGGAAACTGTTTTGTGGTACGAGACGCAATTTTATTGTTAAATGAAATAAGTATATATTGGTGAAAACTGAATTATCTGATTGGAGGCGGGGATTTAATTCAGCTTCTAAATTAGGAATCTGGATGAATTCAATCAATCGATTTCAGCTGTAGTCTGGAGGAGAATTGTGGCAGCCGGTTCCTCTGATCGGTAGTTTTCCTTGGTTTCTCCCAACGGAACCTCACCAAAGCCAAAGCAGTGTTTTAATAAACGGGTCACGGATCGCGCTTTCTATCCTTCCTCTTTCTTATCCTATCCTTTTCCCTTACATACACCCTTCCACTACCATGTACTACACAACTACACATGCCAATTGCTTAGAGCTTGTCCCGGCTAGGGTGGTGCTGAGCTGGTTGAAGATACCTGGAGAGGGGAAATGTCTCTCAGATCGAGGTTTAGATCCGCCTCAGTTATCACCATCAGAATAAATCATAGCTGTTGACATAATCCTACACATCAGGCATAATTTCGATTGAAAAAAAAAACATGGATGCTCTAAAACACTTTAACAGTTGAATTTGATTAGCATTCTCGTGAGATTTCTTTTAAAAGCTTCTTTTCAGCACACACACTGCAGTGAATTCTGTGCAACGCTTTTTTTAGGCGAAAGAAAAGAATTGGGTGTTAGAGTTAAGCTACGACAAATTTCCCTTTACGATACATTTTTATAAAAATAAAATTATCACTTAGAAATATTCTTTAACATTTTTATTATGGTTTCTTACTTTCACAAGAAAACATTTCATCACAAGAACTTACGAGAACCGGAATTGTGCTTTTTCCCAAATTGTTGTAAAGTCAAACAGAATTATAGTTGTACTAATACATTTGCATCCCCTTTTTAGAGAGTTTAAATCAATAATATTTTACAAGAGAGATAAACAAAATTAGATTTGACCATGCTGTTAATGTTATGTTTTTTTGTTGTTTTATCACATAGAGATATGGTTCTAACAATAGAAAATTACAATATTAAATAATCATTTAAAACATCAATTAAATAGTTTTGTCGTTGATGCATCAGAAAATATTTATCACCTTAATTACAAAAACACTTTCGGGATTAAGCTGCCTGTTTTTTGAATAGTTGTTTTGACATACTTTTAGTGATAAATATTACAACTGTTGTTTCACGAGAGATTAGATTAGTAGGAATTTAGTAGGGTTTTGAATAACAGTTAAGCTCACATATTGGATCCAACTTTCAGAGCATTATATGCTGTTTTTGGTAATGTTTTATTTCTGACAAAGACTTATTATAAAAACAACAAATAGCGTCATTTAACACTCGTTTAAAACTATCATTAGTGGTGTTTCTCTTGTACAAGAAAATAATTATCACGTCAATCACCAATCACTTCCCAAATTCAGCTGTCTCGTTCCTTGATCGTAACGCTCAGAAACAGAATCGCAGTGATAAATATAAAATAACCTTCTCACCTCCCCGAAAGAAGTCTGTATGAATATCTTCTCAATCAACACAAAGTGTTGCATCCGTCACCTTTTTTTCCCGTCTCCGTACGACACCGTAGCGTGCAAGGTCGTGCTTTCCGCCGAAGCACAAGAGAGAGGAGATTTTTACCGGCGGTTTCTTTTTCGTCTCGCGAGCGAAATTATGCATTATTACGAGAGCTAAATCCGCATGAAATTTACATCGCCGAAGAGAGCAAAGAAGTGCCGGGAGTGTTTGGAGCGCGCTTCTACCTGGCATGACGTCGGCCCGCCCGCCTCGCCCGAAGAGATGCACACATTCTGGGGAATTTGCTCGGTTGCTCGGGCTGACTTAGTAAGCGCAGCGCCTGTCACTTGCGCGGGACTGTTAGATGTCGCGGATGTTTACCGCAGAATAAAAGCAACCACGAAGGGGAATTCTTGAGCCAGAAATGTTGCATAGAACGACTGTGTAGTATTTTTACTTTCGTGCATTATAGAGGGAAATGGAGTCTTCTGACAGATACATTAATGAGTAACACTTTTTTGACAAAATTTTCACAAAAATAGAAGATGAAGGCGTTGAAGCAATGGAATATTGATACTTGCATTAGAGTTGAGTATTGTAATTAATTCATTCAGACGCCGAAAACTGGAAAAATTTGAAATATTTGAAAATTATATATTTGAAAAAAAATATTTGAGTTATTAGTGAAATTCGGACCTATGCATCTCATTAGTTTGTTTCACACTATTCTTACGAGAAATTTTAAGAAAAAATTAAGGCAAAATTGAGAAATAAAAGCAACTACGAAAGGGAATTATTGAGCCAGAAATTTTACATAGAACGTCTGTGTAGTACTTTTACTTTCGTGGATCATAGAGGGAAATGGAGTCTTCTGACAGATACATTAATGAATAACACTTTTTTGAACAGCCTTTAAATGTCACAAAAATAGAAGCTGAAGGCGTTAAAGCAATGGAGTTATACTTGCATCAGAGTTGAGAAATGAGATTGATTTACGTTAATCCATTGCGATTGTTTATCGATATTGTAATTGTAATAAGACGAAAAATTGAAAAATTTAAAATTTTTGAAAATTCAGAGTTATTAATGAAATTTGGACCTACGCAATCTTATAAGTTTGTTTCACACTATTCTTACAAGAAATTTAAAAGATAAAATTGAGGCCATTTTTTTAAAAAAAATGGAAAATGTCCCAGGTGTTTCATGCAAAGTACCCCCAAAATTTAAATTATATTTTTCAAAATCGCAGGACTTGAGCCTAAGCAAATTGACAGAAGAATATTCATTTCGGCAAATTTGCTACGAATATTATAGCCTTTAATGGTCTTCATAGACGGGCAGAGGAGAACGTAAACAATTCTTTTTTTTTTGGTATCAGGGGATCCCAAAAGGTGTGTTTTCGTTGAAATCTTGAAATAGATTTCCCGCAGTATTACATATCTTTCTCCATACTTCGTATATACGGATGAAAGTCAAAATGACTCTGGGACCGAGGTAGCTAAAATATTCAAAGGAAAGGAATGTTAGAAGGAAAATTATGAATGAAACGATAAAGACTGTTTAATTCATACTGTGACACACCGACACGCTAAAATTCACGACGTTTGCTTATCACGTCGTGTATTACGAAAGACAGCAGCGTACAATTTAAAATATCGAACATGAGATTTTTTATTTGAAATGTAAAAGATGGCATAATATCCCTACACAGGTGTGATTATTTTCGACATAAATTAAATTGGAATCCGCAGTTTTTTTGGAAGGTTTAAGATAAAAAAGTCACTTTTATCTAAAAAGATACACTGTTTAGATACAAAACAAATACAACAAAATACAAGTACATTTAAGCTACACAAAACGTGAGATAATTGCAGAGGAAAACATTCAACCAAAACACGTACCTTCGCCTCCTCCTACATTTCAGGAAGAACTATTAAAAATCAAAAGAACATTATTAGCCCAGAGTGTTTCCATCGGTGTACGAAAACCGACCTATTAAATGCATCAATCTCGTTTTTCTCTTCTAGCCCAAAGCAGTGTGCGTGACGTACTCAATTCAAAAAACGAATAAAAAAAGTAACGGAGGCGTTTGGCGTCACGAACCTGAAACGGGTTTTCGACCAATTATCTGACACTGGATGATGGATGCTCGAAGGGACAGCACAGAAAGCAAGAAAGCAATTGCTGCTTGTTTCACAAAGAGAATCTTATTTTTAAATGAGGCGGTGCGAAATTTGTTTGCAAATAAAATGACTTTTTCCCACTATAAAACAAAAATGATGGAAAAGGGTAATCAAGGTGACACAAGTTCTGAGAACTCAAATCGAATATACACCCTAAAAAAATGTTCTATTTCATTGGTTTCATTTGTGCGAATTATTAATAATATCTACATTATATTTATTTCGATATTTGCAATTGCAATATCCAAAATAATATTGGATAAAGGTCAATTTAAGCAGTGAACTTAGGATAATTTAAGGTTAGAAGTTAAGATTTCTATAGTATTGCCCCACAAAGCAAAAGATGTGCTTCAGACATTACAGGTTCTAAAGGCAATGCAAAATTGGACTTCATATGGCAACTACATGTGGACCCTTTTCTGTAAACCAACACAACAGAATTAGATGTCAGCGGTTAGAAAATGGTGCTTGACCACAGAGATAAGTTTACATGAACGTCTTCATTTTGAAAATAAAATTATTTTTAAAATGTGCCTAAAATAATTTTATTTACCATTTCACTTACAAGACTATAATATTACAAATTATTGAAACAAACGAAGAGAAAAAATGAAAAACCATGCGTCTTCTATTATTAGCTTAAAATAGACTTCATTTAGTAAGAGTTTGACAGTTGTTTCTTATGCAACCTAACTCAAATTTTCTGAACTAGAAATTACTTTCCTGATACTACAAAAATCAATGTAAAATAAGAGCACACCACGATAATTCAGGACATCGGTGCTCGAGGATTTCAAATCTTTCATCAAAACTCTGAGGTAAAATAATAAATTTATAATTCAAAACTGAATTTTGATCTGATTAAAATTGAATTTGCCCACGCCGGCTTACGATATTGATAACTGAGAAAGATAATATAAGGCTTCATCTTTCTTCTCTATTTCTTTCATTCGTCGGGTTATTTCAGTTCTTAAACTTGATGTGTGCTTCTTACTATATAGTTTTCCTAAAACATTTATATTTTTTTCTTAAGAGGATGTTAAATATTTCATCGTCCTAGAGCGATGTAATTTTCTAGCGCAACTGAATGCTAATGGATGATTCTGGATTAAACTCGACTCTGCATCTTTTCTCAGTAACCATAAAAACTAGTTGTTTTCTGATAATGGTGTCAATTAAAGTTATTACAATTATTATTTTTCTAAAGATAAGATTCAATTGTCTTTGCAAATTTATGGAGTCCCAGTGAAGAAATATTTGTACTCATATTTTATATTTATGATGCTTCGAACAATTGTTGCAGTCTTCAGTAGATTTTGAGAGCGGGTAATGCCTTCAAATTCTTACCGCTTGTCTTGTTCAAACAAGACATAAAAATATTTTATTTTTTACTAAAACTTTATTGACCATTACTGCTTTCGATACGGAGTTCGATATACATTCCACTACTTACCTGGATCGAGAGGATTAAGGTTACGAGAGAAATATGAAAACAGTTGAAAGGTGCTACATGTTTTCTGATGGACGGAATGATGAGAGGGAAATATGAAAAGACAAACCGAGTCAAGTTAACATTTAATTAATTAGTAAATAAGTAAATCTGAAACAAAAAAAATTAGAAAATGAAATTATGTTTGTACCCCGGGCGTTAACTAGTTATAATGATCTCGAGCGATCATTAGAAACATAGCCGCTCGATCATTAGGACCCTTGTAACGCGATTGGTGGATAAATAACTATTTGGTATTTGCCCTGCCACGTCCTTCCGCATTGTCCTAAGATGTTTAACTTGTAATTGCAAATGTTCTCCAGCTTTCGGCCAATTCTTCGAGGGTGCACCGTTTGCCTACTCTCTGACTCTCTGACAAGCTTCGTGTCTACTCTCAGCAATCTGAACGTCGTCTAAACAACAGTTAGAGGTTAGTATTTTCATTTGTTTTTTAAAGCAATTGTTGATCTTATAAAGTGATTTTCATTTATTACTATTACTATTTACTCATTTTAATGTATTATTCTTATTGTTGTTATTATTATTATTTTCTCACTTTGACGATCTAGGTAATAATGATTCATCTTTAGAGGGGGCTTTGGTTTTTATTTTTATGATTATTAGAGAGCAGCCATAGCGTTCGTATCTGTGGTAAACATCTTGAAGGAGCGACGTAGGCAGAGGAGCGAGCGTGGAGGAGAGACCTGTTGCGTTTTATTAAGGCAATAGAGCGCCGAAGGCAATATAACCGATAGGCAGCGCTGGGAACCGCGAAAACACGTGTTCCGTGGCGTGCGGCGCTTCGTGCCACCGCGAATCATCTTCGCTGCTAAGTGGGCGGCGGCGCAGCTTTCTCCGCTGGTGGGGGAACCCAAATGCCTCGGTACCGATCTTTGAGATGGGTTGCGGATATATTCCGTGGTGGCAGCAGGTAGTGGCAGCATATAGTAAAGAATTATAGTTTACCTCTTTAGTCTATGGTTGCAGTATCTCTTGGCAGTTCATAATTAGGTTTTAACATTTCTCTCTCTTTCTCTCTTCCTCTGTCTATTCACTCTATCTTTCTCTCTCCCTTTCTTTTCCTCTTTCATTTCATCTTTCTCTCTTTCTTTCTCTCTCTCTCTCTTCCTCTCTCTCTCTCTCTCTCTTTCATTTTATATATGTGAACCAAGTTTCGTGGGAAGCAAATATTTACTTTACATCATTATTTTGCTCTAATTTTCAATTGTTTAACAATTCTTATAACTAGTCAATTTATTTCTTAAAAATATGTATTCAAAATTTATTTTACAGCTACTGTAAAACCAATTATTATGGGGAAAATTCCAGAAAACTATATAAATATAAACAAAGAACAGATGATCTGAAAGATTTACGAGTAAAAAGTAAAAATACAAATTAACTCCCTCTAAAAATCTCTCCAAAAAACATGCACAAAAATGAACTCTACCGTTTAAATTACACCAGGCAATCACTTTCATTATTATACAAACAAGAAGAAAAACATAAAAGCTCATGCGTTAACCAGTATAAGGATATTTTAAATAATGACATTGAAGAGGATCGCTTGAGTTAACCGTATCTCCTGGGACAAATTAAAACCATTTTCCAAAATCAAATAAATTCATGGGATAATGTTTGCAACAGTTCATTCAATCGCAGCATGATTTTGTGAACAGACGTAGTGCTGTAAATATTAAGTGAGAAGGAACTAGTATTCTGATTAAATGTTTCCTTATTTATTATGTTTTGATAAATTTCAATCTGTTGTCTAAATGTTTCTAAGAAAAACCAATAATTATTGTTATAAAATGTTACTTATTTTTAGCAAAATCCTTTCAATGGCTCCAATCACTGAATTCTATCAATATTACATCATTCAGTTTATTCCAGACTACAGTTCCTACATTACTCCATAATTTTCAACCTAAGTAAATCTGTAAATTCGAAATTAAGAAACCGTTCAAACTTTCTTCAAGATGATTTTAGACCTCCACAGATCTTTTAATCACAGAAGCACGAAGAAATAAACAAAAATTCTTTCAATTTTGTCTTTTAAGGTAAAAAACTTCAGTAAAAACAATAAGTAGCAAAATTAAAACAAATTATTGTTGCCATCAGGCAAATGTTACTCAAATAAAATAATAGAACAAATATCTGTATCTTAATAATCCTGTATCGAGTTCAACTGCCTGAAAAGCACGATCTGCAGAACAGGTCGGAAATAATTAATTAAAACATACATTCTGTACTTCTTGTTCACTATTTACAACTATTGTCTTAATTTTTGAATAATGTGTTTGATGCCAGCACTTATTTGATAATTCGTCGTCAATATTATATGTCAGATAAAAACCTAATGACTACATCACCGCCAAGACGTTCAAAGCACAAACTATAACCCCCACCGGCTGTAAGGGCCGTGAGCAGCAGCTGCTTTAACAGTCGGCATAACGTATGGCGTGACGACACTCGAGTGAACGCATCATTACCGCTCGAAATGAAGAGTTTAACAAAGTTAACAAACCCACTTCTTAATAACAACGGGAGTGGTGGCGGCACCGCGTGACGAGCAATTTGCCCGTAACCCTTCACCTCACAGGTAATAAATTCTCCTCTCCCGGGGCGAAATTCACTCTAGCCTCTGAGGACGCTGACGCACTTCATTAGGCTTCGATAATGAATACTGACGCGTCTTCAAACAGGCCTCATTCGATCTGGGTCGCACTTAATTTCCTCGCAAAGGCCGCGCGCGGGGGAGGGAGTGTAATTTTTTGATTCGATTATCTCCCTCGGGATGCGCTGCTTGTTTACTGGCTTGGGGTTTGAGTGTTTCCAGTTAACGCCGAGGTAGGCGCACGGGTTCAGGACACAAGTGAGTTGTGTGGAAGTGGTGTGAGCTGTTGCATTTGTGTGTTACGTTGACGATACTGTCCTTTGTAAGGCTGTGGGGGAATAGTTTGATTATTAAAGGAGACTAGCGTACCCGTGCCAGAACTCTCGCATGCTAAACCCCACCCTCTTCCCTATATTGCCTCTGTAATACAACTTTTTCGTAAGACCCTCTTATCCTCCGTCACATGTTCTGCATATTTCCTTGTAATTGATAACAATACAATTCACCCTTGTCAATAAAAAAAATATTTTACGTTATTTAACGTAATTACCGAGCAGAGAGGTACTCCCGCGTAATTCAGTCGCATAAAATATCAATTAACTAGTATTATTTTACATACAGTTGCACATTCTACAGGCTCTGAACTCGAGAAGCGTTGAATCATCAAAAATATATTTCTTTACGAAAGTTACATTTCTTGGTATTACTTAAAGGACTGCATTTGTTTTTGATATTTTATAAAGTTTTTGAAGGTATTTTCATTTAAGGCAGACATTCATATTATATTAATTTTTATAAGTAATTTTTATTAATACTTTATTTATATTAAAAAAGTTTAAAAAAAATAAAAAAAATATAATATGAATGTCTGCCTTAAATCAAAGAACCTTCCTAGAATTTAGAAAAATGTAATAGAATGTTTAAGAAGTAGTGCATCCTCATCCTCTAGATTACGGTGTGGTGGATGTTTTTTTGAGGCCTTCTGCCACAGAAGTTGGGTTTTAAGGCCCTAAAACGCTTTATTTAGGAGTTATTTAACGAAATAGATTAAAAAATTCGGCCTACTGTTGCCGGTTGCATTGATAAATATTTAGCTGCGTTTTTTTTTCAAATAAAATCCTTCATATTTTTTGTCAAAGAGCAATTCGTCATGTCTCCGTGAAATTCTCTTTCTTTAGAGACCTCATTTATAAAAATTGGTTGCATGTGAGAGCCGCAAAAGGTATGTATACTACTGAAATAATATAGGAGACGATATTACTTTTCAGCCACATATATGGAAACTAGTACTTCTCTTCACTGTCTATTGATTACGAATGTTACTTTCCGGTACGCGTAAAGCAAAATAAACTTGACGTATGCGCACTGCTGAGAAATTGTGGACTTGTAAAACAACCGCATACTGCAAAGTAAACAAAGAACTGGAGCGACATGAATCAACATGGCTGACTCGCATATTGCGAATGATCCCAGCAGTATACACACAATACTATGGATTCGTACTAAAAATCACGTATCCAATTTGTACGAAAATGTATTTGTCGTACTCGTATCAAACTGATGAAATCGACTTCTAATTTCGTCGCCTCACCCGTCACAATTTTATTTGTACGTCGAAGACTCACTTTCTCTATTAGTAACATAGTAACATTTTTTGTTACCTCACTTTTCCTCTTCTGTTCTTTCATTTTCTGAATGTTTGGAATAGAATTTTTGGGGTATTGTATTCCTCATCATTAGTAATAACATTAATAATAATAATAATAATAATAATAATAATAACAATATTGTAACTATTATTATTATATTATATGGATCTGAAAAGGAATTTGTTAGGGGTTTGAAGATTAAATTATTAAAGTAAGGTGTTCATCATGATTTGAATTCACCAGCATCCCAATCGACATGTGAAACACCAATTTTCCAATTCATTTCCCAGTTTTACAGGAGACAAAAAAAACTCTTAAAACCAGTTTTATGCATTTTTGTGCTTACAATGGTTTTGTCATCTAGTTATAAATATACTTATTTAATCCTGTGAATAAAAGTTTTTTATGACTGAAGGTCAGGATAAGGAGATGGGATTTATTTTTGGATTCAGACATTTTTCCTTTTTGCAGCAATCGGCTTTCCAAATGATTTCTTGAGTTAAATTAGTTTTCATTAAAAATATAATTTTACAGAAAAATATTTTTAATAAACATTCTTTGTTAAACAATTTAGAAAAAAATGACAATTTGGATTGTCTAATGCTCAGTAATCTTCATATTCATAATATGACATTGTTATGGGCCATTATGTGATTGAATGCCAAAACTGCATCTTGTCTTCAGGGATAGGCCTTCACCGATGTTTTCGTGGTGCCATCCATTTTTTTGTTTATAGGTAGTACGGATGAACAAGCTTTGAAGGCAGATCTAAAGGTTTTATTAAATTTCTCAGTCTAAAAGTGAGAAATTTGAGGAAATTTTTTGCATCAATTCCCCAATGTGCAAGTTGCATTGAACACTGTGGAGATCTCAGCTGAGGAGATCAAGTCACGGTATTTTGAAAGAGTGAAATATCGTTTTAGGTGTCTTGGAACACTTTTAGGAAGCATCCGCCGTAGAAATCAACACCACAGGAATCATCGCTCAGACAAGTGTTCTTGTCGAATTTAGACCATTATGAACTGTAATGGATGAAATCGTTCGCCTTCATCTGAACAATGTAAAACATTTTAAAGGAATGTTGTATTAGGTTAACAACTTTATCCACTGTACAATATCTGTCCTCCTTATTCAGATTCCTCCTAATTACCCCTAGATCCCTATCATCCGAAAGAACGGTCGCTAGCTGGAAAACGAACAATATTATCATGGAATATTACTGCACAAAGGGATCTTATGACGGACTAGTTCCCTATCTGCAGTACACGGAGAATTGAAGGTGTTATTCAACCTGTGTTATTGTACGGTCAAGTTTTCTTTCTGCATCAAATGATGCATTCACTCGCTCACAACCCTCCCCGCCAATAAAAAAAATTCTGAAAAGTTCAACTAGTTGCCTTTATGCAGTTAGCAGTTCATGTACTCATATACGTAACGTACCATACAAAAGGAATTTGTATTCCTAAAAAATAATAAAAGTGGAGAAAGCTGATTCAAGAACTAGTAAGATATCGTATTTATTACAACAAGAATACTATTATTTTAATACAAATGAGATAATAATGTTTACCGTTAAATCTAGGCTGTGTTTCCAGACGGATTTCATTGCTTAGTTAATAAATACGTCTATTTTCTCATTCAGCATCATCTTACAATTCTATCTTGCCTATGAAAGCTGAGTCTCAGGGACCAAATCAATTGCCTTGTTTTTCTTCTGGACATCAGCAGAGCTTCACTACGCGTACCGGTTGTTGAACTCTTCTTTTGCTAGTTGTGGCAAAAGTGGAGCCAGAAAGTGTGGGTTTCTGTTTTGTTTCCAACACTGTAAAAGCAAATCTCTAATTTGTTTACCAATTCAAATACTTTTTGTTTTAAACGAGAGCAAACATTTTTGGTTCTCAAGTGTTGCTAACTTGGTTTTGTTTATTCGTCATTCTACTATTTAAGTAAAAGGTTGAGGAAGGGATTCAGGAGCTCAAGAAAATGGTCGCAGATTATATTTCTCTCTCATTCGACTCCTACAGTTTTTACTGATTTTTGACAAAAATAAATTTTAAAAACTACTATTAATAAAAAATCATACTGCTAAATCTAGTTCTCCATCTGTTTTGTGTTTCGACCTCCGGATAATACGCATGGATTTTGGTGGTTGAAGCAATCGCCAGAGGTTTGCTTGTGTGACTCCCGTTGCCATTTTCCTCAATCCATCATTTAAGATTATCTTAATTCAAGAGGATGGCTTAGTGTGGCAAGGATTTCGACCCAATGAAGTTTGCATTTTAGGAACTGAATTAAAATGATTTTACTAATTCTGTTTGAATTTAATCTACATTGCTACGATAGTTTCTTCAAGTGAACTACACGTGAATGATTTGTTTTAACTGAATCCTAATGACGTGTTGAGACCTAACAAAATTCTTGTAATTATCCAAAATAAGTTGATAGTATTTTTTTCTTAATTTCTCTTTTAATAATAAAATATATAAATAATTCACTGTTGCCTTTTCGGAAACCTCTTTGCTTTTCTTATCGTTCGTAGATCAACATGCTTCGTGAAAAAGGTCAAAGGTAAACAATACGGTAATGAAAACGTGATTATGAATGTATTACTCACAGAGAAAACCATTTACGAAGAAGGCAAAGCAATTCCTTCCCCTGTGATAAAGCAGAAAGTGATGAAGAAACCAGATACAGCGTGGACGCTAGTGAGGGTAAACAAGTTTCACAATTGGTTTACTTTTCATCTGCACATAATATCATTCTTTATCTTTTTTGGAATATGCTTTATTTAATTGGTCGCATGAACTGCAAGGTCATTAGCGACCACAACCAAAAAACAATACATACAAATCTTCATCTTTGTTATTTTTAATGTAAGTATCAACAGTAAGGGTGGGTTGATATGAACGTAATAGGCAAATGAGATATCTTTGTACTCATCCATCGGATTTGGGTCTTTATAGAGGATTCTCCTCTATTAGTTTTTTCGTAGTAGCACTTGCAATCAAATTTTCAGTAATACTGAAAATAACTTGAATGAAGATGGTGGAATAAAGTAATCGAAGCGCATTATAAATAAATGGTTGGTCTTCTCATGAACATTTGTTATTATATGAAATGAAATGTCGCTCAATACTTCCTTGCATAATGATACTTACGCATCAGTGGAGAGTTTCTCTTTCTTTTTCACGTTATTCTCCTTCGTCGTCATCTTCTTCGGATTCGTTTTTGTTCTCTTGTTCTTCTTCTTCCTGCTAAAGCCAAGTAAGAAGCTCATGCCAATTTAAATTCTTCCCCCTCTGATGTTTGTTCTTCAAATTTCTATTTACTACTTCATTCAATTTTCCATTACTTCTCCTCTGATCTCTTTGATTCTGATTTATTTTCTTTTCTGCCTTGGAATCCTTTTACTTTAATATTTTCTTCCTGTATATCTCTTCGGACACCCACTATATATCCTCAAATATCCCTTTATGGGCACACACGTTCCTTCTATTCAAGCACACCGCACATCTTCACATGTACCAACCAACAATGACAACTCGGCGTCTCCGCCTACTCGCCGAAAACAAAAATTCAACTTACGTTGTGGCTGCCCTAAATACTTTCTAAATACATCTTTTGAACATTACATTTCAGAAATCCATTTGTGGGGGCTCATATTCGTTTCTTCACACAAAAAGCGTATTTTCACACGTCCAACACACCAAACCACATTCCCGACCCCGCTAACTCACCCAAAACCAAAATTCCAACTTCCAATGTAACTGCATCGTCTGTGGATTGTTTTTCCATTATTCTCTTTCTTGTAATCCTTTTATTTTAAAACCTAAATACATCTTTTAAGCATTCCTTTCTCAGATATCCGTTTATGAAGACGCACACAAACAGCACATTCTCACAAGCCCAACACACCAATAACCACATTCCCGACCGCGCTAACTCACCCAAAACTAAAATCAAAATTCCGCAGTGGCTATTTCGTGCGTGGGCTATTTTTCTATTCTTCCCTTCCTTGGAATCCTTTTATTTTAACACCTAAAATCATCTTTTGAACATTCCTTTTTTAAATATCCATTTATAAAGACTCACGCAAACAGCACATTCTCACTAACCCAACTCAACCTTAACCACTGTCTCGATCCAGCCGCATAGCCCAAAACTGAAATCCAACTTCCGCTGTGGCCGTGTCGTCCGTGTATTATTTTTCTATTCTTCCCCATCTTGGAATCCTTTTATTTTAACCCCTTTTTCCTTTTCAGATATCCATTTATGAAGACTCGCATTCGTTTCTTCACGCAAACAGCATATTCACACATATACCCAACACAACAATAACCACTGTCCTGAATTCGCGATCTCGCCCGAATCTGCACCGCAACCTGCGCTGTGTGTTGCGGGTGGCGGCGGTCGCCCCGGCGCGGAGTGCGGTGGGAAGAAAGTGGGTGCGTTCCATTGCGCTCTCTCGCATGTCCTGCTGCGCCCCGTCCCGCCCCACTCCGCTCCGCTCCACTCCGCCCCGCTCCGCTCCGCTCCACTCCGCCCCGCCCCGCCCGCCCCGCCTCGCGCCACCCCGCTCCGTCCCGCGCCACCCCGCCCCGAGCCGCCCCGCCCAGCCCCGCTCTCCCCGCGACGCCCCGCCCCGCCCAGCCCCGCCCAGCCCCGCCCAGCCCCGCCCCGCCCAGCCCCGCGCCGCTCCGCTCCGCGCCGGCTGCCAGGGGACGGACGCCTCTGCCGGGGTAATTGCTATGAATAATGCATGGGTCGGTAGCCCGCGGGCTGTGGCGGCGGCGGCGGCGGAGGCGGTGGTTCTCTGGCCGGGCACCCGCTCCGCCACGCCACACCACGCCACGCCACGCCGCCGCGGCGCGATCGCCGTCCCGGACGCGGCTTTTCCCCCGCGCGTGTCTTCAGCGCTAACTGCTCTGCCTCGGCGGCGCGCCTTGCTTCTCCATCTCATCCTTAAGACCAAGCTATGGGCTAATACTTTATTCTCCTCTTCTACCCTCTGTCCTCATGTGGACCATCCTCCACTAATCGAGATTGTCTCCTAGAGGTATCTCAATTGCAAAATCTTTTGCCTCTGTAGCGTCGTTGGCTGGGAGCTACTTGTATTTCCATTCCGTCCCCATTCTTGTCCGAAAGGACTGAGCAAACTCGTATGGTCCATCCACCGGTAATCGAGGAAATCTCCGACAAATGGTATGGACCGGTATGGTGGTATGGTTTGGTATTCTTCAGTATGTTACCGGCATAGGTGGCTCAGGGCATCAGTTGATGTCACTGCAGTGCCTATGACCGGGAAGTCCTTGCTTCTCCGTCCCACCCTCGTTTCCATCCTTAAGACTAACCTATGGTTCTATTCTCTGTCTCATGTGGACCATCCTTTGTTAATCGAGAAAGTCTCAAAAAAATATCATAGTGACATCTTTTGTCTCTGCATTATCGTTGGCTGCGAGTTTCTTGCCTTTCCACCTGTCCTCATTCCCATCCTTAGGTCTAAGATATTCCCAAACTAATGTAACTCATCCACCAGTAATATTTGACAAACGTTCCGGTGTATGTGGATCAGGGTATCGGCTGATGTTGCAGTGCCCTGGGTTGCGTGGTTCTAGGGTTCCTGACCTCCCAGTAGTAGGATTTTCGACATTAGCTTGTCAGCGGGTTCGAATCCTGCCGCTGTCAGGAAGAGAATTCTAGTAACCGGGTGCTCTGATCGGTAGGATTCCCTAGTTTCTCCGATCAACACACGGCGAATGCCGGAGCAGTACCCTAAACAAACTTGCCACAGACCGCGCGTGATTTTTCCTTCCTCTTCCTTGTTCTATCCTCACCCCATACTTACACCCATCTGTTCATGCACTTCATTACCCACACTTGTTGGGAGACTGGTCGGGAGCTTAGAGCTTGTTCCGGCTGGGGCGGTGCCACGCTGATTGGAGATACCTGGTTGAAGAAAACCCCGCGAATTGACGTGTAGGATGGCACCGGATATCGACAGCCATCGAGGGAAGAACACCGCCACCTTCTGCGATGAAAGCATACACAATACTTACGGGACTAATGATCTTAGAAGTTCACTCGCTCGGAATCACTAATCAATTAATCAACCCAACAAATGTAGTGACGTCTGTAGCCTCTGTAATATCACTGTCCGCGAGCCCCTTACTTTTCCATCTCGTCCTCATTCCCATCTTTAGGACTGAGCTACCCCCCAATTTCATTTCGTCCATCCACAATTGGTTGAGAAAAATTACTGAACGACAATAGTTGAGCTTTCCATATCTAAGTTCTAGGGTTTTAATCGCGGTCGATCGATGCGGAATTTGTGATGTACAACTGAGATACACGTCAGATTTTGTCGGAGTTCGGTCGATTGCTCTGCTTCTTATTCCAATGTCTTCTTCATACTAATATAATAATAATAATAATAATAATAATAATGATAATAATAATGATAATAATGATAATAATGATAATATGATAATAATGATGATAATGATAATAATGATAATAATGATAATAATAATATAATAATATAATAATTCAATAAACAAATATCCAGTTTGGGTTAGGAAACAATGGTATTGTATTAGAACCGGTATGTTACCACTGACATAATAGGATTATAACAGGCCTGATATCTCCCCCGCGATAAAATCAATACGAAAGCCTCTATAACTAATGCTACAGTTCATCTAATTCGTAATATAAGGAATACTGAATTAGACTAAATCAGGACTTCGTTCAATGGAATTAAGAGATCTGACTGATTGAAAAAGACCATAAATATTACTTAGTGATTTCTTTGGAAGGAATGATATCCACCAGCTTTTTTAATTGAGAAATTTTGAACTCTCGAAGAAATTGTACCATTGGGCAAAAGACTGTCTTACTTTAGACTTGCTATATTCTCCAGAACATTTTGTAGTAAACTTAAATGAATGTAGGAAATTATTTTCCCTTTCCACCAAGCATAATCTTGTTCCAAGACACGAAGGAACAAATTTCCAATGATTCATCATATTTCTCTTTAAATCTCAGATGGCTATGTTGAAAATATGTTTGCGGAACGACTATTGAGCTTCAAATCAATTTAAAAAACAACAAAAATTGCTGTGCAGTTCCTCTCCCATACATAGAAAATATATTTTTTTAGGAATGTGGGATTCTAGGAGTAGTTTTTAGTCGATATGAACTATTTATTTGCATTGAAACTTCGTATTTGTAAACATCTCATCTGAATGACATTACATATTTGAAATAAACTTGTTATTCACATAGTTTATGAATATTTCTAATAGTTAATAATGTTCAGTTTCTCATAGCATTGCTTGAAAATACAAATTATGTGTTATAATTTAAAGCGATTGCTTTCTACAGGAAATAGCACTAATGACACACATCGTCATTTTTGTTTTTAATGAGATTAATACCATTCAGCGTTTAACATCATTTCAGCGTTCACTATATTAAAAATAACTCCTAAATGTATCATTTTAATGATGATAAAATCGTAGCACTACTCTCTTTATAACATTCTATTCATTTCAACCAATTATTATGAGTGCAATAACTCATATCGTCACTGCTGTAGTTAATCCCATCAACACCAATTTTCAAGTATTGTTTCCTAACTTCCCATTGGAGAAACAAACTGTGAGTCACACTTATTAAATTTGAACATTATTATTTACTTAAATTACATTTCCGCTTTTACTATAGTAGGGATGATATTGCCACCATTATTATCACTATCAGAATAATGGATATTGTCATATATATTATCACTTCCGACACTCTTAGAGCATTACCATTATTGTTACAGTCACAATAATTTTCACCGCCATGATTGCCCTCATCACTAAGATTTCTGCACCGATAAACGCTGTATATGTCTCTCTTAATGGCGTAATTTCCATCAATCGCTACAAATATTGCCGTTATCATCGCCGATAAATGCATCAACGCACATTTGGAGAGTGCATTGATCTCGGACGTTGTCGTCACATCAACTCCATTTCTCTCACAGCTCAATACAAAACCCCTATGTACTGAATAGTCATGTTTACGTCGCGTGTGTAATTATGGCAGTATCCCACACATATATCTGATAATTGCTATCTCTATTTCTTCACCATCACACGTTCACCCACGTTCACCTCTAATTGAATTAGCTGCTAATTGCCCACTGTCCATCAGATCACTTCCGCCCATTACCTCTATTGTCAATATCGTCACTGATTTTACAATCTTTCATCTAATGCCACTCGACACATCATCCGCTCTTGGATCTTCGTCGCTGGGAAATGTACTTCCTTATTCTCATGTTCACAATTTCTGATTCGTGCTTGATTTGCAAGTAAATAAACAAAAGGCTCTCTGTAAACTTTAATTACTATCTAAAATGCGCACTTCTATTTACTCGAATAATCTACATAAAGATATATAGTATCTTACACAACCTTTTATATGACAATGAGAAGCTTCTGTTTCGTATAATAAATCAATGCAAAAATATTTTTTTCAAAAAGGAAAGAAGAACACTTCACATAAATTCACAAAGAAATTTAGCGTTAACCACAACAATAAATTTTATTTCAATGTGTCCTTAATCTTCTACCTACAGAATAGAGAGAAAGATATGTAATGCTGCACGAAAAATCGGCGAATTTTCGGCATAAAAACTCGCATTACATTGCCCTGGTACGGAAAAAGTGGAAAAATCCAGTTGCTAAATTTAGAAACAAATCCTCTAACACGTAGTGTAGTCAGAATCCATGCTTTGTGGGTCTTTGTTTCTGAAAAATCGAATTACGAAGAAACGTCTGTCTGTCCGTGTCTATTCGTCAGTCAACAACCCTAGTGGCTAAACCATTCAGCCGATTTCCTTTAAAACTGATATTCCCTAATCGATCTGACTAATGTTGCGGTCCTTTGAATTTGAAACCGATATATCAAATTTGAGGGTACTTTACATGAATCCCCTGGAACATTTTCAAAGTTTTCAAAAAAAAAAAAAAAAAAAAAAAGGATTCATCATTTATGATTAAATTTTGTTGTAAATAGTGTAAAGGTTGTGTAAGAGAATGGTGCAGATGTCATGTTCTTTAAAAACGCTGATTTTTCGAAAATTGCAAAAGCTCAAAATTTTTTCGGAGTCTTCCTACAATGTTAAAGATGGATATCTTTTCCCTTAACGAAATATGTTCCTTAAACATAGATTTTGAAATAAGGTCATGTACTGTGAAATTTTATTTTTCTTGCTTCACGGTGGGCTAGCTATTTGTGAAATTACTTTCCGTTTCTTCTCTGATATTTTATTATTGCCAAATCCGGATCCTATTTCAGCAAACATTAATCCTATGGTAGGAATTACTTCTACTACTATAGTTGCCCTGTTATGCTCACAAATTCTCTCAATGTTAACACTAATTTATTAAATTTACTTTCACCTTAACCATGGGTTCGACATACAACATATAACTCCTTACCTGTTGCATGAGGACGTGTAATTCTATACCGAATCACGGTTCCTGAGAGTTCTATTGATTGAAACAAATTATTAGATTTATGGCAACTAATATAAATTATCAGTCCTGTTATATTATCATAACCGCTATATTACAATTCCATTCATCTCACAAGAATTAATTTCAACGTAGAACATTAAAACACCGAACGGGTTTGACTATAGTTCGTAAGCTTACTTTGACTATAGTTCGTAATATCTTGATAGATGGCTTCTCGGCTGACTATCAGAATGTTGCCCGTGTAATCCTTGTTACATCAATTCTAGCGTTCTTGCCTAAATTAAAAATGTTCCAGAATGTCCTCAAAGATTTACTGTTAATACAGTTTAATATTTCTCACTAAATTAATACATGGTCACTACATTCTGTGTGTTTCGTATGAAATACCTAGTCGCGACTGACTTTATTCAGCTACATATTGAAAAATTCTTCCATCTACGGAGCTACCCATGTATATGTCCCCTCGAAACATGCAGTCTATTTTAATTTGAAATTCCAGCAAACATTAATAGAATTTTATATTACAATTTACTACTACAATTTACAAGAGCAAGCTCTCAAACCTCAAACTAATGATAAATTCCCGCCTCACTATCATTTAAACAATACCCAGTCTATGCTAAAAATCCGTTCGCACTCCACCAACCGCTAACGTGTATTCGCTTCAATGTTGTTGTTTTTTCTAGAGAGTGATTCCATGAGACCTTTCACAAGGTTACATCTGTCAACGCCCACTCCAAACCTTTTTCATATAACGTGTTCGGGGCCGTGCCTATAAGCACAGCGCTAGGACATCAGCATGGAATATCACAATTTGTTGATCCGTTGTCTTAACAATGCGTATTCTTTGACTTCCGAGTTTGCAAACAATGTTGTTATTACTGACGCTAGATGCCGCTTATATCATTAAAACTAAACCGAAAGTTGTTAGCTTATCACATTACAATTTTTCAAAAAATTGAGTACATTTCGCGTAATTTTGTGTGAAAATAGGATAGAAAGTACGTGCTGTTTTAGCAGTAGTTAATAATTCAAAAGTACTTACAGGTTTTAAATTTCCTGCGCTGACATCGTTACCGAACCAACCAGTCATACCGACATACGAGTCAGACACTGCGTTCGTTATCGACCGTAACATCGACTCTGAGCTACCGACACCGACATCGATGTACACAACGAGCCCAATCCTTAGACCGTCATCGACATTGCCACACGTGCCATTTACACCTCCATTACCCACGGCAATAGGCCCATCGCTTTCTCCGCCGCCGCCTCCCTGCTGCTCCCGCCTCGCCGCGTCCTCCGCCAGCCTTTTTCCCTTCGGCCTCAGGTAATTTGCGGCAATTTGAAGCGAGCGCGACGGACACGTGAGTATTAATAAGCGCAGCGCTGGCTCCTCGCCAGTTCCCTTCCATCCGCGACCCCGCCCGCCCAGCGCCGCGCCGTCCTCACCCGCCACGCCACGCCGCGTGGCGCCACGTCACGCCGCGTCACACCACGCCACGCCGCGCCACGCCGCGCCACGCCACGCCCCGCCAAGCCGCGCCACGCCACGCAACGCGACGCCACGCCGCGCCATACCACGTGGCGCCACGCCGCGCCAAGCCACATCACGTCACGCCAGTCACTTCACTCCGCGCCCTGCCACGCCACGCCACGCCATGCCATGCCAAACCGCGCCACGCCACACCACGCCGCGCCAAGCCACACCGCGCCACGCCGCGTCACGCCACGCCCAGCCACGCCTAGCCACGCCACGCCACGCCACGCTACGCCAAGCCACGCCATGCCAAGCCACTCCAAGCCGCGCCAAGCCAAGCCACGCCACGCCATCCAAGCCAAGCCGTGTCACGCTACGCCAGTGGCGTCACGCCACGCCGCGTCACGCCACGCCGCGCCACGTCACGCCACACCACTCCACGACCGTCCCATCCCGCCAGCTCCGTCTCGCACTGCCCCGCTCGACCCATCCGCAATAACCGCCCCATCCCGCGCCACCAATCTCGCTGCCCTCCCTGCCCACCACGTTCTGTTCCCCACTGCTCCAGATCTCCTCGCAACACACTCCGCTCTGCCTCGCCTCGCTCCGGCCCGGCCCGGCCCGGCCCGGCCCGGCCCGGCCCGGCCCGGCCCGTCTCCTAGAGTGCCGATCTCAACAGTGTTTGGACACATAGCTAGGTCGAATTCAGCCACTGTCTGCGGGAGAATTCTAGTGGTCGGCTGCTATGAACGCCAGTTTTCCGTCGTTTCTCCGAACAACATCAGGCCAATGCCGCAGCAGTACCCTAACAAACGGACCACGGATTTCGCGCAATCTTTCCTTCCTCTTCCTTGTCCAATCCTCACACCTTTCTTACACACACATGCACTGCACTGAAACTCATGTCGGGAGACCAGAGCCTGGAGACTTTAGCAGTCCAATCTATCAATACACCCGGAATGAATCAATCAATCCACTCCCATCAGCCCCGACCCGCTCCATCACGCTACTTCCTATCATCCCCCGCACCACTCCGCTCCACCACACCCTATCGTACTCCATCTCGCTCATCTTCACTCTCTCGGCCTGTCCCACCGCATCCTCACCCACCTCCGCCATCAACCCACAGCTACGGCGGCTGTGGCCGAGGACAGCGTTGGGGTCGCGACGACGAGAGAGGACAGGCACTTTGCATGCAGGACATCCATAAAGGTTCATGCATCTCAAGAGCCTTCGTTTATTTCCATAATTTTCTATTAACATTACGAAGGAATTAAATCGATTTCAACTGGAAACTAGGGACAATAATTTTGGGCGGCTCAAGAGCATTTTCGCGGTTTCCCATTTGCTCTCACACGTCGCTCAACTTCTCTTTTCTGTGCCCAGCAAAAAAAGTCCTCGATGCAAAAACACAACCGATTAGGTTTATTAGATTTGTATCAACCTCGTCGCTGTCTCTGCAGCGATTCTGACTGAGAGGTCGTAGGTTCAAAACCCGATTGTGGTGGAGAATTTTTGACCCCAGTTGCATAGCTAGGTCGAATTCAGTCTCTATCTGGAGGAGAATTCTAGCGGCCGGTTGCTCTGATCTGTAGTGTTCCGTGGTTTCTCCGATCAACACCGGGCGAATGCCGGAGCAGTACTCTCACAAACAGGCCACGGACCCCGCGATGTAATTTAAATAGTGAGTTATCCCTCCTATTTTTTAAATTTATTTCGGGTCCTTCAGACCCCACCACAGCACCGATGCTACTCGATTGTACCACAGTATAGAAGCGTTAATATTGGAAAGCTCGTTCATTTCGTATCACTCATAGAGCAGATTGTGAAACATTGCCACGAGACCTCGTAACGGCGATGAAAAGATGTTCCACTACAAAAATTAAGTGCGCGTGTAGTGCCGATGCAAAGATATAAACACGGCATACCATGTTTTCGTTTCATGCGGTTTTACGATAAGACACCTTTCCTCCCCTTGACCGATTTTAATGTCGTTTCACGTCAAAAAATATCAAAGTCACAATGGAAATATTTTCCATCGAACGAGCAGAGAAGACTCGATCAGTGGCGCAAAGTAACAAAAAAGCTACGAAGCAACGCTCGCTACTTTGCAATTGTCGCGTCCTGGCGTTGGCAGCATTGAAGCAGTGAGAGCTCTAATGAGGACAGTCGGCACGGACACCGCTGGGAGCGCTGACTGCCTCCTGTAGGGACGAAGTTCAGACGGGAGCAAACCCTCACCCACTTTGTGAGTTCTCGTAATTCTGCGTACTTCATAATCATTTACTTCATTATTAATCCGCGCTAGGGAAAGGATAAACTCCCGTAATGGTATTATACTACCTTTCTGATGCGAAAACTCCGCTGTTCGCAAATAATTCAGTGATATGATAGACAACGTGGCGCGATCGATTGATTAGAAATTCCGCCCGTGTCAACTGCTAAGGCCATTAGTCTTGTAAGTGTGGTGTTACATACTGGGAGGAGGCGGTTTTTTTTATCGCGAGGTGGTGTTGATCTTCCCCCGCTGGATGGCGAGATCTAGCGCCGACCTACCCCTCGGCTTGCGAGGTTTTCCCCAACCAGGTATCTCCCACCATCGAGGCATCCTCCCCGACCGGTCTCCCGGAATATGCGATAGTGTAGTGCATGTTAGTGTAATTGTGTGTGTAAGGGGTGAGGATAGGACAAGGAAGAGGAAGGAAAGATCGCGCGAGGTCCGTGGCCCGTTTGCTAGGGTACTCTCCAGCAATCGCCAGGCCTTGATCGGAGAAACTAGGGCAAACTACCGATCAGAGCAGCCGGTCGCAAGAATTCTCCTCCAAAGTGCCCTGGAATTTGACCTAGCTATGTAGCTATTGTACAAGGTGGAGTGATAGGAATGATAGCTTATAAGAAAACCACTGTTTTAGATGTAGTTCAAATATTTGCACTGAAAAGGCAAAATATAAAATGTACATAACACGAAATAATCAAGAAATGTAAATAGAAAAAATGATTTAAGAAACCAAGAAAAATCCTTAGAGTAAAATCTAAAAATTAATAATCATTAGAGTATTAAAATAAATTTTAACATTCTAATTGACAGAAGAAAAAAATCTTTACATCTCTGATCACATGGGTCACGGAGGGGGGAAATCCAGAGGAGCTAACCCCCAAAATTATAAGAGAGATCCAAAATGATTTCTTTGTTACGTTCTAGCAATATACTTATCCCAACAATTACATATCAATGATTGCAATTTATCTGTTTCCTTTTATTATTTAAAGTCACATCAACTTATGTAGTTCTTACATTGTAGTTTTTCATTTTCGAGTAGTTGGCTTATATGCTTATATTATACACAATAGAACACTAATTAATGTCATATAGCTGTTTAATTTAGCCTTTTTAATTTTACAAAAAAAATTGAGGTTCTGTATGACTGAGCAGACATATGACCATCTGTATATTTGCATATTGCTCTCCCATGAATTTTGTCATCTCAGTGTATACAAGCATAAGGTAAAATACTTTCACTTTATTCAAATTGAATTGTGAACAGCGATTCATAGCAGGTTTGTTCAATTTTAATGCCGAACGCAGAATGATAAGATTATTATTACAGGAAAGGAATATGATTACTATTTTCTTCGAATGGTCTTCGAAATAGAATGTGGGGAGTTTATTATTGAACTAATATGATCAAAGTATCCATTTGTCGGAGGATATATAGTGCAATTAAATAAATGCACCTAGTAATAGCCACTTTTTGCACGGTATTGTTGCATTTGATGTGAAAGTATAAATCATTAAACTAGCCATTAGTGCTCTTATAATTATCCCTTGAAGTGTTTACTCGCGTGACATATTCATCAAACAAAATTGCATCATTCTAGTACAGCGTTCTAGTAATTTTAATTTGAATTCAAATAATTTATTTGATTGCAAATGCGATGTTTGCTCGTGGCAACATGCAGTTCGACTGTTTATTTTGAATTAAAAGCATACACAAGAAAACATGATACTACATAAATATAGTGTCCCCGAAAAATAATAAATACAGAAAATAAACAAAAGCAACAAAAATTAATTAATTGAATATGTTCCACATATATAAATAGCTACAATGTAGAAACTCAATACTACTAATAATAGGGAAATAAACATTCAAATTCATTGCAATGAAACACAAGATTTTTATATTCCAGCTCCCTTCTCCAATACCGAACCCGTTCACAATGTTGACACAAAATTCTCCTTGGATTTCAAAATCCATTTTCACAAAGCAATTGGCATGTTGTGAATTGTGTATCTAAAACAAACACGTTCCTCCTAAATTGCTTGAGCTTGATCACAAACTATCCAATCATTTCGATAGGTATCTCTTTGGAAAAAAATTGCGAAATTTACAAAAACCATGGGAAATATCCGTTTTTCACCGTGAGTTTACACTGTCAGTTGTAACTTTTCAAAATAATCGGTAATTGCAACAACATTTTTTTCTTGTATTTAATTGTTTTAGTTCACCACTATTATTTATATTGTTACAGGAGCAATATTATTTTTACGTACTTGTAAAACACAGATATAAAAATTCATAATTTTATTGAACATATTTCGATTCTCACGTGTAGGTATATGACAAATCAGTAAAATACAAAGAAATCTAAATAGTAAAAGACAATAGCTTTTGGTTTTTAAAACATTGTTAATAATTTAATTACATTAAAAATACTAACTGAATACTAAATTATTAATTTTACATCATTTTTCAAGACAGATTTGCTAGATAATGGGATTTGTTAAAAGACCTGATTATAACTGCCGTAAAAATAACCGAAATATTTATTAAACAAAGCATAAATATGTTCTCTTTTAATACTTTATTTCCACCCACACACTATGGGGAGAAGCGGAAGAAGAACTTCGCGAGTTCTACGAATCCATTTGCAGTCTCTTCAAATCGCAGACATCTTTGTTACTTTTGTAACTTTGAAAACTCGTGTCGACCGTAGATGAAGTTTCATTCTATCATAGTTTACTTTACAATAAATTAATGATCGGCCAAGACGTTTTCTTAAAATGTCGTACGAGGAAAGAGAATTTGTCTTGTCAGTTTCGAGTGTTTGACAATTAAACTTGTAATTGTGTGTTCACCAAATTCAAAATCCCAAACAATATGAATTGTTAAAGCAGTGTCGGAGTCGTGCAATGAAACTTTCTCTCTAATTAAATTTTGTTAATAAATGCTATTGACCTATTCTAAAGTACAATTTTATAGCAAAAACATTACATTAGTTTGTACATTTTTTGTTAATTTGTTCCCCATAACCCCAACATAATATTAATTATACTTACAATAATTTTCTTGTTATTACATAGTTATTTTATTATATCCTATTTTGTAATAATTTCCTTATTCATTTTTTATTTAATTGAGTTTAGATCACTTGCAACTAAATGGTGATCTATTCTTATTGATTGTAGCACTGGAATTTTATTATTACCTCATTACTTTTTATGCTTTTTATCATATTTTGTAATTATTTTGTTTCTACTAACCTATTGCAGCACAAATGCTTTTGAACAAAACTACTCAAAATGATTTTTCAAAAAGTAGCACATACATTGTTCAAGATCAATAAATAAAGTACTCTGACATAACACTACAATAAATTAAATGTTTTAATAAAAACGTTTATCACGAAAAATGCAACTACATAGTTTAATATATACGGATACACAGTACAACAGTTCTTTACATACCAGGAATATAAAAAAAGTTGTTGTTCCATAATATTTAATGGCAAGTGAATGCGTAAATAGCAAATATTTAATGGCCGACGTTCTTTTCCTTGGAGATTTGCTATGGAATGATGTCGTGTGTGTGACAATGTATGTGTATGCAATGTCGCATTCAATAGGAGAACTGAGTCGGTACGTGCATTATGAGAATCGACGGAATAATATAATCAAATATTTGTACTTTTCAGTCAAATCAAAACCGTTTCATTACCTTTGGATTTTTCCCGAGCTGCTGGGTATGTAACGAAACCACAGTCAGTCTCAAATGGCCGGAGGTTATATTCTGACAGATTTTCTCTCTATCGACTGAGAGAACACAAACTGTATTTATTTAATTAACTATTATTTCGACCAACCGCGTAATAATGTCATCAATACTGATTCTATGACTCCTTATATTATCATTTAGCTTCACGTTGGCATACCAATAAGGCGGAGCTACCTCATACTTCTGACTGTTGACATATAATTTCTATTCATGTATTTGTTTCAACCAATAATACCCGATGAGTTCGTCGCGGATACCTGTCATGAGAAAAAAATATTTCGTGGGTCTACAGACCGTACCGTTGCCGGGACGAATTTTACGGAATAAATATTTAAACTATTACTCATTTGAACTCGGGAATTTTTCTTACTAGTACATTATTATTATTATTATTATTATTATTATTATTATTATTATTATTATTGAAGAAACAAACGTTATAATATGCTTTCTTTTCAGATTGAATAAAACAAACATACATAATATATTTCCATATAAAATACAAAACAACAAACGATAAAAATCCTTGAGAACCTTTATACATTAATACTTCCATTCACACTATTATTTACATTACCACATTCATATGCTTTCCTTACTTCCCCCAAGCATGCAGGGACATGTACCCTCAATTATATTAAGAAAATTATTACTAGATAACATAACTTGATCTTCCCATAATGCTTCTGTTTGGAATGTCCCCATTTTTCACTTTCCTGGTCGTGTTCTCTCCGTCAAATTCCAGGTAGTTTCCAAATTACGTTCAGTCCAGTCCAATACACCATCAGTCATCATGTTGCAAATTTTCTCCTTATCACACAATATCTCTAAACATTAAACTTAAAAACATGTGTTGCCGTCACCGCGGCCAGCTAGCACTAACCATCCGCCCATCAACGTGTCGGAACACCGTCTGCCATCTTGTTCATAAAACGCGCTAGTCCTCTGTTTACGTAAGATGCGCAGCTCTGAAACGCGCTTCTTAATTGCGCAGCTAAGTCCACATTTCCGTTTCTCCTCAGTTTTTATGCACTGATTTTCGCTCAACCTCTCACGCCTTCTCGTTTCTGATTGGAACTTCCTGAATAAGCGTCTTATATTGTTTATTCCTTGACTAATCGATTATTTCACTCTTATGTAATTAATTATACCCACCAAAATTTCTCATGAGTCCATTTCCATTTTTTTTATACTAAAGTTCACAATTTTTCTAGTTGATTACTTTCACTGCACTTGCCTTAATTTCTGGTTATTTACTAATCGCCATATGATTTCCCCGGATTACCCATTGTTGGTGTTATACACAGTAATACACATTATTTTACATTTTAATACACATTAGTTTTACAATATTTATTTATCCCAGTAATAAATCATCACATCACACTACAGGTTTCTTTCAATTCCTGTGCGCACTGGAAATTAATACAATAGATTTATTGTAACACTGAAGATGGCCCAAATATGGTAAAATATTCGTATGTTCCAATAAACTATTAAAACGACACAACGTCTGATCTTCTTATTGACAAGAACCTAAACCCCACAATCTCGTCCTACTGAGATGCTTGTACATCTCAAGCGTCTGTCTGTTAATCTCTGCACAAACTTGAGGCATGTAAGTAATCGGTGCGCGTACTTGCTGGTGTGCGAGAAGTGCTTTAATTAGGCGATGCAGCGAGGTGCAGGTGTTTGCTTTCATGGTGCTGTAAAGCGGCGGGGGCCTTTGCAATGTTTCGTCGTAACCCGAAAGCGTCTCTGGGCGCGACGAATATGAGGAATGGAAAGTTTAAATTATTCAGCCACCTGCACTACGGCTCTGCAGCGCGCCAATGTACGCCCGGAGAGAGAGAGCGTAAATCCAGTAGAACGGTCTGCATGAAGGAACGGCACATAAATGCAAACCGGAAAGGAGTTAATGATGGGAAAAAGAAATGAGAGCATGCGAATGAACGACATTCGGAGAGCCTACAGAAGTTGACACACAGTAAGGCACGGCTAAATAATGACAGTGACGGAGGGAGAGAGAGAGAGAGAGAGAGAGAGAGAGAGAGAGAGAGAGAGAGAGAGAGAGAGAGAGAGAGAGAGAGAGAGAGAGAGAAAGAGAGAAAGAGAGAAAGAGAGAAAGAGAGAAAGAGAGAAAGAGAGAAAGAGAGAAAGAGAGAAAGAGAGAAAGAGAGAAAGAGAGAGAGAGAGGTGAGAGAGAAATAGATAGAGACAGAGATACAGGCAAAAGAAATAGACAAACGGAGAGAGACATGCACAGACGGGTGGAGACATAGAAAGAGAGATACAGAAATATTCAATGAAAGGGAGGGAAAAATAGACAAGACGAGAAAGGCAAGAAAGACAGGAAGAGAGAGAGAGGGAGAGAAACAGAAGGTAATAGAGTGCATTTCAGGTGACCGAGCAAAAAGAGGAAAAGAAAAGGATGTAAATATTTTAACAGCGAAACAGACGAGAGACGCGAAACATGCAAGTGGAAACAAAATTTCATACTAAAAAAAATCGCGTATATGACTAACATTCTGTTACATAGATATGAACGAAAACAAAACATAATTAGTAAAAGGCCAATCAGAAGTGAAAAGGAGGAAAGTATTGGCAAATCAATAGAAGCAGCAAAATATGTTACTGATCATATTGACTCAAATACAGGAAAAAATTCAGAATGGTAATTTGTATAGGGTAGACAGTAAGGATTGAAGAAACTTCCCCGAGACCTTATTGAAGAAATTAGATTAAAGAATAATATAGGAAGAAGATAATATTAGATTATAAAAATAAAAAAGTTGAAAAAATGAAAATGTTAACGTTCATGTAAAGTACCCTCCAAAATAAAAGTATCCGTTTCATATTGAAGACGGTACATCGGTGGTGTCGGTACATCAACACCATCGATATTGAAATGTAATCTTGGCGAAAATTCAGCGTACGTTTTATCCACTAGTGTTGTGCACAGAGGGGCAGACAGGCGAAGACAGACGGACACACAGACGTTTTGCCGAAAATTTTTTTTTTTTATCTAGAACTCACAAAACGAGAATTCTCACAACTCAGAGTGTTAGAGAAAGTTATTTACTACTTACAGAAACAAGAATTATCCACCTCATGTTATCAGAGATCTACAATAAGTTTTCTGCCGAAAAATTGCAGATTTTCGCCGCACCATTACATAACTTTTTCTATACTATATATAAACAGTATACGACAAAAACAAATGTAATACATTTTAATAGAAAAAATAAATTCAATTAAACTACACGCTAGTAAATGCACAAAGTAACGTTTATGTAAATGTGATAGCAAGCAATGAATTTTTCTAATAATTTTGTCATAAGGTAACTAAAGAGACTTCCAAAAAAGTCTTTTAATTTGAAGTACTCAGAATTTCAATGTCAATATTGCCTTATTTTTACGCTTTCATTATTATTTCATTTTCAAAGTATATATTGTAAACATTACATTGCCATTTCCTGTTATGGACATATGTAACGAAGACATGTTCTATATTACCTGACTACTTCGACATGCTACCGACACGGATTCGACAATTGACTTATGCATATTTAATAATAGTAACAGTCAGAATATGTGAATATAAGCAACGCTACAGAAAGAGTTGTGCGCTGAAAAAACTGTGAAATGTGCTTCATTTTGAATTTGTAATGCAATTGATCTAGGATATCATCAAACAAATCAGAAACAAATGATTGAGTGTCGAGGAAAATTCGTCCGAAATTGTATCCTCTCGGAATACAAATTCTATCACAATATGTAAAGTGCTAAGTACCTGAGATTCGGAACCGATTGTAAAGCCACCTGTCATCCTACCAACTTTTCCAGAAGTTGTCTTTTTATTTTAGTTTTTTTTTATTGCAATGACAATATTTCTATCTTTTCACATCTTAATTTTTATTCCATATCCAAAGCTGACAAGCAAACTCTTTTAGCCTCATGAGACCTCTTATTCTTTCATGTAAAGTTATTGCATGTAAGTGTATAGCTTATCATGTAAATATTGTATGTAAAGTTAAGATATTCTGCCACCAAGTTACTATACTTAATTGCGGAATTAATAATAAAATCTAATAACGCTTAAATACTTAAAGGACTACCGTTTACAAGGTACCGCTTGCAAAGCAACCAGACTACTCTCAGTTCTCTTATTCCATCATAACGCTTAAAGATGTACTTTTAGCCTCGTGAGACCTCTTATTCCATCATAACGCTTAAAGATTTAAGGGCATACCATTTGCAAGGTACCGATTGCAAAGCAACCAGACTTCTTTCAGCGTCTTGAAACCTCTTATTCCATCATAACGCTTAAAGATTTAAGGACCTACCGTTTGCAAGGTACCGATTGCAAAGCAACCAGACCACTTCAAAGCTTTTTTAAAAGCTTGAAGAACGGTGGAATCTCTCAATTCAGTTTTTATCCTTTGCAATCTGCCGTTAAGACTCTCCTCCTTCAATCTCATGAGTGAACGACAAAACCAATGTAAACAAAGCTCTTCATTAAATATCATCTACCCACCCGCAATCCTTTCCTAGTTAGTTTCCAAAACCCACAAGAGAACAATAAGGCGCCGGCTACAGTGCAAAAATATTATTTCGTATCATTTTATTTAACGGTATTATTTCATTTTATTCTTGTTGAATGAATTTTCTTTAATTCTTCTGTATACACACATTTTTTCTTATTATTATATATCTGATAGGGAGCACTCATAATGAGGTAAACGCCTCGAAACATTTATGCTGGAAAGTAAGATCTGAATTTAGTGTAAATACATGTTTGTTGTGGAAGATTATTTCTTGTTACCTATACAATAATAATAGTAATAATAATAATGATAATAATGATGATAATAATAATAATAATGGTAATAATAATAATAATAATAATAATAATAATAATAATAATAATAATAATAATAATAATAATAATAATAATATGTTTCTTTGGATGTGGGAATCAGGCATGTGCCGGGAGAGCCACACATGTAGTGTTGGCCAACGAACTATCTGTAGAGACGTAGCAGAGGAGGAAAAAGGAAAAACGACTTCCTAATCTGTGGCTCCTCGAACTACAAAGGGAGGAGGTATGTCTTAAATAGTTATTTAAAACACTAAGTTTATTTGAAAACTATTAGTAAATTATAATCCTAGTTATCGTTACAAAGAATATTTACTTATTCAAATCTTTGTAAAGTTCTGTTGTCCTCAACAAAGCTCAACCAGAGAAACTAAAATAAGCAGAATTCGAATTTGTGAAAACCGTTATCTCCGAAAAAACACGATTATGTAGGCGTAAACATCTGCTTAAATAATTTTCAAATCAACATAGCTATATCCGAAAGTAGTATCAGAAAGTTGTTATCGATAATCGAGAAACATTCCAAAGGTTATAAATTTTAGAAATAGCAAACAGTGTCTCCCAAAGAAAAAAAAGTACCCCGAGAAACTTTTCCCATTAATCTCTCAAATTATCATTCTTCAACTACATAACACTTCGCGAGTCTGTATCAATCAACGATATATTAATCTGTATCTGTATATCAACTTATAATTCCGTAGAAAGAAATCTAGTAGGTAAAAATGTAGTATATATAAAGTACAGCTGTAAAGATTTTATCCACATGCTAACCAAAATGTAATGAATAATCATAATAATAAGAAAATAATATTTCTCAACAACCTGCAAAATAGAAATGATTGAAGGCGTTGACAACGCCTTCAATCATTTCAATTATGTAAATGTCAACTACAACTCACCACTGAATCAACCTGCAAAATATATTTTATATTTAACCATTTTTTTATCTTCAAAATAATGAGTGGATTACAATTCAATTCCATCTGAAAAACTAATATGTAACGATAACAATTAGCTCTGTGTTTTCATTTCGCAATCTGAAAGTCGTAAACTCTACAGTATTGTTGCGTTTGCTGGTGCAATGTTGGTTTTCTCTGGTCGTTTGCACAGCCCGATAGGCTGATTCTGTTGCTTCGCATTTATCTGAATACCGATCTAAAACGACCTCACAGCGGATTTTGTTATCTTTTGGTCTCGGAAACACAGCTGGAAAAAAAAAAGTCGGCCACAATTTTTATCCTCGAAACGATGCCAGATAACAGTGTACTGTTTCTGAAAATTACCTCCCTAACTCAGGAATGTTTTCGGGTGTAATCTAAAAGAAACAGCGTGTGTACCCGATGCTTTTCGGTAAAAGTAGTATACGAGAATGTTTTTGTAAATGGTGTTCAGAGTGGAGAATTCTCTAAAGAACTAATGCGGAGAAGTAAAGTACGAGTGTCTTGTTTCATTTTCCTACTTAGCGAAATTATTTCCTCCTTTGCTACCGCCTGGAGATAACAAGTGTACATGGGATCATTCATTAAATGTAAATGTAGGGTCCTACCATTACATCTAATGAATGATCGCATGGAAACAGGAAAGTGACTACTGTTTAAAATAAAGCGGACATTTTGGGATGGTTTATTATTTTACAAACAAAATGCAAAAAACATTTGAAATTATTTTTATGACTTAAAGCTGAATTCGCAGTACACCCTAAAAAGTAAGTGTTCCAAGTGTGATCGCCGGCAAATCCGGCTCAGGGTATCAATTGATGTCACCACAAGACCTCTGACCGGGAGGTCCTAGGTTTCGAGTGCCGGCCGCGGAAGGTTTTCGACACTTCGTCAACTTCTAAGGTCATGAGTCCCGTAAGTGTAGTGTAAGTTTTCATTGCTGGAGGAGGCAGTGATCTTCAGAGGGGTCCGGCGCCAACCGACATCGGCTTCTAGGAATTTTCCCCAACTAGGTATCTCCCGCCCACGCTGCACCGCCCCAGCCGGGACAAGCTCTAAGCCTCCGACCGGTCTCCCGACAAGTGTGATAGTGTAGTACTTGTGAATGTAAAAGTGTGTTTAAGTAAGGGAGGAAAGATTGAACGCGGTCCGTGGCCTGTTTGTTGGGGTTGAACTCCGGCATTCTCCGGGTGTTGATCGGAGAAACCACGGAATACTATCGATCAGGGCAGCCGATCGCTATAATTCTCTTCCAGACCGCGGAGAATTCGACCTAGTGTCCAGAAGCTAGTGTCGAAAATCCTCTCACCGTCGCACAGTGAGGCCACAGGAGGGGAAATTTGGCAAAAAGTTCAAAATCCAAATATGCTTCAGAAGCTCCATTTTACATTAAAGGGATAGCAGAATGTCCCCTTCATCGTTCCCCGATCAGCAAAGGAAGGGGGAATTACGTCACTCCTTTCAGTGCAAATTTGACTTGCACAAGTGATGCACAGCACACGTCTTGGCTTTCGCAGTAAGATGAGAGGTGTGTTTTTCGATGCAAATATGTTTGCTCTCTCGACTAGTAGAATCGTACGAGCTATGGAAACGATTTCTGGAAATATGTACTTTAAATCTGTATTAAATAAACATATTCCTGGAATAATAATTTAGTAATTCCAAGTAGAAACTTCACGTGTCACAATGGAATGAAATTTTTAAAACCGGTTTTTCATATTGTCTTTTAGGTCCCTTCCGGGATTTTTGGGTTATGATATTAACTGAATCTGATTCTAGAATTCATCTAGTTTTCAAAACATTAATCAAACTTTGCCCGACTTTGCGTTAAGGTACTTTGTTAATGATGATGCACATCCACTTTTGTTCAACTTTCTACCAACAATATACATTTTTAAAATGTTTCCTTCATGATCTGGTACTGATAGCTCTTTATTAACAAGAAGGGATCTGTATAATGTTATTAAACACAGTAAAAAGAAAAAAACAAAAGAGAAAGTGCAACCAGGTAGAAAAAAGCAAGTGCTTTGCAGGCGGTTAATTGCATCTGACCCACTGATTTAACAAATAGAATAGAGAAAAATTATCACAAAGGCATTGGATCCAGAAGTTACACCAATGTTAATTGCTTAAAGGACAAATTCACTTCTTGAAGGAGAGTCACGTGATGAAAGTTCTGAATTTGAGGTTATCAAAATAAATATTTGACGGTTAAACAATTAAATAAGTCATTCTTTGATCATAAAATTGGTTTTTTATTCCAAAAAAATCCGAAAAACGCTTAAAAATTATTTTTGCCAACTTGCCCTTTCTGGCCCCACTATGCGTCGAAAGTGGAATCCTACGACCTCCCGGTCAAAAGCACTGCAGTGACATCAGTTGATGCCCTGAGCCACCTAATATGGTGACCTCGTTTAATATATTTTAGACCTATGGAGTAGGATATTTCCTTGTTCGTGAAATGCAATCTGGCACACAACTCAAACAGTAAGGAAGGAGAGCGAGAAATTTGAAGTGAATATCTCCTTCCTTCTGTTTGGAAGATACTTTAAGAAGATAAACAATAAAAGACCAGTACCGATATTTATTTTTTTACTTCCTCTTAAAATACATTTTCCTCGTTTTTCCATTTTCAATATGTACAGTAGATGTGTAAATCAGTATGCCAAAAAATTAAGGACAAAGATATGTGTTTTTTAACTTTCGAAGAGTTTTATTTTTTGGAGAGAGGGGGAAGAAAATGTAAAAGTGTAAATGTATTGTATATACTTGCGAAGTTGCATGTGAGAATTATCTATTGACAATCAGCTTCCTTACTACTGTGAGTAGATATTTATTTTCGCAATTACTCCCAAATCATTGAAAACTACATTCTTTGGCTGGAAAGAGTCTGGTATTTCGTTTTAGTATCGAATTAACATTAAACAAAAATACGAACTGATATTCTTACGATCGTGACTTTTAGCGATACCCCTCAGATTGTGAATAATCACGTAATTAATCTGCATTGTAGGTGAAGTAGAAGTAAATTCGTTTCGTTTAGAAACTTAAGATAGAACATTTGCCAGTTTTTATAATTCTAGAAAAAACGCGAAGAAAAAACGCGAATTGGGATAGAATTGATTCTTTTTGCATTTGAAATAGCCCTGACACTATATTCCTTCTTCACGAAAAATTTATCCGAAGGTGCACCAGTAAATTTTCTGGAGGGTTTTTTGGTGCTAAATATAAATTTACCAAACAGTTAACTGGAGAGAAAATTAATGTATTGAAATAACCTCTCTAATGATGAAAAACACATCGTTAACTGTGATCTACATCCCTTCAAAACAACACATTAACTCTTTATCACAGAGCTTCATAGAATTGCTCCTGTGACATTCTGCAAAACTGTATATACTCTTGGCATTTATCTTTGACCTTTATTTTTCACATTTTGTTAATCGCTATTTTTGTTCCTTGTAGTTAAACGTGAACAATATAATTTACAAAAACATACGACTAGAATATAATTTGGCTTACAAATTCATCTAGAAACGGTGTTAACGAATGTGAAGCAGCTTTAAAAGGAACGAACATCCATGCGTGCAATCGCACGCAAACAAATTACACGGGAACACCCACAATAACAGTGACGAAACCAGCGTGACAAGGGACAGACAAATTTAGTGGACTGCGGTGCCATTAACAGTGCACCTCGTGTACAAACAACTTGAAATGGGCTGGAACAACACGTATGTCAATGGCACGAATCTTATTTTTCAACCGGTAAATTAAAACGAACACGTGGTATTTGTCTCTTTAGATAAATTATGCGTGCAGCAGTTTTCAACGTGTTACATTTGTGAGAGTCTTATGCTTTCACTGCCACAAATAAATTTCTTAACCTATTACGTTAGTCTTTTTCTCGTTTTTTTTTTTGCTTCCACTACCTCCAATCATTCACTTTTTTATCTCAATTGTTTTCATCAACAGTGTTAGCTTAACGATAAATTTAAAACATTTGCGTAAAACATCAAATTCAGCACCAAAAAATTCAGTTGATGTACTTTTTATTTTACAGATTTAAAAATTATAATTTGACTTAATAAAAAGCATATTATTAATTTAATAAAACGATTGAACGAGGGATGACATATTCTTAATCAGGATATTGTCTACAAGATTTAATTGAATGTTACAAAAATTTGAACGTTATCTAGTTCCTAAACGAACAGTGAAAACTTGACAGTCAGAACCACTTAGTCTTTATTTTGAAACGGACTGTATTTTCAAAATGTTTATTAAATCAGTCCAACTTCGAAAAAAAGTTATAATTACAAAAAAGTTACAGAGTTACCAAAAAATTAAATTGAATATCATGTATTCTGCAATCGAATGTTACATTTTCAAGATTTCAGTAGTTATTAAATTAAGTACAATTCTGTCTTCAATATGTGTTACTTATCTGCATATTTAAAATCCTTAAAATACTCTAGCTGAACCCTTGTGATCCCATTGAACAAAATGTAGAGTTGTAGAAAAATTATAAAAAGACTACATATTTGATGTAAGGAAAATGGAAAAACTAAAAAAAAAATCGCTTCATGACGTTCAGTACGTAATATCGAAAGTGTAATTAAATTAGGGAAGTTTATAAATTCCGGAACAATACTATTACAATTCTTCGGGAACGCAAAGTTTCTTACGTTTCTGAAAATTAACTGAAATGCGGGATATTTACCAAGATCTATACACGTATGCTGTCAGTAACTATGGAAAAAATTATGTTGTCCACCTTAACTTACAAAAGTAATGCATCACCTGCAATTATAATCATTGATAAGATTTTGGAAGGGATACAAGTGACAGACAATTGCTTTACATTGCTTTTATTTATAGTCATTAATCTTTGCGTTTAAAAACTTTCTTCGAACCAAAAAAAAAACTCGCTATTTTCGCTCCGATAACTATAAACTCACTCGCATTCTTGCTGGCGATACACCACGAACTACCGAGTGCTTTTAATGAATACATTACAATGCGCACAGTGAAATACTGAACAATTGTCAAAAGTTAAGTGTTCATTATAATAATTTCGAGATAATATTAACAATAAGTGTTTATACTACAATATCTTTTATTAGGAGCAAGTAATAACATATCTAGACCTCACTACCTTTCATTCAATGAAAAAAATCACGAAATTTAATTGAAGACAAAAGTCAACTTTTTAAACTTTGTGTTTTAAATATAAAGACGTCTAATCATATTTTTTTGTTTGAAGAACTCTCCTTATTAATGACTGAATTATCCTAAATATATTTGTATCCGAAACTATTTAGGATTCAATTTATTCATGTCTAATTAGTGTATAAATAACAAATATTATGATATAATTTTTGTGATGGTAATATACAAATGAAAAAAGTATCTTTACTTTCCCGCTCGTACTTCGTAAGAAGAGAAAGTATTGTAATTATGCGTCGAAAAACTGACGGAATTTTTTTTATTGCCGGGCTCTGGAAACGAAAAGGTGGCTAAACCATGTTCGTATATAGAGCATACGAATTTTTCCAACACGTTTTGTAGTTATGGTTTGTGGGTCCTTGACGACCGATTGGCGGCAAAGCGTCTGTCCATCCATCTGTGGTCAACCCTAGTGCCCAAAGCATTGAACCGATTTTCTCCAAAATGTATATTCCTCCATCGATTTAAAGCAACTCTAGGTCCTCTGAGTTTGAAACAGAATTTTTAATGGTACTTTATATAAAGCAAGAACAACATTTTCACAGTTTTCTCAAAAATAGCACCAAAGTTTTTGATTAAACGTTGTCTTCGGGTAGTGTAAAGGCAGCTTAAACGACGAATGGTGTAGTATCATTATCACTGATATCAGCTTGAAGTTAATGCAAACTATAAACAAATTAGCAAAAACAGCTTTGATTTTTTTCTTTAAATTTTTTCCACCGGTAGAATAAGGGAAGCTTACAAGAATGGCACAAGTTTCCTTTTGTTGAACTCTAATTTTTTGAGAACTGCAAATTTAGATTAATGCCAGAAAGTATTTCCTGTTTAAGCAGCACTAGTTTAAATCTGATTACATTTAGAAAACTAATAATTCTCTTTGTTTTCAGCCGTCTAAAAATGTAAATTATGCAATTAATTTTCGTAAACGTTTAACTCATCAACGAATTTCCATTTACAGTAATTTCATATATAAAATACTCTGCACACAAGTCATTCATAAAATATTCATATCATTTCTTCCCTACTAAACGGTGCACCATCGTAGCATGTCTCCAATGACACATTTACGCGTCCCCCAGACAGACTGTCGTATTTTCACAGAAAAAAACGTAATTGACGCATGTCCCAATGGGCGCTACGTGGAATTAATTTTCCAAGCAGACATTCAGCATTATAGAGTTCGATAATCCACGCGTTTGGAAGGAAAACTCCGCCACTGAGCCGGCACATTTTATAGAGAACCCCCCGGCACTTAACTGAGTGTAAATATAGCTCCAGCGGAATTAAAGCAGCGTCGACGCCGTCTCCGCCCTGTTCCCCCAACGCCACCGTTGTGCCCGCCCCGCCCCGCCGCCAACGCCGCTTCCACAGACCCTGCTGTAAAATCCTCCCACGCCGCCCCGCCACCTCCTCCCCGCCATCTCCCCGCCACCTCACAACCCCACCGCCCCAAAAACCTCGATGCTCTATTGCCTTGTCGCCCCGTCACCCCGCCGCGCCGCCCCGCCGCACCATTCCTTCCGCCGCCCCGTCAACCTGCAGCCCGCTACCCCACCACCCCACCTCGCCGCCATCCCTCCACGCCGCCCCGCCACCCTGTCCTGCAACCCTCAACGACCCGCCACGCCGCCACCCTGCCGCCCTGTCATCCCGCCTCCCATTCTCTCCGCGGCCCGCTGCCCGTCACCCCGTCCCCACGCCCCTGCCCCGTCGCCCCGCCCCGTCGCCCCGCCCCGTCGCCCCGCCCCGTCGCCCCGCCCCGTCGCCCCGCCCCGTCGCCCCGCCCCGTCGCCCCGCCCCGTCGCCCCGCCCCGTCGCCCCGTCGCCCCACCCCGTCGCCCCGCTACATCGCCACCCACTACCCCGCTACTCCGACATCCCAACGCCCGTCACACCGATACATGTCACTACTCTCTCAAACCCTCTCTCCTTTCCGCCCCTTCATCACTGTATCTCAACCTTTTCAACAGCTGACCCAAAACCAACGCGCTCGCTATCCCCCAGCCCATGAATCCCCGCACCTGATGGCGATCTCACTGGCGTTCTCTTGGCCACCCCTGTCACACCCACAGCTACCTCGGTCAATGAAGAGCACGGCCATCACACTCAACATAAAACCTCTCTTTTTATTCTCACTGGACAACAATTCCTCCTCACACTTTCATCACTGCACGCTCCTCCCTCATGTCTCAGCTCTCCCTCTTCGACTCCATGCTCTTCTCACCCTAACACGCCCTTCGCTACATTTCCACACTCTTTCCAAGTCACCACGCTCTTAGCACACTCACTTCCTATACTCTTCCTATAACGCCTCTCTCCTTCCATACCACCACGCTTTTCCCATACCGCCAAGCCCAGCCACGCTCACTCAGGCCTAGATGGGAGGTTACCAGGTGCAGTAAGCGCTCGAGCATTCACTGCGAGGTAGTAGATAGCCGGTCGGCCGCAGGCGATTGTTTTTCCATAGAATTTAAAGGTCTACTCTTATGGGAGGGGAAGTGATCAAGACACTCGTTTACAAATTCGTTTCAATCGGAGTCTGGTCGGTGTCTGGTAGGCGTCTGGTAGGTTTCTGGTACGCATCTGGTAGGCATCTGGTAGGAGTCCTGTAAGAGGGTTTGATACGAGTTTGAGACGGGTTTGAGACGGGTTGGAGTCGGGTTGGAGTCGGGTTGGAGTCGGGTTGGAGTCGGGTTGGAGTCGGGTTGGAGTCGGGTTGGAGTCGGGTTGGAGTCGGGTTGGAGTCAGCTTGCAGCCGGCTGGAGTCGGCTGGAGTCGGTTGAGTCGGGCTTGGAGTCGGGTTGGAGTCGGGTTGAGCCGGTTGAGTCGGGCTGGGAGTCGGCTGTAGAGTCGGCTGGAGTCAGCTGGAGTCGGGTTGGAGTCGGGCTTGGAGTCGGTTGGAGTCGGGTTGGAGTCGGGTTGGAGTCGGGTTGGAGTCGGGTTGGAGTCGGGTTGGAGTCGGGTTGGAGTCGGGTTGGAGTCGGGTTGGAGTCGGGTTGGAGTCGGGTTGGAGTCGGGTTGGAGTCGGGTTGGAGTCGGGTTGGAGTCGGGTTGGAGTCGGGTTGGAGGCGGGTTGGAGTCGGGTTGGAGTCGGGTTGGAGTCGGGTTGGAGTCGGGTTGGAGTCGGGTTGGAGTCGGGTTGGAGTCGGGTTGGAGTCGGGTTGGAGTCGGGTTGGAGTCGGGTTGGAGTCGCGTCGCAGTCGACTAAATAACTCAAATATGTTGCCGCTTCGTTCTAATAATAGGTTTCGTTGCAATTGAATGGATCAATTGTCTTTTAGGTGAGTTACGTTACACCCCTATCGGTTATGTCCACGAGTATGAGCAATGAATTGTGACAAATCGGGTTATCATCGAATGTTACTAGTCTAATTATGTTCGACAGCAAAGCGATATCGTGTTTGTCAACACATTTATTTTCAACTAATATAATCTGCCTATCAAAATTAATGAACCCCTTAATCACGTCAAGAAAGATTACAATCCGGCCCAGGTTGACTGTCAACGGATTCTCTCTTTCTGGACCATGCTGAAAATTTAAAATATACATTGATAGTAATGAAAATAAATTACAACTAGAGAATAAATTAAAAATACTCTAGAGTGTAAGTAGGTACAGAACAGAAGGAGAAGAGATATTTCAGCAGAATTTTTTCCAAACGGTTTCCGGAATGGAATGTTCTATGCATCTAACTCCAATAATTTCGCGTTCAAAGTCTGTTAATTTCCGTTGTGTGTGTCCATAGTCTCGTCAGAAATCTTTTCACATGTATCACTTGAGTACTAATGAAATCTCTGTCAACACCCTGTCCTTTTGTAGTACCTCTTGCACGCAATACTACTGGCATTAGTACATTTGCATATTGCTATTGTAAACATTTACTGTGTTCTAATGTAGTCTCTTTCCTACTCGGTTCCAATAAAACTTAACTTCATTTGTTACCACAGATGCAATGCTCAACTTTTTGATCTTCAACGCTTTTTTGTGGCGTCTAGAAAAAAATATTTTCATCACGATTACGTGCAGAAAACAAAATAACCGTGTAAAACGCTCCAAATTACTCGGTTAGATTCGATACGGAAAGAGTATTGCCTAGAAAAATGATGAAAAAATCGTGTAAAACGGGCTTAATAAACGCACATATATTTTTTAATACGTCATACGTGAAATACGGTTTCTCGTCTGTGTTTTAAGTGTGTGTGTGTGTGTGTGTGTGTGTGTGTGTGGAACAGCTATTTTTTTCATTCCAAGTAGTAGTGTGCGAAACATAACGAAACGTGCGCGAAACACTGCGAAGTCTGTGTGAAACATCTTTCATACACGGCGTGTTGTGAAAGAATAGTACACGCCACACGTGCGCAAGATAATTCGCTCCATCGTCTTTTGTCGCCTGAGTGTAGCGAGAGCGACAAACTCGACTCGTCTATGTATCACCTGCTTCAAGTTCTTTTTATGTAACTTTGTAATATTCAATCATAATCCAATGTTGTGAAACACTTAATTTTCAAGATATTCGTGATTAAAACTAATTCTTCTTTCTAATTTAGAGGTATTTTAGCATGAACTACGAAATTTTTGACCATCTAAATGTACACACGAAGTTGACAATTGGATTTCTTTCGTAGATGTTATTTAAAAAAGTGATTAGATTTTTAACTGTGTTGTCACTCGTTCATTATTAAAAGAGAATTTTTTGTCTTTTCTTTCAGAAAAATACAAAATCAACCCAATGTAAAGATGTCAGAAACTGAATATCGGAAAAGAGTTTCTGCTGCGTGTAATAACATATTCAAGTAAGAAAAATAACATATTCAAGTCTGAAATGACTTTCTTCTGTGTGCGTAAATGATGTCACTAGACCTCTAAGTAACTTGTTAAGGACGAAGTTGGAAGGTTAATTATGGGCCGTAGTGACAGAGAAGTTAACCAGCCATGTTTTCAAAGACTCATTTTTTTAATGAGACGTGTTATTTGAGGTGACCTATTGGTCCTCCGCCAATATTCAAACTTTTCATGAAGCAAAAATGCTTGCACTTCTAAATGTGTATTGTACTATCGCTTATTAGTTACAAGTTTCTGTTTACCGGTTTCTACACAGCTGTTAATTCTCTCTGTGCGAATACCGAATAAAAGGTAAACAACGGCACACAAATAAAAAGAACACAAACCGAGTTCGAATTATTTATATCGTTTTTCCTTGGAATAAAGGTGGCATTTTTTTTGTCTCGTCTGGATCCAAAATTGACTACGTTGGCCAGTCTATCTTGCTCGTAAATGGACGCATGGAATGGCCCTGAAGCATTTAATGGCTATGTCATCCTAGCCAATAAGTTATGCTGAACAAGTAACCGTGTTCCAATGTCAATCATGCCTATGAGCCCTAGAGAAATATGTTAAACTCTCACTGTTTGGGAGTGTGGCCGAGAAAATGAGGTAGCTTCTTGTCCTTGTGGTTGCATCTGTTTTAAGGAACATGCATAATTTCTAACAATACTTAAATAATTTTCATGACAGATTGCAGTGCCATCTTACGAATCAGATCGACTACTGATTTCATCCATAAAAGGAATGTCTCGACCACAGCCAATGGGCATGTGACGTGTTTTTGTTTAATACTTTAAGAAAAATAACTCAGAAATAAGAAAGGAGTCGAATTATGTAAATTGGGTTACTTACTTCTGCTGTTGAGAGAAGAAACCACGAAAAACTTCCGATCAGAGCATCCGGCCTTTAAAAATCTCCTCCAGACAGCAACTGAATTCGACCTAGCTGACAAGCTAGTGTCAAACATCCTGCCACCGTCAGGACTCTAACCTAGGACCTCCCGGTCAGAGGCACTGCAGAGCTTAGCAATTCGGAATATCCAAGTACTTTACTGGACAAAATATGCTTAAAGTTGTCTTAAGAGCTTATTTTCGACGTTTCCTCTCCGGATACCCTGTGTGTATATGCGTGGCGCTACCCGCGTTGCCATAAAGGTTTAGAGCGATTTTCCGAAGGATGAGCCAAAGTGACAGCTAGTGTTGGCAACATAACTGAGGTTCTGTGGCCCTTGAGCCATTACACTCCCTTCCCGCATTCGTTCGTTTACAGTTGGCTAACTTGTAAATGGCTTCGACGCTTCCTTTTGTGATGTCCTCGTCCGACACAAATATAGTGCGCCACGAGAAATAATTGAAATTAGGAAGTGCAGTGTTAGTGCTCTTCTGTAAAAATTATTTTTTCCTTTATATATTACATTGAATTTACTTTTTATGTGATAATATTATGTTTATTTTAAAACCGATACTTTAAGGCGAGATGCGTGCCGATGCACGTGGTTCCGGCCTTTGTGCTGTTGTGTGGCGAGCTGTGATTGAGAACTTTCTATTTACATTCGTGGCAGTTTTCTTTTACTGATTGTGAGAGCATGTTAAGAGATTTTCCACATAGGTAATTAAATTTAAGTATTTCCCGGACTCGCGTACGTGTATATACCTCTGCGAAACTCATAGACTTCTGCGTAGGGATGTTTTCACAGGAGCCATTAGCACTTTAGGAAGGGGCGTGGGTGAACAGCTGTCGCAGCGCTCCCCCATCACCTGGACCCCACCATCACAACCCATAAAATACCTAGGACTTCATCTGGACACAAAACTAATCTGGAAAACCCACATAGATATCAAAATTTAACAAGCAAGAAATAAATTATTCCAACTCTGGCCCCTAATCAACAAACATAAATCTCTGTCATACATAAACAGTACAACACTATACAAAGCAATAATCAGACCACTACTGCTTTATGCATGCCCCATATGGACAAACGCAGCCCCCACAAATGTCAATAAAATTCAAGTTATGCAAAATAGATTTTTAAGATTAATCACAAATTCCCCCTGGTTCATAAGTAATAAACAACTTCATTCAGAATTAAACATTAATACAATAATAAATCAAATAGCACAAATATCACACAACGTCTACCAAAACCTAACAGACATACCAGCAGCATCCCATTACAAACTTCCGAAAAATCTAACCCACACACGAATAAAAAATAGATTCCCTTTTGAAGCATTCCTCAAAATTTTAGCCAACCACGATTCTTAACACCGAGGTTCTCCCCTAGAGTATCCTCTCCAATATATAGATTAAGTTAGCTTAGATATTTTTTTACTAGAATAATTCTGAAAAAAAATACATCTGTAAAGAAATTGTACTGAACGATGTGAATCCTCCAAAATGAATAAATGTGTTAAAAAAAATGTCGCGGCGGAGGGATACTTCCCTGAAATACATGTGATGTTCACTTGTTTTCGCGAACTTTCACTTTGGCTCATCGTTAGGAAAATTGTTCTATACATGTGATGTTCACATGTTTTCGCGAACTGCCACTTTGGCTCATCCTTAGGAAAATCGTTCTATACATGTGATGTTCACTTGTTTAGCGAACTGCCACTTTGGCTCATCCTTAGGAAAATCGTTCTATACATGTGATGTTCACTTGTTTAGCGAACTGCCACTTTGGCTCATCCTTAGGAAAATCGTTCTATACATGTGATGTTCACTTGTTTAGCGAACTGCCACTTTGGCTCATCCTTAGGAAAATAGTTCTATACATGTGATGTTCACTTGTTTTTGCGAACTGTCACTTTGGCTCGTTCTTTAAAAACTCTTCCTGTAAGCAGAGGGGGCTGACTCACCGAGCATCGGCGGGAGCGACCTGCCGCTGGCCGCGCGGCGCAGCGAGGAGCAGTGGGACGAGGGCGCGGGCGGCGGCGGGGGCGGCAACGGCAGCTGCGGGGGCGGCGCCGGCCTCCCGCTCGCCCCCGCCTCGCCGCCGCCCACTCCGCCGCCGACGCCGACACCGCCGTCGTCCATGGACCTGAGGAGGCAAAACAGAAATAGACGGTGTTGGGCGACGATCAAACCCTAACCGGGATTGTTGAAAAAGGGTTTCAGTAAGGAATGTCTCAAAATAATGTTACAAACGTCTGGGTCATGAATCGATTGATTCGTGATTTCGGACGCGTCAACTGCTAAGGTTATTATCCCCTAAGTGTAGTGCACGTTTACCGCGGGATGTAGGGGTTGGTTGATTAGTGATTCCGAGCGCGTAGTTTAGGCCACTAGTCCCGTAAGTGTAGTGCGTGTTTTCCCTCGGGAGATGGCGGTTATCTTTCCCCGCTGGATAGCGAGATCCGGCGCCGACCTACCGTCGGCTAGTGGGGTTTCCCCTTAACCAGGACTCTCCCACCAGCGGGGCACCGTCCCAGCCGGAACAAGCTCTAAGCTCCCGCCCGGAAATGTGGTAGTGTAGTGCATGTTAGTGTAAGTGTGTGTGTGTGTAAGGGGTGAGGGTAGAACAAGGAAGAGGAAGGAAAGATCGTGCGCGGTCCGTGGCCCGTTTGTTAAGGTACTGCTCCGGCATTGGGAGGTGGTGGTGATCTTCTCCCACTGGATCTGGCGCTGACCTACCCGTAGGCTTCCAGAGTTTCTCCCACCAGCGGGGCACTGCCCTAACTGGGAGAAGCTCTATGTTCCCGACCGGTCTCCCGGCATGTGTTGTGGTGCAGTGCGTATAAGCCTGCAATCTGCCCCTAAAATTCTCTTCCAGGGAGCGTCTGAATTTGACCTCTGAGCTATGTAGCTAGTCCGAAACTCCTGCCACCGTCAGGAGTGGAACACTCAGGACACATCAACTGATGCCCTGAGCGACCTAAGCAGGTCTAGGGCATGAAGTACAAGAAATACCTTTTTTTGCGTCACATCGTGACCCATCAAACATCAGAGCATGATCAGGTTCGCTCCACTCAGGGTCAAATGTCAAGTTTATAACATTCTTGAATGGAATTTCTTACCACATATTCAGTGATAAAAAGTTACCATTTTCGATCTCTCTTCATGTCGTACACGTTTGTAACATGTTTTCTGAGAAACACGTTGATTACAACACTTAAATATGTTTTATTTAAATTTACGACCATGTTTACAGACAATAGAGTATAAAGTTATGATAAAATATCACACCAAGGTTCCACGAACTGCAGTGTAAGGATCGGAATGTTGTGAACGTACTACACTGTTGTGAATTTATGAAAATAATATTGAATAGATTGTGAACAGTGTTTTAAACAATTTTTTCTTATTTTCCAGCATTATAAACACTCTTTTCGTTACAAGGAATCGTTGATAAAATGACATCTTATAGCACAGAGTATGACATTTTCCGTTTATGGCGCGAATATTTGCGTCATCACACATTCAGCCAATCGGAGCAAGATAATCGTGGGGGGGGGATAGCGATTATCCTAAAAGCTGACCAACGCTTGTCGGTACAGATGTCAAATACCCGTGAAGTAACAAACAGTTTGTTTCCAAAAATTAACATCGATTCCCTTATAAATTTATTATGCACTTAAACAACAAAAAATAAGGCAGCGGCTCGTTTTTAATGTTGCTTTATTCATACAAATTTGAAAACTCGTACTAACGTTACTCGTTATAAAAACGTACTCAATGCAATTCATTGATGCCTCATTTTACGTGGCAAGACTCAGACCGCCCGTCTGACCACACAAATTTCGCTACGCTCCTTCCATCTAACGGAGAAAGAATGTTCCACTCGCGCGACGAAACAGGCGCTTTAGAGGAAGCTGAGAGGCTTTTTGCATGCGGTAAATCTACTACATAGGACAGCCGGCTTTACCTCCCCTCCGGAGGAAAGAGCCCGAAAGATTTTTTCGCCCTTAAAAATCCATAGCATCGATCGGGTTTGAACTCGCAAACTTGGATATGACAGGTCAATAAGCTAAACTTTATTCCACCGAAACCGCAACGCAGTAAAGCTTAACTTTATAAACCAGTTGCGTAATGCACTGTTATTCAGAGCCGTCCACTATGTTGGACGTACCTGGGAGCGTCGCCTTTTCGCCCTTAAAAGTCTATATCTTCGGCCAGGTTTGAACTCGCAAACTTGGATACGACAGGTCGATAAGCTAAACTTTATTCCACCGAAACCGCAACTTAGTAAAGCTTAACATTATAAACCATTTGCGTAATGCACTGTTATTCTGAGCCGTCCACTATGTTGGACGTACCTGGGAGCGTCGCCTTTTCGCCCTTAAAAGTCTATATCTTCGGCCAGGTTTGAACTCGCAAACTTGGATACGACAGGTCGATAAGCTAAACTTTATTCCACCGAAACCGCAACTTAGTAAAGCTTAACATTATAAACCATTTGCGTAATGCACTGTTATTCTGAGCCGTCCACTATGTTGGACGTACCTGGGAGCGTCGCCTTTTCGCCCTTAAAAGTCTATATCTTCGGCCAGGTTTGAACTCGCAAACTTGGATACGACAGGTCGATAAGCTAAACTTTATTCCACCGAAACCGCAACTTAGTAAAGCTTAACATTATAAACCATTTGCGTAATGCACTGTTATTCTGAGCCGTCCACTATGTTGGACGTACCTGGGAGCGTCGCCGGCGCCGCCGCAGCTGCAGGCGCCGATGCTGGCGGAGCTGCCGTAGGCCCAGGCGCCGTTGCCGCCGCCGCCGCCGCCGTAAGGAGCGCTAGCGGCGTCGCGCCATGAGCCTCTGCGCTGCCGCGGCCGCCGCCGCCGGTGGCGCTCCGGCCCCGCCCCCGCGCCCGCCCCCACCCCCGCCCCCGACCAGTACCCCGCCGCCGCCGCCGCCGCCGCCCCGCCCCCCACGCCACCTGCAACACACAAGCACACAACACTAGGGTCAGGCGCGTTGATCGATTAGGGATGCCGGGCGCGGCAATTGATAACGTCTTTGTTTTATCAATTATTTTTGTTTTCTTAATCAATAAGAATATATAGGGTGAGTCATGTAACTTTAGCACCTCCTGCAGTTTTTGAACGGTTGAAGTTATTGCAATGCAGGGTTGAAGTTATTTCATATTTAGGGCTATTACTTCTTCGCTGTACCCATACGTCAAATCTATATTGGCATATGCGAGCAGCGAAGTACACTTCCAAACCATAAACAGTGAAGGTAAGAAGTAGTTTCCATGCATGACTGCTGAAAACATACATTTCCGTAACCACAAGTTCTACATTTCTGTAATCGTAATCTATATTCTAAATATTTTAGAGAGTACAGAATTTTTTTCGTATTCTGATAAGGTGGATGGATCGAGGCCCCCAGCCGCCTCAGAATAGCACTGAAGATGGTCGCAATGCGGCCGAGAAAACTTTATGCTAAAATAAATCCATACGTCGAAACAACGCCTCAACGGTGGATAGAGTATAAAAATTCATTAATTTTAGTTCAAATCTCAATTCGTTCAATATTCAAATTACAATAAGTTAAAATATTATTAAATTAGTTCAAATAATTGGTCGCCCCGACCGAAATTCGAACCCGGGCATTCGCCCAGCTGCACTAACCACTAAGCTACTGAGGCAACCAACCCTTTGAACAGTTTTCACGAGCGCGATTATCGCTTCTTCTATGTGTATAATTGTCACCTTACCCGTCACCTGGTTGGACGCACTTACGATCGGCGAATATGTTCCGCATACGTATAGCAATCCAAATTGTAATTTAATTATTAAATTTTTTAATAATTTAATTATTAAAGTACATTGTTACTCAGTAACTAGGACACAATTTGGATAGCTTTACGTATGTGGAACATATTCTCCGACCGTAAGTGCCTCCAACAAGGTGACAGGAAAGGTGACAATTATATAAGATTATTCCTACCATTTTGTTTTTTAGTATTTATCTTTTCTAATAATCATAAATCAGAAACACTACGAAAATTAATGAAGCAAATCTTACTTTTAAGAAAATAAATAAGAAACTATTACAGTACTGTTATATTTCTAATGTTCTATCGGATGCAATAGATGAGATAAAAGGTTGAAATTTTGGGAAACTGTAGAGAATTTACAGTGCTACAAGTTTCATTAGCCCTTTTTATGATCTGCATCAGAACAAGATATTCTTAAAAACGAAGGAAAAAATATTTTTTTCCTTAATTTTTTTATCGTAAGGGTTTATATCATACATAAAAAATCTGCAAAAATTCTCTAAACATCATTCTCATCAATAGAAAATTGCAACTATAATTCAATATTCGTAGGCTTAATTAGGGTAAAAATATTTAAACTTAAAGTTAAAACACACGTTTTTCTTTTAATTTGTACGAAGTACTCCGGGTAAATTGGTTTAAATTTGGCGAAAAATATGATTCTTTACAATTTAATTAAGATTTTCTTCATAAAAAATTTTAACCTTGGGGGGCGTATTACCTATCTTAATCCGTTACCGCCTTTATAATGGACTAGCAGGAAAATAATTAATTTACATATCGGGTTGGGTTTGAACTCTAAGTAGATCGGGGCAGGGTGTTTAGCCCGAATTTTGTAGTACTATCTATACTTAAGAACGTTACATTTTGTAGGTAAGTTGTATCGACCATCAGCAGGTATTCAGTACTCTGTGGTTCATGGGGCAGTCGTTTTTCGTCACGTAATACAAATTTTCTTGGTACGCTCCTGACCAAACCTATTTCACCCATACTCATGCCTCGTCCTCGCTTCCGGTTCTCCCGCCTTGCAAGACGTTTCTGTCATTCCCCTTCGCCTCCGCTCCGTCCCGATCCCCTCTCTCCACCCCCTTCCTCCGTTTCGCTCCTGCGCTGTCCTTGCTTCCCCACGCTCCATTCCCGCTTCCTCCCGTTCCGCCCATGCTTCACCTCCGCTTCCCCTGCTCCTCCACTTTCCCCCGCCCCATTTGCTCTGTCCCCGCTCCGCCTAGGCTCCTCCTGCGCTTCCCTCGCTCCGCTCTCACTCCGTCCCCGCTCCTCTCCCGCTACGTCCCGCTGCCCTCTCTCAACCCCCTTTCCCCCGCTCCACCCGACCACCTCCTCTCCCCCACTCCACTCCTGCTCCGTCCCCGTTTCCCTCTATCTTCCCCGCCTCACCCCGCTCCGCCCTTCGCTCTGTCCCCGCTCTGCCCTGACTCCTCTCGCGCTTCCCTGGCTCCGCTCCGCTCCCACTCCGTCCCCGCTTCCCTCCCGCTCCGTTCCCACTCCGTACCCACTTCTCTACCGCTCTACCCCGCATCACCCTCACTTCTCCCCTTCACCACTCCTATCATCCGCCCGGCTCATCCCCGTCCCGTACCTGCCGCCCCGCCCTTCCCACCCTCTCTTCCCCTTCTCCACCCCTGCACCGCCCTCTCCCCCCCAGCTCTGTCCCCATTGCGTCCTCATTCCGGAAGCCCTCACACGCCCCCTCGTTCCGCCGGCGTCCGCGCCGCCCACCTGGGAGCGCGCGGGCGGTCGCACGAGGCCCAATTGACAGCCGCCGAGCACAAAGCGCCGCGCGAATGGGAGCTCAGGAGCTCATTTGATCGCAGCGGCCCCGCCCCTCTCCTCCCCTCCCCTCCCCACTTCGCCCCGCCCCGCCCCGCCCCCTCGCGCCCAGCGATGCCCTTTGCGGAGACGCTCCGCAACACGCCCGCCCGCAGTTGGCCCCGCATAGGATTTTAAAAGGACGACACGCACACCATCCGTCACATCATTATTATTACTGCATTTGATATTCAAAAGGGAAGAACGAAATGTCACGAGGTCTTAACGTATGTGGTAACGAGTCCCCAAGTCCGTGTAGCTTTATTAACAGAAGGTTCTAGATTTCAAAGAGTGAATGCATATTGAGTGTTTCTGGACGCGTCAACTGCTATGGAAATTAGTTCCGTAAGCATAGTGCGTGTTATATGCCGGTAGGTGGCTATGTTTCTCGCCAGGATTGCCGCTTTTCTTTGCGCCGCAGATATCTATATTAAGGGCAGCTACTTAGCCGTCAAAAACTCTAAGCTTTCAAAAGGGCACCTGTCATAAGTTATAGTAAAGTCTGTGTAACGGAAAAAGAGATGGACAAAAAGGGGGAAGGGAAGGTCGCGCGCGCCCCGAGCTTCTTTTGTTGTGGTATTGCTCTTGCATTCACCTGGTATTGACCGGAGAGACCTTGGAATAGCAGAGCAACCGGTCGTTACAATTCTCCTTCAAATAGCGACTAAACTTTGAATATTGGGGAATAATTAATTGTAATTTTCGAAGTAAAATTAATTTATAAAGTAAGATTAAAAGCACCGATAACGATAAACATCAAAGTGGCCAAGATAAGTCAGAACCTTCACTAGAGCCACCTCCTACGTCGTAGAGGGTCGTGTTGTCTGTGTTGACGGTGGTGATGGAGGATGGGGTTATCATCTTGGTGGTGATTGTGATGCTGACATCCTCGATCACTTGGTTGTTTCTTCCTTTTCAATAATCTTAAATTGTAATCTGAAATTATCTTTTCTTCAATATTAAATTTTCAATTAAGATTGATTGATTAATTGATTGATTACTAGTTATTTCACACGCGTCAGCTGCGAATTTCATTAGTCCCGAAAGTGTAATGCATGTTTTTTCATCGGGAGATGGCGGTGATCTTGCCCCGCTAGATGGCGATATCCGGCGCCGACCTTCTGTCGACTGGCGCGGTGTTCCCAACCAGGTATCTCCCACCAGTGTGGCACCGCCCCACCCGGGACAAGCTCTAAGCCCCCAACTGGTGTCTCGGCATACGTGGTAGTGTAGTGCACATGGAAGTGTGTGGATTAGGACAAGGAATGGGAGGGAAAGATTGCGCGTGATTCGTGGCCCGTTTCGTAGGGTACTGCTCCGGCATTCGTCTGGTGTTGATCGGAGAAACCACGGAAAACTACCGATCAGAGCAGCCGGCCGCTAGAATTCTCCTCCAGACAGCGACAGAACAAAACCTGCCTCTCTTGCTAGTTTCGAAAATCCTGCCTCCATCAGGACTCCAAGACCTTCCGGCCAGACCCCCTACAGTGACACCAGCTGATGCCTTAAGCCACCTCTTCCGGTAATGTGGACACAACTCGTATTTTTGGATAAATAATTTTGGTAATGGGGTACAATTGTAGGAGAACTTTAGCACCTCCAAGGCTGCAAACCGTTACCAAACCAGCGCAAGCGCCAACACTACATTAATCACCGTCCTGGCGGCCATCATCGTCATCCGCGTCAATTGCGTCAGCGGCGGAGCTCACGCAGGAGAGGGCCGCATGGCGGAGGCCGGGCGAGGAGAAGGGGGGGAGGAGAAAAGGTTTTAGTGAAAAATTAAACGAAGCGCGAAAGAGCCAGCGGTGCACACAAATGGACCTTCGGGCAGACTAATGGATAGGCAAACACTTTTTTTTCCTCCCGAAACCACATTCTCGGCGCCTGAAACCCAGGGAACGTACACGTTGAAAAGACCGTATATTCGTGAAATTCCTTTATTGACGCTGCATATTGAAGAGCTCTCTTGGCAAGAGTAGGTAGATCTGGGTATGAGAGAAGCTACATTGGTTTAAAGATATCGTAAAAACGGCTAATGATTTAGATAGATATTTCTCGATTACCTGCAATAGTGAAAGTGGAAGAATAATGATTTTAAAAAAAAACTATAATCTTGGAATTATCAATGTGCGCTCTTATCAATGATGAAATACCATGATGTTATCTTAATATAAATAGAGCACAGAAGTAAGAATAAAAACAGTGAAATTGTACGCTTTACATTTGACGTCCATCATAAATTTATCGCAATCATCTTTTACGTACACCGTTTAACTGAGCCGGTGGACGTCAGTACCATCGTCTCTCTAACTATTCTGATCGGAAGGTCCAAGAGTTCGAGTCCCGACGGCAGCCGTTTTCCATACCAGCTAAAAAGCTCGATCGAATTGAACCGCTGACCTAGTTCTATTAATGTAATACACTCAAATATGTCAATCAAATATAAGAAATGGCACTTTTATTTTTTTCATTGGATTTCAATTAAAAAAATCAAACTTTCTCAAAATAATAAGGTTTTATGCATTCGTTTCACAAAAATAATTACTGATTAAAATACCTGTGAAGATCCAACCGGTTACCAAGAGCCCAGGACTCAAAGAGGTAAATAGCTCTGCCAGCTAGGGATTGGCGATTATTAACGAATAAACGATTAATCAATGATTTTTATTAGATGATAAAATCGATGATTTTACTAGATTAATTAAATCGATTAATCGTTTCGAATTCATTCTTCGCATGAATTAAATAATGCATAAAATCCATTTTTAATTTGTAAATTAATGAATCGATTAGTAATTTAACTTCCTTTAAGAAAATCTATCACAAACATGCCGATCATTCTCAATTTTCTGACTTGTTAAATTTTATTTATTAAACTTTGTATTTAAATCACATTTAGTTCTTATTTTAATGAAACCACAAAAAGCATGTTCATCAACTAAAAACACCTTAACATGTTATAATTAAATACAGAATAATGTAATACACATGTTTTTTTCAGAAATAAAATGCAACTACTTAATCAAAGAAACTCAATTCTTTTATTTTCTTCTAATAAATGTAAATAAAATTATATTTTACAAAAACATTTTCATATAATATAAATCTCAATAACAGATCATTGAATGAACAATAGCGAATAGACGAGAAATTCCATTGCTTAAGTTCAAAAATAGAGATATAGATGTTGTCTTGAGAATTAATATTTGAATTAAAATAATCGAGCTAAAAATCGAAAAAAATAAATCGATGTGTACATTAATCAGTGTAAAAATAATGGATTTGAATTTTTCCATTAATGAATAAAATAATCGATTGTTGTACTAACCGCGATTAATCGCCCATCCCTACTAAATCGCCTGTCCCTATTGCCAATCCCGTACAGTATCCTGTTTTTCGGACTTCCTGCCCCACTCCCCTTCCGCCGCGCCACACCCACTTTGATCGGTCGCATCGCCCAGCGTTGACAGGCCACAACGTCGCACCTTAGAATTACGATGCATCATTTATAATAAGTTCTTTTAGGTTGTAACCACATATGATGTACCATTTTGGAATGTTTTCGATGTTTTATTCTGATTTCTCAAATACAAGCATGTAAAAATGTTTTGGAGCTATGGGTTTAGTGAAGAGCTTAAAAAAATCCTTGCGGAACAAACACACCCACTCAGACCCGCATTGGCACACTTTCATATTAAAATATTCAAATTGAGTGCAGATAATTTAACACATATAAAATAATATTATTATTAATTTTCAAAACGGCATTTTTTGTTTCGGTGACTAGGAGTGTGCCGTATATTGCACTGCTCACATTGTACATGCAGTACATAATGCTGCCCAGTACACAATAATATTTGCTCTGTGCTACGTATACATCACGAGCACTTATTAAATCAGATCCGGATGAAAGAGAGGCCTTTGAAACGAGAGCGCCGCAGCGGTCGGAAATCGATACCCTGAATGACCGGTGAGCGCAATGCCCAGCGCATCGGCGAAGCTTTCGCCCTCACCACCACAGCTCACACAGCGCTAGTGGAGCACATTATGTAGAATACGGGCGGAAAAAAGTCAGTGGGCACATTTCTGTTACGCAACGTAGTTTTTCGTCTATAATTGATTGATTTGTTGATACACTGATTGGTGATTCCGGCGCGTCAACTACTAAGGTCATTATTCCCTTAAGGGTGGTGCATGCCGTTCTTGGGAGGTGGCGGTGATCTTCCCCCACTGGGTGGTGAGATCCGGCGCCGACAAATATTGGACTAGCGGAATTTTTCTCAACTAGGTATTTTGCGCGCAATCCGTGGCCCGTTTGTTAGGGTACTACTCCGGCATTCGCCTAGTGTTGATTGGAGAAAACAAGGAAAACTAGCGATGAGAACAGAGAGCCGCTGGAATTATTTTCGTCCAGACACCGACACAACTCGACCTAGTGCCGAAAATCCTACCACCATCGGAAGTCGAACTTCGAACCTCCCGGTTAGAGTCACTGATGTGACATCGGAGATTTATTCGCTTTTCCAGGAACAACAATACGTACCTATATTTAGTTCCTTAATTGTAGTGTATGTTTTTCTTTTCACTGGAGGCGGCGGTGTTCCTCCCCGTTCAATTATTCAAATTTCGACCGGACGCCGATTCTTCTGAAAACTAGCGTCCTAACTCGAAATGTAATGGCGATTACAATGGTAAAGATCATTTTTCTCTCTGAGGCTTCGTTTTCCCGAAATTCGCGAAAACGTTCATAAAATACGCCATTTTAGACCGAGCTCAAAATACCAGTCATTAATAGGAAAACAAAGAGAAGACTACTCATTTGCCGTGCAGATTTCAGCGTCGTAGAGAGAATAGTTTAGGAGATACAGCCATTCTAAGATGACTGTATTTTAGAAATGTTGAAAATATATTAGAATGAGAAAAATCGTCTGGAAGCCGTTTTTTGTCGTCCGAATGAGGGAAATGACGATAGTTTGAGTACCAGGCTGTGCCTCGAGAATTGAAAAAGTCTCAATAGTTTAGGAGATATGAGCATTTAAAGCTTTTTTTTTCTTGTTAAAAGCTTAAAAATTAATCGAAATTATATAAAATGAGACTGGACACCGATCTTTACGTTGCCATGCGGGGTTTCCCGTTTCAGGTATGTCCCACAGAGGAGCACTATTACAGACAGAATAGGTTTTAAGTTCCCTACTCGTCTCGCAAATAAATTCCTGTAGTGCACATAAGTGTAACTGTAAGGAGTGAGTATCTGAGCAGGATGACGAAGAAACGGATGAAGATGAACTTTTGTTAATAAGCAAACATTTGAAGGGCTCTTGAGGGGTACTGCGAAAACGTTTAGTTTTATTTAGAAAGCGCTTTATCACAATTTTGAGGACAAATCATATTACAGGCTTACATGTGGTTACATCGCAGATCGTTAAGCCACTTCAAAGCCATCACCCAAAATTTCTAAGTTACTGGCTACTGGTATTCTGTGCTGAGAGTCTCTCCATTTCATCAAAGCTGCGGCAAAAACCTTAAAATAACCTCTTTCTCTCTAACTCCTCGAGGAGAACCTCCCGTCAAGAGGCGAACAGTCTAATCTATCAACTCTTTCTAACCTACATCTCTTCTCCTCTTATCACTTCCTTTCCAGAAATTACAAGGTTTTCTGCACTGCTTACCTATACTACACTTCTCTCCTCTCCACAAGCTATAAATTGTTTAACAATAAATAGAGAAAATTATATTTTAAATAGGGTCTACTATATTGTAATTTTTAAATAAACGTATATTAATACATGATGTAATTAATTAAGAAACAATTAAATTTAAAATATTTATCCTATACATAAAATAAACACTTTAAATAATAAATGCCTAACATCCAAAATATTTTTATTATTTCTGATATTATAATAACAAATTTCGTATCTCGGCTGTTCATTGTTTACAAATAATGCTGTTTTTGACATTATTTAAATCAATTTACAAGAGTTTTAATTATTGTATCTTGTTAATTGATTTTCACGAAATCACATACTTTAACATTGTGTTCTTTCATCAATCATAGCCGGGTATAAGTAAATGTTAGTATTATTTCTCAGTTATAGCCAATGTTATATTATGAGAGACAATATACGATCCCTTTTTTGATTGGACAGATGGCAGGTTTACAATAATCTACATTAATAACAATGGAAAGGTAGCGTTAACTTCTTTATTCTTATCTAATTCTTAAAACAACATTTGGACAACTTATTTATGTTGATATATTCAGGTACATCTGGCAAATTTTCTTTATTAAGGAAATTTATCAGGCGTGCCTGAACATGGCAAAATAAATAAGTCAAGAGTCGGGACTCTACCCCAGGACGTCCCAGACAGATGCACTGCAGAGACTTCAGTTGATGACTGAGAGATTCTAGGTTCGAGTCCCGAAAGAGGCACGATTTTCGACACTAGCTAGATAGCTAGAATGAGTTCTATCAATGTTTCAAGGAGAAATATAGCGACCGACTGCTCTGATTGGTAGTTTTCCGTGGTTTCTCCGATCAACTAGAACTCTCATTTTCTTCTCATTACACCGAAAAAACTTTCCGTACCTGTTCATGTCTGTAAAAAACCCTAAGCAATCTACTCGTTATCTTCTCCGTTTCCCAGTTCTTCTTGAAGATAGAAGAGGTGACAACACTATTAAGTCGACTACAAGAAAAAATTCCCGACCAGAAGAGGATATAAAAATCCAGGCTGTATCAGATTGCTTCTTCAGAACCATCACACACACTCCTTATAATTAATTACCAAAGTCAAGCTCGAACGATTTCAGGCGTGCTTTTTCTCCCCGTGTTTCATTTAACGCGAACAAAAAACTTCTTCAAAATGGACCTGTTATACCCAGTTCGCATAAAACGGAGCCTATTAAAAGGGAAAGTCAAATTGGCTGAAAGTCGATTTCTCGAATCAGCTTCGATAAGTGAATCGACAACCGAGCTCTTTTGCGCCGCAGAGCACCGTGTCACGTGGCCGGATGCCCCGTTTACACTGCTATGTCACTTCCGCCCTCCCCCACCAACCATCGTAGCCCAAAGCACGGAGAGAGAAACTGGACGGGAAGAAGGAGGCACGGAAGCGGAAGAAGACGACGATGAGGAAAGCAAAAAGGAAGAAAGAGAATGTTAACACATTCACGAATAATATTATCACGGCACTGAGATACGCTGTCGACAGTCCATTTGTTTATTTCGTAAACTGATTGACGTTTATGGGTTACACGTATTCGTGTAGCAGCTACCCTTGAAGAAGAAAGACCTTTTGACTCAGCCATTCATTTAACGAATCAAATTGTATTATGTACTTTCTTACCTCTCACTTCTGAAACCCCATAAAATTTGACTACAACAGCTATTAGCTATTATTATTATTATTATTATTATTATTATTATTATTATTATTATTATTATTATTATTATTTCTTTACTTCACGACTAAATATGTTTTGAGACGGTTGAGTCGGTTGAGTATAAAATCTTCTCCAGGTTGCAACCAGCTTCCTAAGGAGCAGATCTAGGGACTGTTGCTGCTTCTTCAATACTTTAAGCAAAATGTGGGCAGTTCCCAATGTCTTGCACTTCCCAGTCTTTTGAATGTACTAGGAGTTTAGCTGAGTTCTTACACAAATTTTGTGGAACAAATCCCAGAGCTCCGATAACTATCGAGACGGCTTGTGTCTTTACGCACCATATTCGACTGATCCCGATTGCCAAACTCCTGTATTTAAGACGTTTCACTGCCTCCTTACTTATGGTCTGATCTCACAGAGCAGGATAACAATATTCGGCTTGTTTGCTGCTATCGTGCGATCAGTTTGGATTTGTTGGTCATACAATACTGTACACAGTACACCAGACGTTGCCGTTTTCGGCGGGAATTGGTGTAGCATGTGTTTGGAACTTCTAAGGCGGTACAGATCTCTCAGTGGAGGTAACTACACACCTTGTCGTGTCTTTTCAAGTTTTCGGTCGTGGTTAGAATTGGACAAGCTGACATAATATGGTAAATGTGTCTGCTTCTCCGTGGCAAACGCAGCCTTTATCATTTTGAGAACCGCTTTATCATGATGTCGTGTTCTCGACGCCTGATATTGGGTAGCTATTATAATTGCTTTCGATTCTGGCTTCATTCTTCCCCTTTTAAGTCACAAAAATGATTCATCTTTATTGATCTGCACCTTGTCCATTTCTTTTAAATTGTAATTATTATTATTATTATTATTATTATTATTATTATTATTATTATTATTATTATTATTATTATTGTTATTATTAATGAGATCTCAGATTATTATGTCTGCTCTTCCGCTTAACCACGAAACTTGATCACAACGTAGTTTTGATAAGCGAAGCGTGGTCGTCAGCTGTTCAATATTTAATTACCTTCTGTTTCCAGAAGGATTATGGGATTAAAACCTCTTGCATTTTTAATTAAACGACGTACAGTTTTCTCCCAAACTTGCGAGCCAAAATTTCTAACTCTACTTGTGTTACTGCCAATGTTTGCTCTCTGCCAAAAGAACAATCGAACTCTTCTCATCGTTGCTACTAGTCGTAAGGTAACATTCACTGCCTTTTCTCGCGCCTTTTTGAAGAAACTTTTCCGTACAGTGATCACCCCAGCATTCCAGCTAACTCATTGTGTCTGCTGAACGGTTAGCTGTCTCCGTTCATCGATTTTCTCTGTGCCGGGACTTTTCCCTTTTTTATGTTAGTGACCCAAAAATACTTTTTAATAATTGTAATTATTTTTCAGTACTAAACTTAACTAGAAGCCTCTACCAAATGGAATCTGCGAAATCTCCAACTGATGAAAAGGATTCTCTTGTAAGAGAAATTCAAAAGTTTGTGAACACAAATGTATGCATTCACTGTTCGATGTATACAGCATCATGTGCCGTGGCATAAAACCTCTCCATAGAACACCGCCACCGGGTGCAAGTCTTGAGGTTTTATGAAAGAGAGAATTAGGAAGAAAAAGTAATATATTTAAGCGAATGAGACAGCCTAAAATTTTAAAATTAAGTTAACTCACATTACTTGAACTTGTTCTTATTGTGTAGAAAACATATTTACAAAATCGATTAAATTAAAATACTCTAACAATTTATTAAAAAAACGAGTAATGAAACTAGTTATATATTGAATGGTTATACACGTTATTGGTTATACTGGTTATTGCGGGTAATCAAACAGGAAAAAAATTTCCAGTAAAACAAAACATGAGTGCCAACAAAACACGTATATTTTTACTCTAAAGAATGCTTTCTCTACAACGGAAACAATTCAAAAGTCACAACCAATTAATTAATTAACGACTAGAGAGTAATTTTGTATGATATTGCAAATCCATATGAGAGATTAACTCAAAAAGTAAATCGACGTAAAGGCAATAAGTATGTCGTGCAACGATCATTATTGCATGTAAGCAGCATCCTGACCTGTAGAGAGCACTTACACCGCATCCAAGTAAGTCTGGCACCGCCATCTGCGGCAGCAAAGACGAGGAGAAAGAGGATAAAAAAAGATGATAATAAACAAGAAGAGGAGAGGAAATAAAAGTAAAAATAGGAATTGTTTTTCATTAAGTTAAATCAAAGTAGTTGAAGTGATTCACATTATGTAGATATGTATTAATAAATTTAAAAGAAGTCGATTAATAAAATGATTGCTGAAGAAGGATAAAGAAAAAGGAAGGAAGACCGCTACTTGTAAAACAAGTGAATGTTCTCAAAAGGTGTAATATTTGAGCACGATTAATCATTCTCTCTATCGAACTAAATAATTCAGGAAGGTAAATAAAACTGAATGAATCCAGACGAAAACTTCCTTTAGGTATAAAAGATCCAAATGGGCTCCGAACTCTAAGACAAAGCCAAAACTGTTAAAAAATATGACTGTCGCCTCGCGCTGGTCCACTGGTGGCCGTGCACGGCCTCCTGCCCGCAGCCACCGCCTCCTGGACCTGGGCTCCTCCACCGCCACCTGCGCCAACGGACGCGAGTACGCGAGCAACGGAGGAGGAGGAGGAGGAGGAGGAGGAGGCCGTGGCGGCGGCGGTGGAGGAGATAGCGTTGACGGATGGGCCGTAATTACAGGTTGGCGCACGCCTCGGCCCCGCCCCCTTCCCCTCCCCTCCCCCCTCCCCCCGCCCACGGCGCCGCCTGACCACGTGAGCGCGCCGGGGATCAAGGTTTGTGCGCGATTAAGCCAGATTCCCGCGCGGTTCAGCGTCCGGCTCCACGCCACCTAGACCTCCCGTCTCTGGAAGATACGTTCCACTCGCTACAGGAAAGCTCGCCAAGCCGATTCACGGGTTAGCGAGAGGGTCTCTTTTGATTTTTACTTACTCGCCCTGACGCAGGTACGTCGAAAGTTGTTAAAGTTATGTAATCTTACGCCGAAAAACTGCGAATTTTTGGCAGAAAAACTGTTATTGCCGCACCCTGTTAACGAAAAAGTGGATAAATGCTGCATACATTGCGAATTATTTCCTCTAACACGTGGTGTAGTCAGAATCCATGTTTTGTGGGACCTTGATACCGAAAAATCGATTGACCGCAAAACGACTGTCTGTCTGTGGGCAACGCTAGCGCCTAGACCATTCAGCCGATTTTGTCCAAAATTGATAATCACCGATCAATCAGAACGAACGCGAGGCCTTGGAAGTTACAAATGATTTTTTTATTTTTGAATATACTTTTTAAGAAGGTAGCATTTTTGTTTTTAAGCTCGAGTTCGACCCATACGGCGCTTCTGTATTAGTGGTATGAGTGACGATGAGTTAACTGTGAGATTTGAGTTCGTGTTTTGGAGAAGGAATTTTTTTTCTGGTTTAAAACAGTTTTGCAAATTTATGTAGTAGTATAATATAGCTGAGAAGTTAGAAATAATGCAAGAAAATGTCTACTTTGGTAGCACCACTAGTTTTATGTTATATCATGACTCTTTCGGAGCAATAACTAACATAAGTTATTACATACTATATTACATGCATTAAGATATACTATTATAAGTTTCCATTTTCTAGCAATATGTCTGAAAAGTATCTGTGATTGTCTTAACGCTGTATCTTGATTTGCGTGATGCTGATGTTCGCCAAACTTAAATGAGCTGTATCACAAAACTGTATTGGTCTGGCTTATTTTCCACCGAACCTTTCAGGTATCGTCGATGTACAAACTAACGCACCTCAAGGAACGTATTCTTTTAGTTACATGAAGAAATGTTTATTCTTTTTCGTAGTACTTTACGCTTATATAGACAAAACCCAACCACACGGAGAAACGAAAAGTCCATTTTAACGGCCGGTATCCTGCATATTTCTAAATACCAAAGGTAATTGTATTCTAATGTTTTTAGGACATGCTAATTTTAATTTTCTTCGCTTGATGCTACAATCCAGTGTAGATCTTGGTCTTGTTCAGTTTCATACCATCAGATAATTGAGATCATTCATGGATATCGTAATTGAAATTTTTAATAAGCGAGTCCAAATAGTATAATCTTTATAGGTAAACTTAAAGAATCTACAAAATTCAAATATTCCAAAATAGGGTCCTCAGAACTGCAGTTAACGCACCTTGGTATATAAGCAACACTAATCTCCACAAAGACCTAGCCATAGAGCCCGCCTAACATACATCACCAAACTTTCCAAAACATTCTTCCAAAATCTATCCTCAGTTACCGGTGCTTCCCACAACAACATAGGTAAAGAGCATCCCATAGAAACTCGTCTTCGCAACCGACTCCCCTTCCACATCTTCCTCCATAAACTGGCTGATATCGGACAATGAAATAAATAGTCCTCCCATCAACAGTCAACAATTTGTATTTCCCCACTTTATTATTCGCACTACTTCAATCTATGTTTAATGGGAGTTGGCAGTAGCCACCCTCTTCACATCTTTCGTCTGAAAATGCTCGCTCCTAACATCTGAAAAGCCATTTGGCTGAGCGTTTTACAACCTCCTCATTCTGTTAAATAAAAAAATAATAAAAAAGGTAAGCTTTCAAATACATAAACGCGAGAAAAAGTATCCACTTTTCTCCATTGCATCGATGGCGAAGCAGCACTTCCCAACGTACTCAGAATGAGTTTTTGTTCATCCTGTATCCATGTTGTACGAGGGGGTTGCGTGGCGCTTCCTTCAACAAGAACACGTGACTGCGCATGCGCCGAGAGATCAAGGTTTGCGCGCGAATGAGCGAGGTTCCCTCTCGGTTCATCGGTCAGCGCTTAGATCCACCTCGGATCTCGCAGAGTTTGTATGAACTCGCGCTTTTCTCGGAAAACGCAAGAACAAATATTTGACGAAATTTGGAGGATATTACTAGTGGAATGTAGATGCAGTAAAATTATATTAGAAAATGTTAATTCATGCTTCTTATCCACTTTTTTGTTGGTGTTTTTTGAGCTATTTTGACGGTTATTTAGGGTTAATTAGGAAAAATTGTACGTAACCGGGGGCTAACTGTAAACTCACGACTGATATCCCGAAGTTTGTAGTAGTGTAGTGCATGTAAGTGTAAATGACTAAGGTAGAGAGCAAGGTAACGTTGCTCTGTCAGTGACCCTTTTAATAGGGTACAGCTTCGGCATTCGTCTGGTATTGATCGGAGAAAAAACAGAAAACTACCGATCAGAACAGTCGTTTACTAGAATTATCCTCTAGACAGTGGTTGAATGCGACCTAGATAATGCCGAAAATCCTCTACCGCCATGAAGGAAAAGTAGAACCTCGTGATCAGAAACACGCTGTATTCGGTTCGGTATGTCACAGGAATTGGTAGCTTAAATAAAATCTGTCAAATCTTTCCAGTACATCGTTCTCCTAAAGAGCTTACTTTATGACGTCGAAAAATATAAGACACCTATCAATAACACATAATGTAGAACTATGCAGTAAAAGTTTGTAGCACTTAACAGCTAGTATATTTCTCATCTTCGCAGACCGCTTCAGTCACGCACAAGTACTAAATGATATCCAAATTCTGGATCTCACACATGAATTCGTCTTAAAAATGATTTTCTTATCGCAAAACTATTACCTACTACAGCCGCTACTTAACTTATGGCCACTCTACAAATGTCCAGTATTCTGACATTCACTAATTGTATTCAAATGATGGCGAGTACTTCAACGATCGACCAAAATAGAGACGTAAATCATTCAGAAAATGCGTAACTTAAACTAAAATCATACATATCCCAAAGTTGAGAACTTAAATGAGAATAATTATTTCAATGATACGAGATGATGCTGGTGATTGTGGCTTCTGAAATTACACTCGTATATCTTCACGCGCTCAGATAAAAGGTAATAGGTGGTAATGGCAGGGGAGGGTTCGGAAAGCATCAACTCTCAGGAAGCGCCAACTCAGTCGTTACTCTCGCCCTTGAACCTGCACTCGACCCGAACTGCCGCCTCAACCTGTGGGAAGGTCAAGGTTTGTTTACGATCAAACTGAGCGTTCGCTATTCAGGATCAGACTTCAGTTCATTTTGTAAGTTTATTTAGTGTTCTTTCTCTTAACACTTAACTCGTCCGATGGAATTTTTGAGAAAGCACGGTATATATTTTCACGTTTTTCCGAAATATGGATCGGCCGGGTTAGTTCGGTAACAGAATTTTTGTTGTCTCTGCCGTGTCGTTGACCGAGAGGTGCTAGGATTTGAGTCGCACGGATGACGGAAACCCGAGACTAACTAGAGCACAGCAGACTGCACAGCTAGATAAAATTCAGATACTGTTCAAGAAAGTGCTGCTGAAAAAACTGCCAATAAAACTACTTGTACATGCATCATAGAATTATGGGGATCCGACAGTGAGCCAAATAGATTTCTCGAAAATTCGATACAAAAACGAAGAAAGTATGCGGAACACCTGTGGTAACAAAACACGTTATAAATAACTGAACATCTCAACTATTCTCGAAGTCGCTACGAAAACAAGCCAGGAGAATATAAAGAAATTAAGTAAATAACAAAGCCGTTTATCAATCAACCTACTTGAGAATTGTCAACACATGTATAGACAGAAACGCGAACACATCTTGGAACTGCCATACCGTTATTGTAATCACTAATTAAACAACATATGTAATCATTAAGCCTATTAAAATGTTATTGTCATTGTAAACAATTTTCAGCATGTTACACAAGAATGGTAGGTGGTAGATATCTGCTAGGGAAAACCCCCGCTAGCCGAAGGTAGGTCGGCGCCGGATCACATCCAGTGGGGCGAGATCACCACCACCTTCCGAGCAAAAAGTATGCACCATACTTACGGTACCTTAGAAGCTGACGCCCCTGAAATCACTAGGAATCAGTCAATCAACGACGGATTTGTAACCATCCAATAAACGTTGAATGACGAAAACTATCTCTGTGGGAAAAGGAAGTTTCTAATACTCGTAAGTCCTAAATGATGAAACTGTAACTCTTTACCTAAGCAACGATACAGAAAAAAACACTCTGGAGTTCATTGTTGACAACCTTCCCCTCATTACTGTGCAACTTAAAGAAAGGTGACGATATGTTCCAATCGTGAGGCTGTCGGGTGATCAGAATTCACCAAGAGCCGTGAGATTGAGGTTCGTTTCAATCCCGCCTTGTGACGTGACTCGGCATCTCGCTCACCCAGTCACGCTACATGTGGCGACACGTTCATCCTAGGCTTCCCCGCGGGTCGTGACGCTAGAGACGTGCTTGATGACCCGAGATGTGGGTGCATGCACCACATGTGCGAGGTGATGGGGCAGCTGAATTCCGAACGCTGCAGCGCAAAGACAGAGATTGGTCTCGGCAGTTGATCCTCTTGTGCAGAGTTCTTTTCTAATTGATATTTGTTTATTTAGTTAAAAACTGTATGTGACGTATGGGGGAGAAAATCATCTGCGCACGCTTTCTTGAGTTTCAGAACCCTTCCCAACAATATAACTAGTAATAGTTGAAAGATGAAAAAATAATAGTAATAATATAAACAATAATAATAATATTTAAAAAAGCGCGATATTAACATTTCAAAAAACTAGACATTTTAGTTTCTGAGTTATAGAAAACTTACTTGTAACGGTAAATGAACTGCATATATGATTTCTATTGTATTGCTAACAAAATAGTAACTCACCCTAAGTTCTACTACCATTGCAAGCAAAAAAGAGAGGTCAACAAAACGTAAACGTGCATAGTAAAGCTGCATTTACGTCCAGAAGCAAATCAAGGGTCCATCTCTGCATTTGCTCAATGGATCAGGGCAACTGGACAAAAAGCCGATCGAGATGGGGGTCATTGACCCGGAAGCTGAAGTGCATTACTTGTTACAGGCATATTAAGCCTTTTTTAATATATATAATACAAATGTAAACTAATTCAGTACACTATATCATTGTGTTGTTAAAATAGAAATAAAAAATTATTTTTCTTTTTGATGATCAGTATAGTCTTTAATTGTATAAAAACAGTTATGTAGAAGAAAAGATTTTACTTTTAACTTAAATTTGTATACCGATATTAATTGTTTAATGCCATCTGGCAATGCGTTGTAAAGTAATGTACATGTATTGTATGTGGATTTCTTATACTGAGCTGTTGATACTGACACTTGATGAACATGATTTCTACGACGTGCGTTGTAATTATAAATATCAGTATTACATGAAAATATGTTCCCATCGTTAAGCCAGTTTTGACAAATACTACAGATTCGTAAATAAATAGGTAGGGCAATAATTAATTGTTTTGTACTTGAGATAACCCATGGTAGTGTTCCACTCTTTAGAAATCATAGTTTTAGAAGTGAAAATAGCTTCGTACTAAATCGAACTTCGAACGGCCAGTTCGTGAACAGTGCTTTACATCATTGTACGTCTGGTATTCTGTGTGAGATAACATTCTAATGTTGCTACAGTTTGGGATTAAATTACACAAAAAATCAAATATTTCTTCACGATTTCCCCATCTGTCCCATTCATGTACAACACCTATCCCCAAAAGCTCGGTTTGTGACAAAACTCACCTGTTCCCTCAAATCTCGTGTTCCTTTGAGAAAAGAAAACATTGTTTCAAGAGTATAGAATGCATGTTTCCAACATATGTGCAATTTTAATATGATTTGCAGTAATCTGTTCCATACATCATAATCTGCACACTGCCATTTTTCGTTTTAAATGTTTGATGCAGAACTGGGGAGGAATTTCCTATCCAGTTGTAACAGACTTACAGGGTTTTGTGTCATTAGTTTATTACATTTCAAAAACCATCTCATCGATCTGTAGCGTATTATAGAGACATACCCCCCAATTACAATTATACATGCATTATCCATTTTGAAGTCTTTTTTGTAATTTCAAAAATCTGACTTTTTATATTTTTAATGATTTTATACGATACAACAACACACAATATAGTAATCGTTTTTACAACTTTTATGAATCTGTGTTTTACCGGGCGAATTTCGCACACACAAAAAAACGATTACGTTAGAACATTCTCTATGAGGCAGAGAACTCTCTCAGGCATGAATAATATTCCCGTTATAGGGAACTCTTAATGCACATTTGTGTTTGCTGGTCACGTTCTGATGTAATCAAGGACATTTCATGTATCTGCCAGAAATCTGTGCATTCGGGGTTACCTGAAAATCAGTGTCAAATGCCACATGTACAAATGCATATAAATCCCTTGCATACAGTTGCTAACCATATCATCATTGCCGAAAGTGATCATTTTCTACCCTTCTGTTTGCGATAGAAGTTAATAACATTTATCCCTAGACATCCTGTTTAAACTATATTTTTAATCTGTTTTCATTTACTAAGCTTAGTTCTCAGTAATTTCTCTAATCAGACTTTTATTTAACACATCGGTATATTACTTTCATCTAGTTTTAAACACAACTAAAGTTGAATTTTGTTGCTGTTATCCTTCTGTGATGTATAACTGAAATTTGTATGCAGTGCGTAAACATCATAGTAATATGTTTTACAGTATATAATAACCTTTATATGAAATATTGTTTTCTAATATTAATTCTTTAATTTTTTTAATGGTGAGTGAGTCGGTCTTACGATAGTTATATCGCCAAAAATGTGGGTAATAAAGTTATGACGATATAACTAAAACAAATAGACGCTTCAGATATACTGCAACCGACTACAGAATATAATTGTTTATAAGACATTTACTGTTCATCGGTTTAACTCCATGTTAAACACGAAAATCCTCCAGATTACCAACCTACAGATAGAGGGAGACCATTCTTCACAAACCACCACCACGTCAAAATTTCCCTTCCGCATATCCGATTTTATTAGGAAAGCTACGCTATTGTAGGAAGAAAAAGTGATTCTCTATATATCCCCTTGCAATCTCATTTTGCCTACCATCTGGTTCACAGACCAGCGACTTCATGCAATGCATAGCTAACAATGTGAGCTCATGGAGCCATTGCTCTCAACAAAATGCAATTGGTGTGAAAATTTAGCAGTAACTTCCCTCATCATTGTGTTATAAACGAACTTATCGCTCAAAGATAAGAGTTGTAAAAAAGTTAAAATAGAAAAACGCTATAAATGTTCTATTTGGAAAATCGAAAAGCCCAAAAATATTGTTTCACATCTTTCAGTGCTTATTCTCCAAGACTAATGAAATATGGGAAGTTTACAAAATCTGAAACATGCAACCACTATTCACTGACAACACAGATTTAATCATGTTTCTGAAAATGTAATTGAAATGTTTCTTATTTACCAAGATCTGGACAAGTACCTTGTAGTGAACTATTAGATCTTGTTGCCTACATTAAGTTTAAAAGAAATGCATTACATATAATTTTTGTGAAGAACATGATGTGCCAGAAGATTGTTATATATTTCTTTTACATACCTTTACTAATCGTTGCATTTAAATCATTATTAGAACTCAAAAACTTACCATTTTTGCTTAGCTAACTACTACACCTCACACTTATATGTTTGCTAGCGCTAGATGAAGAAATGTCAACAGATTTCAATTGATCAGTAACGACTTCCACAATGAAATAATTAACAAATGGTGGTAGACAAGCTTTCATTCTAATAACTTTTAAAATATTACTCAAATTTAATTTGAAAACCTTAATACATTCAATATATAGATAGGCATCAATTGACAAGAAAATCCAGTGAATTCTATCAACACACATCCCCACGGCAGGAAATTAGGCAATGGACTTTCAGAAAACATTTTGTGATTCACCACTGAATCAATTACGAGTATCATAGTTCAGTATAGTTAATAATTCTGCTCACAGTCATTTTTGTCTGAAAATAAAGTTAATAGGGCGCACATTGGAAATATGGCTAACTAATACACGTCCACTTAGGAAGCAGAAGCACCCGTTGTAAACCAAGCGAAATCATTTAAGCGGAATAAGCCGGCCCATTACTGTCCACGAAAACTTGCGGAGCCCCACAATATTTCATGTTTACACGCGTTTCCGTGAATAAGCTCGCTTAATATGCATATTGCTCTGAGCGCCCGGCGGCGGACGGATTCAGGAGGCCTTGGCTCGTGCCCGTCCGCCCCCGCGCGCGTTCGAGCCTGGCGGTGCCCGCCGGGCACGCCTTCTTGGGTTGGGCAGCGGGCCACTCACGTGGACGCCCACGAGGGCAGTGGAGTGAAACTGCGAAGCGAAAAGAAAGGGGTTTCCAAAGGAGATCACAATAATGTAGTTGTTTTATTTTTCAAATCCAAACATTTATTGAGAAAATAAATGATTTTTTTACTTTCATAATCTAGAATCATTATGAGATCGATTTACAGATAAAAATTATTACAGATTTTTTTTTCCGGACTCGTCTACTACTTTAGTCATTGCTAAGTGAAGTGCGCGTTCTAGTTGGGATTGATTGATTTATTAGTGATTCTAGACGTATCATCTATTCAGGTCGTTAATATGATAAGTGTAGTGTATGTTTTTATCGCTGGAGCTGACGGTGATCTCCAGTTGGATGGTGAGATCCTGTGCCGACCTACCTGTCACCTTGATGGGTTCTCTCAACCAGGTATCTCCCACCAGTGGGGCACCGCTCCACCCCGGAAAAGCTCTAAGTTCTCGACTGTTTTTCCGCATGTGTGGTAGTGTAGTGCATGTTAGTGTAAGTGTGTGTGTGCGTAAGGGGAGAGGATAGGACAAGGAAGAGGAAGGAAAGATCGCGCGCGGTCCTTGCCCCTTTTGGTTGGATACTGCTCCGGCATTTGCCTACTGTTGATCGGACAAACCTCAAAAAACTATGGATGAGAGCCGCCGGCTGCTAGAATTCTCCTCCAGACCGTAACTGATTATAAAGTTGCTAGGGTCTAAAATTCACAACCGTCGGACCTCGATTGCTAACATAATCCATCCGGAATAATTAATATATTAAATATTTAAATATTTCCGGTCAGAAAGTATTAAAACACAAGGTTTTCTAATATTATTTAAAATAACATATTTACCTCCTGAGTACTCCTAAGGCCATTCCCAACACTATGATGATATTTTAAAATAATTTGAATTGAAACTTGACTAGTGCATTACTTGCTTTCAGTTGGAGAGTACTAAACCCATAATTTGCCACGTGGCACTGTTTAACTCCCACGCGCATCTACAAACGAGTCGTTCCACTGTCAGTTACGACACAAATTATTTAAAAATATCGTCAATGTGTATGATGTATTCAACCACTGATTATGGATGAACTCTATTGCCATTGGCTTAACTTACCAGCTGCCACGCAATAGTCCAATGTTCAACTTCTATTAGTTTTCATTTGTCTAGAAAAAATATTGAAGGAACCTCGGTGGATTGAGTATTAATGCACTCGTATGAAATTTTGCTAAGCGGGCGGGAAACGAGTTTCATACCACTTAATGTCAAGAGGATAAGAGATTAAAAATCCCTCTTCTGAAACGCAATCGACGAAATCATTTGAAATTATTGTTAATGAAACATTCAGCGTAAAAACATTCATTTAAATACTATTGATTCAAATGTTCCAGTGCCAAAGGTAATGAAAATTCCGTAAAAAAAATTATTTCGCAGAATATGGCTTTCGCACCAAGGACATTCTACTAATAATTAATTTTATCCTTTTTATATTATATTTCAAACAAAAGCTTCAGTCAGTCGACGTTATAATTACGTTTATTTTTATGAACGAGTAAATATATTTAATCACCACTGAATATTTTTTTAAAATATTCATTGATAACTTTCTAAAAAAGTTTATAACAATTTTCATTACTGAAACAATATTTTGGATCACATATGTAATCAACGTTCCGTTGTCAAGATTTAATGAGTATGAAATAACACTTTTTCAATGAACACTCTACACAGTATTAAACATTGTTTCTCTGTCTGAATGGAAAATAATGGAGAACGAAGGTATATTTAGGCATCCAATGTAGTATGTTACATCTCATCGTTATGTGCAAAATTATTCGGAAAATCGCATTAATGTTTTTGTGTTAGCGTCCCGCCACTTTCTCTTTTAAATGTCAAAGCTTTTCACTCGGATTACAAAACATGAAGTTTTTCTTTACTGACATTTCAATGTTAAAAACGTCACCCTTTCTTCCGATTTATCTCTCAATGTAACTGACAACACGTTTTAAACGTCAAATATTAGTTTTATTATGACGCACGTATGCTATTGCAAAGAAAAAATTGAATATTGACGAAATCACGAAGCAAAGACAGCTGACATGAAATATAAAAGCAAATTTCTGATTAATGAAATGTGTTTTTTTTTACATGTCCATTCTAACATGCATTACTTACAAACCATGGTTCACTTCTAATAGAAAGTAAATACAAGAGACTTTCGAGTACCGTTCAATTCGTACATAAAATAATTAACTCGTAGATTGCAGGTGGCCAATTGTTATTAGTAAAGCCATCCAAAAAGGTATTTTGTAAGAATATTTCATGACAAAAGCACACAAATTTAAGAGTGCGATGTGAATATATTCATTTGAGTCAAGAATATCTTTAAACTCAATTCATCCAACGTAATCAGTGATTGTGCTAAATAAAACGATGAGTTCTATCCACTTCTGGAAGTTATCTCAACACTCCATCAAAATCAACACCCACCTCCTAAATCAGCTAATTTCGAAACTCAAGCGTGATATTCGTTGCATGGCCTTCGATCCATTGAGCAAATGTTGAGTAGCCCATTGCTTTGCTTTTGAATCTAAAACATAGCTGAATATTGCAGTGCAAATTTCACAAAATAAATATGCTTTAGGTCATTTTAAAGCGTTTTTCACGTGTTTTGAGATATAAACGCTTTATTTTTTATGTATTTTGACGTAGTTTTGAGAACCTGAAAATTCTAGTCGTAATGATAAGGAGGAGAGCAAAAACTTTAGGTAGGTAGTAGGAATGCGTGTTCTATTCACGTGCACCACTGACATTTCTGTGAATATCCGTCTACTTCTCGCTCAACTGCCCTCTTCAGGCGGGCAACCGAACAGCGATGGCCATCTGCGAACGTGATTGTCGCGGACAGCTGTCGGAGGAGCGGAGAGTTCCCGATAGGATGCCGGGCGTTCTGCGTCCAATCAGAAGGCGACGTGCCGTGTCAGGCGCCAATAGGAGGCCGTGAACAGAAGAGGAAATGAGGTGTCACCGGCCTGGAACCAACTTCGTACCTCTCTTGTTCCGATGGCGGCAGATATCGCGGAATGCCGCCGGTGGCGCATTCTGGAGCGCGGTGTTTCGGCGCCCGCCCGCCAGGGCGCACTCCAACAATGAATTATTCATCAGCCTCGCGTAATTCGGTTGTTCTCGGGGGCGAAATTCCATCCTGTGTTGGTTTCCTCTAGTTTTTAAATGTCACCCTAACGCTCACAAAATCCATGGCACTGTACTGCAAAATGGATGATGGATTAATAGGTATTTTATTTTACTTTATATATTTATGTTTGTAATGTCGTAATGTAATTCACGTTAATATTAGTTTTACATATTTCATTATATTAATTTTTCATTACTTTTACTTCGTTTAAAAATAGTTTAAAATGTAAGGAATTCAAGTTTTTATTGCATAGCGACTAAATAAGAGATCAGAATTATCTTTGTAGAGAAAGGAAACAAGGAAGACAAATAACTTTTAAATATATGTTACAGAGGGGTTTAAACATTCAAAATGTCATTAAATAAACTCTAGTGAGTTTTATGAAACACAAGAGGACTTGGCAATACTTTGCTATTGTAATGTGTTACACATCACGCGCTAGTGGTCACGTAAATGTTGTTCAAGTATTACGCTCTGCTCTGCAAAAATTTTAATAGATGACTTTCTTGCGAGTACGAGTTTGTTCTAGTTCCTGTTTTGGACATAATTGTCAAGTATCTCATTGTTAAAAAGGTCTCTTTCACGTTTGAGCATGCATTCGCGATGATACTGTTTTGGAGAAATTTGCTTTACTTGTCCGAGGTAACGTTCAAGTAATAATTTCGGCCGATATTTCACAATCGCAGGGACAGAATGTGCAGAGTAAGATGCGCTTAATACTTGAGTGTGCGGCGGGTTGCGTAGAGATTGTTCTGTGGCGATTGAGTCAACACAAACGCATAAAATCATCATTAACGAGTGTCTATGAGTGACAGACATACTCCCATTTCCATTGTACTATGCCTAAATTCTTCTCTCAAGTGCAAGAAACAGGTTGACAAAGTTTTATTGCAACCAGATGAACGGTAAGAAAACACATAATATACGAGCAAACAAACATTTATTTATTTTAATTTTAGATATGAACATTTCTAATACTATTGCACAGGTGGTTTCATGTGAGTAATTTTTAACCATTTTGCATGTCAAAGTTAGCGCGGCCCTATGTTAGATTATTGTTCCTTTCGTATTTGTATAGAGAGTGCCCTACTACACAATGATTTATTGCGTGCAGAAAAGTACTTTCAAAGCGTTATTTTTTACCGTACTTCGGAAAGGTAGGATAAATATGTGAATATTATATTTTTCCTGCCCGCATTGCGTTTGAACTAATGCACGAATTTAGGTGATCGGAAAAAAATCAGAATGAAAATTGATTGCCACGTAGGGCAAATATTTGATCCCGCCAGGATTCGATCCCAATATCTTCTGCTCTTCAGAGGGATGATCTTTTTTTACTACGCAACACGATTAATTAAATTTTCTATATTTTCCGCTACAAATCTGGACATAGAAAACTATTCATTGCTTTTTGAACAATTGTGGAGGAGGTAAGAAAAAGTACAGTTGCTACAAGAGACAATTACGGTGCTATAGAAATACTCATCTGTTAAAAAATAATTTGCAAGAACCAAGAGCGCAAAGACTTTCTAGGCGAATTATTGATGTAATATGAACATTTTTTAATTGGTCACGTGGTTAATGTCTACTTCTTTCTTTAACATCATATGTTTATTTTTATATAGCTTATAGTTTATCAGTATATTATTTCAACACAGAGAACATAAATGTGATGATGTGTCCCTTACCATAGTCTGCGCGTATGTGTACAAGACTTGGCAGTTTGCCCCGTCAAAAATTTCAGCTAAAAATTCCCCTATTCACAGTTCACCTACTATTCGCAAACGATGTTTCGTCTGGTTTCTCTAGGAATTAAGCCGCACTAAAGAAGAGAATGTTTCGAATAACTTTTTAATAAAAATGTTTGGTCTAGTTTTTTATTTATTAATATTTATATTAATCGCTGAGAGACAAAATTTCTACCTGACGTATGTTTTATCCTTTTACTACCTGAAATTGCTCAGGCGGAAAAGCCTGAGCTTCACCACCAATAAAGATATTTATTTTATTTATTTATAATCTGTGTACCATTTCTTCAGTACTAGAATCCTCCTCTATCTAGCTGACTATACACGATTGAATTATGGATAAAAATACGAACAAGCGTGGTTGGCAACATATGAAAACTAGACATTTTTTGCCTCATATTGAACGATAATCTTCTTTTTTATTAATATTGTCCTCTACGAATAAGCCGCGTGTACGTTACAGCTTTTCAAAACCAAAATCCTCTTCTAAATTCCTCCATTTGCAACGGGCGTGAAGCAGCTCGCGTCTCGCCGCGTTCGAAATTCCGCACGTCGGTCGCGTCGGCGGGACGCGCCGGGACATGTCGGCCGTTGATGGACCAGAACAAAACTGGATCTCGCGCCCCATGAATCGCGGCCCCCTGGAGCTTTGCATACAATATGATCGAATTATCTTGGACGCCGCCGCCCGCGCACGGCGCTGCGGTCGCGCGGAGGGCATCGCGCCTTGGCATCAGGCGGCCATGGAATATGGGGCGCGGGTTATAAACTCTATGGGAATTGTGCGAACGGGAAACATTGCCGGTCCACATACTGGTAGGTGTGCTGAATCGTTCGTTACTGTGCTTCTTTATGTAAAAATATTTTGTCTGTTGCCGTTTTTTTATGTTCACGTGTTAGAAATGTCATAATTAGTAAAAGGCATGTATTATGGTCGTTTTGTGGCTCCCAGACAGCAGGAAACTGATGATGACTAAGCCATCGAAAGCTGCTTTATTGAAAAAAAAAACAGTATTGTTGGCAATGTCAACGCCTTGAATTATTTCAATTGTATTGTGGAGTTGTATATGTAAAAATGTTTATCCATATTTGTCTGAATATTCTTATGAGTGGAAAGATGCAGGCTTGTATGTGTGAGATGGTCTGTGTATGTTTGTACGCGTGTGTGTATTATGTATGTATGTATCTATGAATGTATGTACGAGTATGTATGTCTGTACATTAATGTAGTAAGATTATTTAACTGAAAGTAAGTATATATGTATTAGGATTTGTATTATATGTACGTAAATGCCATTTGCATGTGCTAGTTAGTGACAAAGAAAATTTGTTGTTTTTATATATGGTTGTAAATTTATATTATTACAATGTATGATTATCATTAGATTGCTTTTACAAATTCGCATTTTCTCACTCAACATACGTGATATATTTTTCTTGTAAATATTTTTCCGAAACTGTTTCCTAAATCCTTAAAACAATAAGGCATCAAACCAAGATTGAAAACCTATCAAAACACATTAAAAATATTTAAAGCGATGAAAACACCGTAAAAAGCTACCTCGTGTTTAAAACCGGCAATCCTCTAGTTTAGATTCATTTGTGATTTATTGTTCCTTCTGTTCGTTTTGGGGTTCGGTGGTTCCATCAGGATAAGTTTTTTATACATATCGTTGAACATTTCTCACCATGTTTAATCACCCCTGTCTTCGTGAAACTTTACTTAAGGAAGGACTTTCTCTACTTACTAACGTTTTATTGAGCTCAGAATGGTACTAATGAAATACAGTAATTTAAATAATCGTTATATTCTCGCTGTAGTGGGCTGATTCTTTCACGTGGGTCCTGTTAAGGGATGCCTCAACCTGTGGTTCATTTCGCAATGCAAATAGTTGTTACACAGAAGCTAATAATTCTTATCAAATTTTCCCCAAACCACTCGTTACTACCTATTTCCAAAATTGAACTTGGTATAATAAAACAGAGGTCAGAATTCTGGAGTTCAAGAACAGGCGTACATATTTTATTTCTCTCCCATACGAAACTTATGGATTTTATGTTAAATTAATTAAAGAATACATACACAAAAGACCACAACCTAGTATCGAACTTCCAAACAGAGACGGTGCAGGCAGCGTCAACGATCAACTAATACGCCAACCATTCGACATAGCACAGTTTTACCGAAAATCCGAACATTAAATTAATATTTGCATTACTCTAATATTCACATAACATTAATAAATCAGGTACCCTACGCAATACAACGCCACTACTAAGAATAGCTCTTGGTTAAATTTCATATAGCATTCATAACCTATTGATATAATACGAATATTTCATACGCCAAGAGTTGTATGCCAACATAGGCTCTGTAATTTATTGACACAGCGAGTTTGTGAGTACATGTTATGCCCGGGCATGATAACTTCTTTGGTCGTAGTTCCCGTTGGTTGGGTTGGGTTGGTTAGTGATTCCGAGCGCGTCAACAGCTTAGGTCATTAGTCACGTAAGTGTAGTGCATGTTTTCACGGGAGATGGCGGTGATCTTCCCCCGCTGGATGGCGAGATCCGGCGTCGATCTACCGTCGACTAGCGGGGTTTCCCCCTAACCAGGACTCTCCTACCAGCGGGGCACCGCCCCTGCCGGGACAAGCTCTAAGCTCCCGACCGGTCTCCCGGAATATGTGGTAGTGTAGTGCATGTTAGTGTAAGTGTGTGTGTGTGTGTGTGTAAGGGGAGAGGATAGGACAAGGAAGAGGAAGGACAGATCGCGCGCGGTCCAGGGCCCGTTTGGTAGGGTACTGCTCTGGCATTCGCCGGGTGTCGATCGAAGAAACCACGGAAAACTACCGATCAGGGCAGCCGGCCGCTAGAATTCTCCTCCAGACAGTGACTGAATCCGACCTAGTTGAAGCTAGTGTCGAAAATCCTGCCGCCGTCAGGACTCGAACCTAGGACCTCCCGGTCAGAGGCGCTGCAGTGACATCAGCTGATGCACTGAGCTACCGCTCCAGGTATCCCGTTAGAGAAGTACCTATTTTAGTAGGGAGATGCCGTTTTTCCTCCCTCACTGGCGCTGACCTATACGTAAGATTGCGTGTTTCCCTTTCCCGCTAGAGGGCACCGCCCCACGCGGGATAAGTTCTAAGCTCCCAACTGGTCCCGGCGTGTGTGCTAGTGTGGTGTATGTTAATGTCTGTGGAAGCAAGGGTGATGCTAGGACAAGAAAGAGAAAGGAAAAATTGCGCGCGGTCCGAGGCTCGTTTGTCAGGGTACCGCTCCGCCATTCGCGTGATCTTGATCGGAGAAACCACGAAACACTACCGATCAGAGCAGCCGGTCGCTAGAAGTGTCCTCCGGACAGCGGATGAATTCAACCTAGCTATGTAGCTAGTGTCGAAAATTCTGCCAGCTTCAGAACTCCAACCCTAGGGCATCCCAATCAGAGGCACTGCGCGTTTCAACTTTGACTGGATATTTGCTTTTGTTGAACTGCACATACATATGGATCATAAATTGAATTGGAAATGTGCATCAAATTCTTGTAAAAATACTTTCTATCAGATACTACCAACTTTCTCAAGCATGTGTTGCAGTTATGATATTCTTTTCCACACTCTCAATTACATGTCATATGAGAACTATTTACATTTTCTGCTTTAGGAAGCGATCTGTTGTAATTCTAATATTCTATTATAAAGTATTAATTGTGCCTTAGTGGTGTTCATGTTTGAGTTACATGTTGAGCAGAATTCGGTATTCATTTTCATCTCTTCGAAAAACCAATATCAAGGAATTGCCATTCATTAACACAATGATTTTAAATTTTTAAACGAACCAATTAGCTTACACATACTGAATTAAACATGAAAAATAAGCTGAAAATTCAACGATATTTTATTCTAAAAAAGAAAAGACTTTCTCTTGTTATGAAGACATTAATCAACCAAAGAAATCCAGGCATTCGTTTTGACTCAACAGGCCGTGGCAGTACTAATTACCACAGAGACCTAAAATAATTGGTGCAATTAAATGAAACGGCTGTTCAATTAAATGAATTGAAGGCAATAAAAGAGGAATAATCTGAGACAATGCACCGTTGCAATCAATAGCGTAATTTGTTCGTGTGATAGTTGATTCCGTGTTTGCTCGAATTAATTATTGGATAGTCGTTTTTTCTTTCTCTATATATCATTTCTCCGTGTATCTTTAACGGGCTACTGGGTAATCATGATTCGCATAGAAAAACTATAACGTTTAAAGTACATACATTTAGGGACGACCAAACTAAGTAATTCCAACTTGATGTTAATAACTACATCAGAGGATCGCCTACGGTGGGAAGCTTCATATTTAAAACTGTTTTTGCTATGTAACTTCATAAAAAAAAGAAAGGGTACCTCCAGTTAAGATGGTAAAAAGTTCCCCAAAGCTAAATGACGTGTGAGTGGTTACATGATAATTCTAACATAAAAAAATAATATTTAGAAAGGCTAGGAAGCTTCCGTTCCACCACACACACCCCTCTAGAACCAAAAAAACGTGTTTTTTTATTTTTTTCGGAAAATTAACACAATTTTATCTTACTAAAAAAGTATAACAAATAAGAAGACAATTTGTACTATCAGAAAAATATTTTTTGATATTTTATCAGACCCAAATTCAAACACAAAAGTATATTTTTGAAAAAATAACAAAAAATAATTTTTATTTTGTCTTAGGAATACGGAATAGGCTGGAAAAAATCTCAAACGTTTCTCTTAAAATACAAATGTTTGTGATTTTTTCAGATTTTTTCAACAACTGAGCTGGAGTTAAAAAGTAAAAAGCAATTGCCCGCCTTTAATTCACCTTGAATTTAAATATACTTTGAAAATGACTGCAACAGTTTCTGAGCATTTATTTTAATTTTTTATTACTCCTTTGTATACAATGTTGAAGCACCCAGGAATATTTTGATTTTGAAATTTAGTTACAAATTATTATTTTTGAAAAATCTTTCTAATCCTTTGCATAATATCATACGCTATATCATACGCTAAGGAAAGACGATAGTTTTTGGAAGTTTATGAGAAAATTCGGTCACAAATGAAGGATGAGTGGGGAACATGTGTGGAAGGGGAACAGGTTGAACTCAGATCTGCCAGATCTGTTTTCCTGTGTCTTAGAACACCGATCAAGGCACAAAAAATCTTAAACCTTCATCTCAGAACACTTGTGCATTTTTTCACATTCTTTTAATTGCTGGGCCATAGTTTAAAAAAAATAAGGCTTTTGTAGTCAAGTACTTGGCTGTCCGTTACAAGAGGTCCAATTCGTCCAAGAGTAAGGTCATTGAATGGTGTCTGAAATCTTGGTAACTGTGTCTAGGATGCTGTATGTCGCAGATACTTAGGATGCGGCGTCTGAAACCTCTTTTTTTATTAAACTTTATTTACATATAACATAATTTAGTGTTAATAAAAATACTTAAAGAAGAACGAAATTATAACTTTAATGATAGAACTATTCAATACAATTGTTTTTTATTGAACCCACTTGAGGTGGTTCCGTAGAACTGCCTCAGCAAGTTTCCTTCTCTTCCTTGTCTTATCCTCACTTTTTATTAACACGCACACTTGCACGCACTACACTATAACATATGTTGGGAGAGCAGTCAGGAGCTTAGAGCTTGTTCCGGCTGGAGCGGTCTCCGATAGTGGGAGATACCTGGTTGGGGAAAACTCCGCAGCAGACGTGTAGGTCGGCGCCGGATCTCGCCGTCAAACTGGGAAAGATCACCGCCACCTCCCGCGATTAAACATGCACTGCATTTACAGACCTTAGCAGCTGCCAGAAACACTAATCAATCAACTGAGATGGTCCGGAGAGTCCCTTGCTCAAATGCAATAAAATTTCTCATTTTTTTGTTTATTTTAATCGCATCAACAACGTGGATATTAGTGACTAAATAGTCAACAAATGCAATACACTAGTAGAAAAATACAACAGTAACATTTGCAATCATCTTACAGTAGTAACAACAATACAAAAGAACAGTGAAAATTCACATGTTCCCACTGAAGTTAAATGTCCTCAAATATATTAATGTCTTTACAAAATTTAATTATTCTTTCTTGGTATTCTTTGGAATGGAGTATTGATTCATGATTATATCCAGTTAATTCTCTTTGACTGTTATATATGGGAGAAACTTTGAAAATGTGATCAAGATTTAGAGGGGTATTGCACTTTTCACATGTGGGGGGAGGGGAGATGATTTTTGTATGAAATGCAGATGGTTTAATTTGCACTGTCCTGTTCGCACGCTTTAAACGGTTACTTGCTCCCTGCAACGGAATTTTGTATGGGTGCGTAATGAATAAAAACTATTCGCAGATTTATGAAGGTTTCTAGCGTTATAATTCAAGACCCCGAATTGTCAGATTAGAAAATAAGATAAATGAGGGATTGAACATATTTACGGTTAAATGTTTTATTACCAGGGTTGTGGGGCCCATTTAAAAATTTTCGGGGGAGACATGACCCCCCCCCGGCCTCCACTGTGTGCTCGCCCGTGCGTCGCGCGCGCTTTGTCACCGAAAGCGGATCAGCGGTTGTGGGTGGTGTGGGCGGGTCAGCCTAATAGATGATTGTGATAGATCAATACCAAGGCGGCCCCGGATAACAAGCTAATACATGATAAAAATAAACAAGCAGAAGAATATTGATTAAAAAATCCAGTTGCTTAACTGAAAAGTAATCCTTAGGTATTTCAAATGAACTGAACAAATTTTCTTTCTCTTTAAACTAAAATATTCAATTATTTACAAACGCACAAATCATTATTATCGGCAGCGGTGGCTCAGTGCATCAACTGATGTCACTGCAGCGCCTCTGACCGGGAGGTCCTAGGTTCCAGTCTCAACGGTGACAGGATTTTTAACACTTGTTTTTCAGCTAGGTTGAACTCAGTCGCTGTCTGGAGGAGAATTCTAGCGGCCGGCTGCTCTCATCGGTAGTTTTCCGTGGTATCTCCGATCAACACCAGGCGAATGTCGGAGCAGTACCGTAAAAACAGGCCACGGACAGCGCGCGATCTTCACTCCCTCTTCCCTGTCCTATCACATACCGAGAGACCGGTCGGGAACTTAGCGCTTGTCCCGGCAGGAGCGGTACCCCGCTGGTGGGAGACACCTGGTTGAGGAAAAACCCTTTAGTCAACGGTAAGTCGGCGCCGGATCTCGCCATCCAGCAAGGAAACACCACCGCCACCTACGGATGAAAAAACAGGCACTACACTTACGGGACGAATGACCTCAGTAGTTGGCGTGCCCGGAATCACTAACAACCAACCCACCAACCAACCACAAACGATTACAAAAGTGCCCAAGCCTACACAAGTTTTGTGGTTAACGGAACCCAGAAGCACGTACCACCAGGTCCGCAGACAAAGCTGCTTCAGACTGAAAAGGAGGAGAGACCCTGATCACGCCTCGCGTGGTGCAGCAGAAGCTGGGCTGAACAATTCAAACCAATTTGTGTTTGAAATTATTCGTGCGCATTTCCTGCATTTTGTTGCCAGTGAAATAGCGTATTTTGTTACTACGTGTGAACTGTAATGGATAATACGATTTCAAATAAAGCAATGGAGCAATTTGCCGCTAATTCTGTCATTTGACATCGACGCCACATCAAAGGCCGCATCTTTTCCGCTGCAACGAACGACGTTCACGCTGCATTGGCGAGAAAATTGATATATCTGCTCCACTACCGAACCCACGATTAAATTGAACCGCGAGATCAAACTACGTATTTCTAGCGTTTCCATCTGATTTTATAGTTTACTCGAATTTAATGAAAAAATGACCAATTGGTAACAAGAAGAAATAATGGTAATAGTAATGAACGCAGATAATAATTAATAATAACAGTAATAATAATAATAATAATAATAATAATAACAATAGCAAAATAAGTAACTTATTATAAAAGACCATGAAGCGATACTTTAAATACAGAAAAAAGTATAACTTCATGAGTAAAGCGGATATCTGTTCAATAGGGAAATTATCATCGTGGTTGTGTGAAACACTTTATTTTATTCCATTTGGTTTCGGAAAACAAATTTAATTGCACTATAATATTAATTCAGGTCAAACAGTTTCCGGTGCCCACGAGAATAGTTTAAAAACTGTTTATAATCCCTAACGATAAAGAGGTATGTTAGCAACACATTAATAACCTTTAAGAAGGGTTTATGTTCATTAACGTTCTTTTTTCTTCCAATCGTGAAGTTCAGGGGACTCAGAATAGAAATAACTAGTTTACGAATACATCTTGATGAAGTAAAGGATCTGAATATATGAGCAACATTAATCTAAGATTGTCTGAATAACACCATTTGGCAAAGTTCCCTCAGAACCAAAAAAATGCTGGAAATCTTTGAGATCAATGTGTTATGTATAACAGAATAAAATACGGAGCGAAAAAAAATCACGTTGCACGAAGAGAGAAGTAGTGAAATTTGATTGATTGATGTTTTCGGCACGCCAACTGCTATGGTCATTAGTCCCTTTTGCTTAGTGAATGTTTCATGCCGGAGAAGTAGCAGTAATTCTTTTCCCTCTAGTTTGTGAGTTCCGAGACCGACCTACCCGTCTGCAAATGGGTTTTTTCCCAACTAGGTATCTCCCACCACCTGAGCACCGCTTCCAGCCGGGACAAAGTCTATGCGTAAGGGGACAAGCTCTATGTGTAAGGGGAGAGGAAAGGATAAGAAAGTGGAAGTAAAGATCGTGAGCGATCGGTGAATCGTACTGCTCCGGCATTCGCAGTGAAATAAGAAAAGTGTGTGTCGAGAATATAAGGGGATAGATGAAGAGACAGAAGCTGTAGTGGAGCAAACGTATTAATAATGAAGGGTGGAAGATTGGTACGAGCCAGCCAATTGGTACTAGCAGGAATAAGCAGGGATGGGTTCCTCAAGGGAACAGGCTAGAAACGTCTACGGAAGTAGATTTGATTTGATGCTTCCAGGTACAACTGCAATGGTCATTAGTCTCATTAGCATAGTGAATATGATATTGACACCATTCTTCCCCCACAGGATGAGATCCGATGCTGACTCACACGCCGTTTGCAGAATTTTACTACTTCAAGGTATCTCCCCGAGTTGGGCACCGCTTCAGTATGGATTATTTCTAAGGTATCGACTTGTCTCTTGACACATTTGTTAAAATTGTTATTGAGATTAAGGGGAGCTGATAGAACAAGGAAGATGAAAGAAAAATCGCGTGCGGTCCGTGGCCGTTTGTTAGGTACTACTCCGACATTCACTAGTTCAAAACGTTTCTATCCCTACATCTCCAAAGTATTCCAGTAAAACATATTAAATATTTTGTTTTAAAACAAAACAACTTTGATTCACTGTAGACTAGTTCTGCAAGAACAAACCACGAAAACATCAGATCAGACTAAAACGTTGCTAACCTATGTACACGTATTTATTTTATTTTACGTGATATACACTAGTGCAGTTGAAGTTGAGTTATTCCCTGTCGATAGATACTAAAGCTAAAATCGACGTATCGTAATCTGGAAGCTCTGCAGTACAAATAAATCTCCGCGAAAACCTTTAAAAAACGTCAAAAAATTAGGGCAAATTTAAAGTAGAACGCCGAATTTCCATTTATGATTTACTCGTAGTAGTAGCTATTAATAATTTTGACTTGATATTGTATTATTCTCTATTCTTGTTTAAAACAAAATCATATGAAAGATAATTAGGTAGAAGAGTATTAATAATGGAACAGAAAAGTAGAAACGATATAAACTTGTTAAAAATGCGTATTTCTACGAATCTGGGAGTTATTTCTCCTTATATTTGCTATCTCTTCGTGTATTTTTATATCAAATAATTGTGAATACTATTTTCCGTAACAAATTAGCAAACTTAGAAAATAATTAACGAAATGGTCTCAGTTAATTATTATATCACATTTTATCAATAAGTCTTATTTTCATGATATAATACACCTCAAGTGTAATACTCCAAAAATTCTTGTGCAATATTTTTTAAAATATTGATCTAAAAATATATCTTTAGAGATGAGAACGAATTGAACATTTTGTACATGGCAGGCAGAGAGCTTCATCATACACACCATTCCCGTTTATTCAACCTTGAAACAAAAACTTACTGGCACTTTGTACACCGTACCCTAAACACGCGTCGATCGAGTAAACAGTCATACCTCTCATCTTGTATCCGGTCGAAGTATATACGTCACGACCTATCGGATACAGTTGCAAACGGTACATACAAACGAATTGGCGCTGTGCTACACATCATTTGCCTTTCCACTCCGTTGAAATGCCCTCGCTCAGATGCAAATCTGTCGCACACACACATCCGCTATCTAATGGATTTACATTCATTCACATTTTTCATTTCGAACGTGCTTACTGTAAGTGTCCATGTTAGATTAATCATTCCTCGAATTTCTGCAGTTACCTCAATAAACTGAAAATGAAATTTTCCGAAATCTAGATTGAGTTTTGCGGAGTAATTTTCAAATAGTTTAATCGTGAGTTTCAAGAATTTCCGTTATAATAAGTGTACTTATAAATCAATCAGAATGTGAAAACATTTAGACTGAGTACGTCGATTTAATTCTTTAAAGCCCAGTAATACGATTTTACATAAATGAATACATTTCAAAATCTGCAAAGCGACGAATATGGATATAATCCATTTATATTACCGATTCAATATTAATTGCATGCTGGTATGAAACAAAAGGCTTGCAAAGAGCAGTGATGTGAACAAATATAAAATCAGATTCACCGCTTTACGGCAATAAATGTGCTGCTGATAAATTGTGTATTTACGTGATAACATATTTCAAAGAAGTTTCTCGTTAACGTCTTTTCATTTAGTATAAATAGAGGAATGCATGATATATTTTCAAGTCAGTACTTTTTGAAAACGCTGATGAATACTGACGAATTCATTTCTTGAAAAAAAATATTCCAGAAAAATTAAGTCAAACGTTAATTTAGTAACCGTACTGAAATTGAGATCATACTTCACCTTTAACAACGTATTGCCATTTCTCTCTGTGATACGTGAAATTAGTCCATTCTAATTAATTTAACATGAACCTAGAATTAAATTAGCATAGGTCAGCAAAACATACAGTAACAAAATACACACGGAGCAAACAAAACTGACACTCGTTTGATTTTGTATTGAATTCGTTTTACTCAATTCGATTGCTTGGTTAAATACAAAACGCGTGCTATATTGATTTTCACTTTTTTGTGCAAACTAAAACAATTTACATCTCTATATTTATGTCCAAATTCTACATACAATTCGATTCTACTTCGAAACGTGGATATTTTTACTATTCTTCTCCATAGTATAGTATAGGTAAGAAAAGAATCGCCTCAACAATACAATATCTAATTTTTGGTCCTAAAATTCGTGGAATTTGTTTTCGCTATGACGTCGCCCACACGTCAAAATGAAGATCAATTAGTGCTGTTCTAAAGATGGTTACGACTGGTGAAGGTGGCGAGGAGATTTAAGCGATTTTGTTCGCGATACTCGGGATGGATGTATGACCTCGTATGGTTAGATGGATATGTCACATATAAATCTATCAAATTAGAAGCGTTCAAACTGGAACTTGGTAAATACTTTAGGAGTAAGGTCTACTTCGAGATCATTAAGATATTTTAATCTTTGGAATTCATTATATGAGGCCTGTGACATTTTCAATTTTTTCTCGCTTCATTTTTTAAAAATTGTTTGCTAAGATATAAGAATTACCTCACGTTTAGCTTATTGATCAACGTCCTCACTTTCCATGACCCGACCTCGGGTTCGATTCCCGGCCGGGCAATATTATAATGTGCGTTTTCCTGGCAGTGTCCCAGTATACGTCGCTGTGTAACGATGACAAAACTCACTTCTCAGGTTGAGAAGGCCAGAATATGGCGTGGGGGCGTGGGGCTAACCACACGTACCCCCTTAGCCCATGGTCGCAAGGCCAGGACGCTGCTGGTAAGCGAAGGTCCGTACGCGGGCTGTCGTTATAGCTCTGCGTTGATTGCTAGAGGAAGATAACTTGCAACGGTAACCCTTTAGGTTACAACGATTTAGTGATAACAGTTATTGTCTCTGCGTATTTGACTGGGATTGATTGATTGATTTTTTCGTGTTTCCGGGCGCTTCAACTGCTTCTGTCATTAGTCCCGTTAGTGTAGTGCATGTTTTTTTCTCGGGAGATGGCGGTGATCTTCCCCTGCTGGATGGCGAGATCTGGCACCGACCTACCGTCAGCTAGTGGGGTTTCCCCCTAACCAGGACTCTCCCAGCCGGTCTCCCAAAATATGTGGTAGTGTAGTGCATGTTAGTGTAAGTGTGTGTGTAGGGGGGAGAGGATAGGATGGGAAGGACAGATCGCGCGCGGTCCGTGGCCCGTTTGGTAGGGTACTGCTCCGGCATTCGCCTGGTGTTGATCGGAGAAACCACGGAAAACTACCGATCAGAGCAGCCGGCCGCTAGAATTCTCCTCCAGACAGCGACTGAATTCGACCTAGCTGAAAAGCTAGTGTCGAAAATCCTGCCGCCGTGGGGAGTGGGAACCTAGGACCTCCCGGTCAGAGGCGCTGCAGTGACATCAGTTAATGCACTGAGCTACCGCTCCCGGTCTGTCGGGAAGAGAATTGTAGCGGTCGGCTTCTCTAATCGGTCGTTTTCTGTGGTTTCTCGGATCAACACCAAGCGAATACCGGTGCAGTACCCTATAAATGGGCCACGAACCGCGCGCGATCTTTCCTGGCTCTTCCTTGCGCTATCCTCCCCCTTTACTTACACGCACACACATCGAGGAACTCGGCGAGAGCTTAGAGCTTGTTCCGGCTGGAACAGTGCTTCGCTGAAGGAGGAAAACTTCCAAAGATGAGGTTTTAGTTAGCGCTGGATTTCACGTTCCAACAGGAGAGGGACACTGCTCCTCCTGGACATGTACTAACTCTCACGGGACTATTGAATAAAGTAGTTAACGCGCCCTCAATCACTAAATACTCTCTCACTCATTCATTCACTAATAGTACGCCAACACATGGGCGATTCTAGCGTCGAGTCAACGTGAATGGCTGAAAATCCACATTACGTTTATTTGCTTGCCTAAATCAGAGAACTAATATTTTTGCACAAATGAACTACGCAGCAATAGCAATGTGGTGATTTCCACTTGCTACTCTGAGCACCAACAACGTGTTCTCTCTTTTTATCAATCACTAGCCTAAGCGAAACTGAACTAACAAATTCACGCAAAATGCTTTACTTAACTTGGAAATATTGGAAACATAGAACATAGTAGCTGGACTTGTGCATACAGTAGCACATATTGTAAATCGTTTTTTTAAAGCTGAAAATACTCATAGCTTCACACTGGGTCCCAACCTTCCCATGCCTTAAACTATGCGTTATTTTGACGAACAGAAAGTCTTAGGTCCTTGGATTATCTTTCATATAAAATGAAACTAGTGGTGCTCCAATAGCATATACTTTCTCGCATTATTTGTAGTAACATATTATAATATTACACGAACCTGTGAAAATGTTTCAAACCAACGAAAGTTTTTTTTCGCCATTCACTACCTCCTTCGCAGCTAAACTCACGCTATAAAAAGAACTTGAATATTTGCATTTACAATTTTCAAAAAGACAGAGATTTTAGTTTACATTATTTCAAAATCTAATTTTAAAGCATTATCTCTAATTTTCTGCACGCAAATTTCCCGCATTATTTCTCAATTTGCCATTTTCAAATATTCAGAAAGTTCGACGAAGTTAAGACCAGCGCTTTTAAGCACTCCTTGATTTATCTGTGGCAAAAAATATAAAGAAAAATGGAGCGTCTTTTGAGAAACTATATATTTTATATATTGCATTAATTTCAAGCAAAAATTACGCGAAAAATATTTGTTTTTTCAAAAAATGTACATGATCTTTCTTAAACAGTTGATTTTATGAAACAGATTTTGTTTAAGGAAAATATCTCTATATTCAACTTTAAAGTTTTGATATTTTTTGTTGCAATTTTCGAATGGGAGTGCGCCGAGAGAACGGTGAGAATAAGATATATAAATACAAAAATCGACAAGAGAACATAACATATTTTTTAACCTGTTTACATTTTGGGCAATGCCATTTGTTGCCATAAATCTAAAACGAAAATATTGTTATCTATGTGTTCGCTATTGCACACATTCCTGGAATCAATCATTGTAATCAATCTGGTAAATTGTGAAACCGTACAGATGATTCTTGAATTATACATTTGGCCCCCGTTTCTACCATTAGTGTTCTCAGAATTGGACATTGTCCACTGTTTTTAATGTATTTATAAACATAAATGGTTTTTGATAAATTTTTATTAGCATCGATATTTTAACTGTGAACATGGATTTTTTTTATTTTAAGGTCGCATCAACATCTAGGGCATTAGCGACCACTATTGGAGTTAACGTTATTGTAACTGAAGATGAAACGATATGGTGATGATAGAACATTCACACTGATTTTTGTTATTAATGTCAGATCACCAACTGGCGCCACCAATAGAATTCCGTACCAGCTGCCACAGTGTACAACAGCGTCTCTTCTTCCATAACGTCGACAATTAATAGTACGTTGAAGCTCTGAAGATAGTTCTAGGTAATGCTGATTAATAAAACAATTTTTTTCGACACCAACAACGAAAAAGGAAAATCGCGAATTGACCGAATTGGATCCGCACTACGACAACAACTGCCCGCGACTCTGCCATGGCGCCGCCCTCTATGCTGTCAGAACCTGAGCCGTCAGCCGGCCGTCCGAATTGCAGTACACTCGCTGCTCGAAATGACCTCTCTAGTCTACGGAAACGCTTGGAATCTTGTAAAAGCGCACAAAATTCGTTGACATACAGTCTGCGACGAAACTGAAAAAATACAAAAGCACTTTCTAAGGGACTGTGTTTTTTATGCCAAAATGATAAAAGGGATTTTTTCTGCTATTATTTTGAGAAATATTCTGTTATGTATTTGCATGAAATGACTCATCCTATATTCACGATAATATATAAATATTATTGCATTTTATATCAGGCAAAACCGTTCCTCAGTAACATAATTGAGTAAAATGTCCTAGCGTTCGAGGACCGCCAGTGGCAGATGATTTACACAAATAACGTAGCTGCGTCGATTGCTTGACTGATTAGGGATTAGGGGCAAGTTAACTGCTGAGGTAATTAGACCCGTAAGTGCAGTGCATGTTTTAATTGCAAGCGATGGCGGGTATCTTCTCCCGCTGGATGGTGAGATCTCGCGCCACCCTACATGAAGGTTAGCGGGGTTTTCCTCAATCAGGAATCTCCCACCAGCGGGACACCGCCCTAGCCGAGAGAAGGTGGAAGCTCTCGACCGATCACCCGGCATGTTTGGTAGTGTAGTGCATGTTAGTGTAAGTGTGTGTGTGTAAGAGGAGAGGATAGGCAAGGAATGGTAAGCGCGCGCGGTCCGTGACCCGTTTGTTAGGGTACTGCTCCGGCATTCGTCTGGTGTTGATCGAAGAAACCACGGAAAACTACCGATCAGAGCAGTCGTCCGTTAGAATTCTCCTCTAGCCAGTGGTAGATTCCAACCTAGCTGAGTTCCTGGTGTCGAAAATTCTGCCACAGTCGGAACTCGAACTCTAGCACCTTCTGGTCAGAGGCACTGCAGTGACATGAATTTATGCCAGAGTCACTTAAGCCGTTCATAGTTGTGTGGAATTCAGCGATGCCATGAGGAGAATTCTAGCAGTCAGCAGCTGCGATTGATAGTTTTCCGAGGTTTACGAACCTGGTTGAAGACCATACGAATTCCCGAGCAATTCATTAAGCGGATCACAAATCGCGCGCTATCTGTTCCTCCCCATTATTTTGCTCTCGTCTCTCTCATTCACACACACACACACACACACACACACACACACTTGGAAGCATCACAGTGTTACTCATGTCGGGGAGAACAAAACTTCGCAAATCGAATATAATGATTGATTGATTGATTGCTGTTTCCGTGTGCATCTGCTATAGCCATTAGACCGTATGTGTAGTAAATGTTTGATAATGGGAGGAGGAGGTGTTCTTGCCCGCTGGGTGATGTGACTTGGTGTCGACTCGCACGTCGGTTTGGGAGGATTTTCTTCAAACAGGTGTCTTCCATCAGCGGGGCACCGCCCCAACTGGGACCAGCTCTGAGCGCCCTATTAGTCTCGCGTCATTTCTCTTAGTGTAGTGCATGCAAGCGTAAGTGTACGTGTGTGTGTAAGGGGCGAGGATAGGACACGGAAGAGGAAGAAAGAAGGGCGATCACCTATCTAGATATTTATTTAGTCAAAAAACAGTAAAAATTGAATGTGACGTACAGGGGTGAAAAACATCTGCGCACGCTTTCTTGTGTTTCGGAATCCCTTTCCAACAATTTAACTATTAATAGTGGAAATATTAATTTTAAAATAATAATAATAATAATAATAATAATAATAATAGAATGGTTGAATGTGCGAAACGTTAAGCAGCAATAAATGTCTATGAATTATACGTCTTAATTCCTGGTATCATCGTAGATTGATCTTACTTGGTCCAATAAATTTGAAAAAGAACCATCTTTCTACAATAATAATAATAATAATAATAATAATAATAATAATAATAATAATAATATTTTTAAAATCCCGAGATTTCAAAAACTGGACATTTTTGTTTCTGAGTTATAGAAAACCTATTTCTATCTACCCAGAATAGAAAATTCCATACACGTGCTGGATTAATTACCTAAGTAGTTGATGCTCGCGAAAAAATACCTACTTACTCCACACACCGTTAATAAATGACATATTGAACTTGTACATTTCAACAAAATTTACGAACTGAGTCATTTCTGGTATGTATTATAAGGTGTCCGCCATCTAACTAGTTCGGCGTTTAATGAAACACATCATTTGCAAAACTGTTTGTTGTTTGTTCGCAATTCAACTGTTCGTTTATCAACTACCCACTGGAAACGATTTTCCTTGGGGAGAAACTCAACTTAAACACACGAAGCATACAACACTGCAGTGATGTCCACAATCGCCGTCCTTCACTTCATACTGCAATTGTGGGACACGGAAACCCCAACACAGCATTGCCGTGTTGGACTACATGTCTCGCAACTTCAAAGGGTCGCTACCCGCAATCGATTTGGACCGTTGCCAAACTGTCTCCGCTGAATCTTCCCAAACGACGAAACAAACCGATCGTTATGTCCGTCTCGGAATCTGTGTGGCCCGGTTTACACGCTTTCCTTTCACGGACGATTTCAGGAGTTTTAGCCAATGCGCTCATGCGGGCAATGGCTACCGGGGTGGTACAACCGATTTGAGCAGGCGCGCGGACGTGAAAACTTTCAGCCATTCGTTCATTCAGTTTCTGTTTGACCCGTAGGTCCTCAGCAGCCAAGCACGACCCATTTACAGTACATTGAATAATATTGACATGAAACATGACTTGATTCATGAACAAATTAAATATATACCTACATTATAGTAATTAACGAAACTAGTGTATAAAGAGGTGTATAATTGCATGAATGGTATGTTCAAGAAAACGAGCGATGATAGAACGATAGAAGCGACTATTCTTATATACCATGAGTGCAATTATCCCCCTTTATACACATGTTACCGGGAGCGGTAGCTCAGTGCATCAACTGATGTCACTGCAGCGCCTCTGACCGGGAGGTCCTGGGATCGATTCCTGACAGCGGCAGGATTTTCGACGCTAGCTTTTCAGCAAGTGTATGTGTGCATGAATAAATTTAACCAACCTTACACGGTGATATAATAAAGAGCGCAGTTTGGTTAACCACTGAGTAGCTTTGGGAATAATTGTACACGATCATATTATTTGAACATATTCTTAGATTCTGAATAGGAATACGATAAAATGATGCTGCAAGTGTGTGGATAATCTGAATAATTCTTAGACCAATAAGTTGAAAACTCTCGGCTAATTTAATTATAATAATCCTTTTCTGGATCACATGACCTAATGTTTAAACTAAGTACACGTTTACTATGGAACATTGAGACTATAATAAATTTCTCTCTTCGTTCTTTCGTAGAAAAAAGCTTCAAATTATGTTTTCTTCGTATTTCGATTTGTTGATGGATGTATAGGTCTGAATCATTTTACCTTATTTATGTTAGTATATACTTTCAAAATGATTATTTTATTAGTTATAAACATTGTTTATTAGCACGAAAAAAGAAAATATTACGAGGGAAAAACTTTCCCTTGATTACGAATTACTTCACGCGACAGTGCTCAGGAAAATAGACAGTAGCTTTCGAGTTTTAGATGCCAATATATTTATTTTATCAAAAGTCTCTTATGCTCATTCAAAAGTTTTTTAAGATATGCCCAAAACTTATTTAAGATATTTTATCGAAGACTTAATAAGAAAATTCACATCATATTCCGTTTTATGTACAAACTTGTTTGCATTACACGGAGTACGGGAGAACAAGGAAACTTTGGCTTCTATCTCATCTTCCCAGATGATAATCTGAGGAGCTAAGCTTAGACAACTGCCAAATTCTGAGCCTGAATCTGGCAGGAAGGGGATCTACGCATAACAGCCACGTCATAGTACACGTTACATGAAGCTTCGTCCATTTCAGCGAAATGAGAATATTCAAATAGCACAATAGCAACTACTCGAAGAATTGATTTCACATTAGTTTAAACACATTTTTTGGAATATCGATGAAATGCAAAAATGTTTGATGTTATTATGGAATGCGACTTAAATTTTCCTTTAATGGCTTTGACAAAATATCTTGGATATAAAAAAGTTTTAAATGAACTTAGGAGTCTTTTGATAATATAAATAGATTAACATCTAAAATTTGGGAGCTCTTTTCTAATTTCTTGAGTATTTTCGTATGAGATAATTCTTATTCAAATAGTTTCAATCTTAATTGCGGTGCCTTTATTTTAATGTATCCGTGATTCGATATCTATTTCGAAACAAAGTTTAAGTTAAAAATGTGTTATAGCTAACAAACTGAGTATTCTACTAGGGCTAATAGAACGAGCTGACATTCAACAAAATATAGCGGTGTGTGGCCTGGTACAAAGAAAGTGGCAGTATGACAATCTGCGGCAATTGATTTAGTAAAGTCTATATTGCAACATTTTTGATATTTTGATAGATCAAGAGTGTAATAACATGTCAAGCAAAATGACATGAGTGCAAAATATATCTACCCGTCGCTAGAGTTTTATGGGTTTGTCTAGAACTATTGTACAAGTAGATATTCTCTGTTGTGATGCATATAAATTTTCACTTTGATGTTATATTTTAATTATTTCATGAAATAGAATGTAAAAATTGTCACATATCTATCAAATATTCTGTTAATGCAATTTTCATATGTAAATATGGTATGTGAAGTTATTAAATACGATTTGTAAAGCGATTTGGATGTTTTAATCATCTATAATTGATTCGAAGAATTTGTGATTGAACGTTAACAGATTTTGATGATGAACTACATGTTGAAATTTTAATATTAGTTTCCAAGAATTTTAAGCAAATAGTTTCCCTGCATTTTAAACAAACTGATTCATGGAATAGCAGAATTAATTGAATTGATATGAAGAGAAATCTGACAGTTTAGCCAGTGCCAAATTCCCGAACAGGCTGACTAGGCTGCAGCCTGGGGTGCGCAATTTTTTGGGGCGAGCGAAATTCAGCGGATTGAAAATTTCATAATGCAAACTGTTGAATGTTCTTTATAGAAATATTTCTTTCCATATTTTTAAAAAAAGAAAATGTTAATTAATCAAATATATATCCATTGATATACACAGATAAAATGAATACAAAAATATCGTATATTACGAAATCAATATCGCTGTGAGAATTTTTTTTTTTATTTATTTATTTTAAGTCGCATCAACGGCTAGGTCATTAGCGACTAAATAAATACAATATTTTACATTGTCAATTTTTAGTTTTTACAATATTGAGGTTACAATTGAGGTTACAGTACAGAGATGATATGGATATAAAAACAAAACTTAAACGTAAAAATTACATAACTGTTAATTACTACAAAAAAGGAATAGAAAATTACGTTATTCTAATACAGTTAAATATTTCCTGAAATACCTATTTCATTACAAAATTTTAAAACATTACTTTGGTAAGTATTATCCCTTAGAATGGCACTAAATCTTTCCTTATCAAAGAATTGAGGTCTAACAGAATTGAATTGGGGACATTCCTGGAGGATGTGATTAATGTTTAGCGGGCAATTGCAGGAGGTACATACTGGGATGGAATTTTTCTCTAGTATATGTCTATGGGAAAATTTGGTGTGGCCGGATCTGATGCGTGAAAGAGTTATTTGTTCACGACGTGAGAGATTTTCATTAGTTTTGAGGGCAAAAAATTCACCAATTTTCTTATGCGTTGTGCTTGCTTTGAGATTGTTCCATTGGTTTGACCATATCTTTTTCATGACTTTGCTAGTAAACTTCACGTAATCCTCAACTGTGTAAGACATTTTGTTGTTTACTTTCTCTTCAAAGTCAATAAGCAACATAGGTGTGGGTGATCTGCTAATCGGAGTTCTTGCTTCTACATTCTTTGTAATGTGGATCACCACAGGTTGAATACACATGTCAGCTGTCTCTTTGCAGATTTCAAGCAGGTTGGTGAAGATTAATTGTAGGTAATTACTGGGTGAAACTTTAATGCCATTCGGTATATATGTTGATAAAATAATACATTTTTTAGTTGGGTTGGATTTGGCAAGGTTCATTGACATTAGGAAAGCATAATTGTAAGCGCTATTTTTACTTGCAAAGTTCCTAAACTTGATATGAAAGGTCTTCCATGGAGATTGGATGTATAAGCCCATTCTGTCTGTTTCCAGCGTATCTTGGATGTGGATGACATCGTGATCTTGATATTTATTGAGAATCTCGTTGAGGATAAGATCAGCGTCGGAGTCGTTCAAGTTAGAGTTGGAGAGATTCTTGGGAAAGGAATCGACAGTAAATTTTGGTGTGACCCAGGGAGGATATTTAGGTGTTCTATACCTTCCCACCGATATGTTTGGGAGGTTGTAGGCCCTGATTATATCTTTGGTGCTTTCGTAAAAGGTTTTTGGGTATGATTGTAGGTGGATGGGAGCAGATCTGATTGGTGGGTTAATATCATTGAGTATAATATTGTTATTGGATGAGGAGGCTTTGCTTATATATTTGATAGTCAGATAATCCCGTCGAAATTGCAGGGTTGGTTCCGAGGCTTCGATAAGGATGCTACCTGTTGGCGTTGTCTGGAAACATCCAGTACATATCCTAAGCGCTCTATTATGTACAGGATCCAATTTTTTGAGTAGGTTCTTTTTGGCTTTGTTATATATTATACACCCATAGTCGATTTTACTACGAACAATAGCTTTGTAAGTGAGGAGCAAGGTATGTTTGTCTGCGCCCCAGTTGTTATAGTTCATGCATTTTAGTAGATTTGTTCTTCTTTTGACATCAGTGATGAGATCTTTAATGTGCTCTTTCCAAGTATGCTTACAGTCAAAAATAAGACCAAGGATTCTAGTTGAATAGACTCTTCTTATTGCTACCTCTCCCATTTTTAAATTAAGATCTCCAGCTATATTTTGCCTAGATATCAGGATGCATTCGGACTTGGTTGGAGATATTATGAATCCTGAGCTTAGCGACCATTTATGTATTGAGTTCAATGCATCTTGTGTAATTCTCTGTGTAGATGCGAGGTTCTTTCCTTTGCTGAGGATTATCATATCATCCGCATACTTGCGAATGATCGTAGGTGATATGATATACTGACCAGCATCCTTAATTGCGATCAAAAATAACGTTACGCTTAGGGTGGATCCTTGTGGAAGTCCATTCTCCAGCTTGATTATTTCGGATAACTGGTTGTTAGCACTCACTTGAATACATCGATCACTAGTAAAATTCATGATAAAACTAAGAATGTTACCATTAATGCCGATATCTTTAAGTATCCATATAACTCGAGGTATCCAGACCATATCGTACGCCTTTTGGACATCTAGGTTGACGGCAATGACATGTTGTCTGTTGTGGATGGCTTCAGTGATGTAGGTGTCCACGCTAATAAGATGTGAGTAAGTAGAATGCCCAGGTCTAAAGCCAAATTGATTATCTTCAATGATGTTATAGTGATTTAAAACCATCTTAAACGTCTATCAATAATCTTTTCAATTATCTTACACAGGTTACAAATTAGGGAAATCGGGCGATAGTTAATCGGGTTGGATCTTGCTTTGCCAGGTTTAGGAATGGGGACAACAGTTGCTGTTTTCCATTTATTGGGGAAGGTTTTATTTTTAAACATAAAATTAAAAATATTTAGGAGCATTTCCTTGCCTTCAACAGGAAGATTCCGTATGAGGATGTTGGAGATACCATCCGGCCCAGGTGTCGAGTTATTTGTCACATTAATAACTTCGTTTACTTCCTGCATTGTTATTGGAACATTAAGTAGGTCAGAACGTGCCGATGGGTTCTGGAGGTAGTTGTTATAGGAGTCTTCAATTACATTTTTAACCTTCAAGAATTCTTTATCATAATTCGCTGAACTAGAATTGGATTGGAAAGTTTTAGCGAGCATGTTGGCAATTGTCGCAGAATCACTAATAATCTTGTTCTGAGATTGTAAAAAAGGGATGTTGTTAGTTACTTTATTGCCATGAATGGACTTTATTTTCTTCCATGATTCAGACATGTTGTTGTTTATATTGATTGATGATACATAATTAGTCCATGATTTCTTTTTCGACTCTTTGATAATGCTTCTGGCGTGGGACCTAGTTTTCTTGTAAGCAGTCTTGTTCTCTAAAGTTCTTCTTCTTTTGAATTTATTGAAGGCACGTTTAGCTGCTTTGATAGCTTCCCGGCATTCGTTGTTCCACCAGGGGACTCTCTTCTTATTAGATTTAACCTGATAAGAATCAATAGCTTGGTATGCAGCTCCTATGATAATGTTGGTAAAATCTTGGACTATGTGATTGATGTCAGATTCATTCTCATCCAGATGAAAACTAGATGAGGCAGAGCTAACGATTTCTTGATACATGGTCCAGTCAGCTTTGTTATAGTTCAGCTTGCTGGTAGGAGGGAAAGGTGTGTCACCAGAGCCGGGTAAGTCAATATCAATAATGATTGGATAATGGTCACTGTCGTATGGATATTCAAGGACGTTCCATGAGCATTTTGGAGCAAGAGGGGCCGATACCATTGTTATATCAATGGCACTAACTTTGCCGTTACTGGGATTGATGTGGGTGGGTCCTCCTGTGTTTATAATTATCAAGTCAGAGTCTTCTGCAAATGCTTCTATTAATATACCTCTTCTGTCGGTCTTAAATGAGCCCCATACTGGATGATGACTGTTTAAGTCCCCCAGAATCAATATGGGTTTTGGTAATTGTTTTAGGATGTCGCTGAGCTCCAAGTAGTCAAGTTTATGGTTGTTAGGGATATATAAGTTACATATATTAATACAAATAGGTGCTACAACCTTCACCGCAACTGCCTCCAAGTCAGATTTTATCATAAGGTTGTCAGCCAAAATTGAAGCTTTTAAATATATGGCTACTCCACCAGAAGCATGATCAGTGGTTCTATTTTTAAAGAAACATTGATAATTCTTAATATTAGCTGAGTGATTAGCTTTGAAATTGGTTTCTTGCAAACAAATGATATCTGGGTCAAAATTGTTGCATAATAGTTGCAGATACTCAAGACGACAATAGTATCCATTAATATTCCATTGGAGTATCTTCATTTGTTTGCTTGAAATTTATTTAGCAAGGGGGAATGGTGTTTTTTAAGAGACCTGAGTTAAAAAATTTAGTGTCATGTAGTTTCCATACTGGATTCAGACTCAGATGTGTCTGATTCCGGTAGGTGTTTCTGCAGTTTTTTTATTAGTCTGGTGACTCTGCCTTTGATAATTCTATCCTTTAATACAGGGTAAATGTCATTGAGCATTTTTATAACGGCTGGAATATCATTGGAATAGTCCTTTACTATGGTTAGAGGATCAGCAGAGCCCAGAGTATTTTCTAGTAGTAAGTGTAATTGATTTGCTGACAGAGGAAAAGAGTTTTGATTCATTTCAAGCAGATCTTTAGTTGGGCTGAGCATGTCTTCAAGTGTTTTATCAGGATTGCTATCTTGGTCCAGTTCTTCATGTTTTGAAGAAATCTTTTTCTGTTTCTTTTTTTTAGTTTTTTTAACATTATTATCTTCATTATTATCTTTAACATCATTAGTTGCTTCAGATAGGGAAGAGGATTCATTGGGGAGGCTTCTTTTAAGAAGGGGAGGAAAGTTCATAGGGTCACTGGTGGAGGGGGCAGTGGGTGTTTCAGTTATGGTAGGCTGCACTTCCATATTATTAGAAGGGATAGTTGGTTTGTCTGTGCTGGGAGTGTCCAGAAGGCAATTCTCTTTGGGGAGATTTTGGGGGCAGTTACTAGCAGTATGGCCTTCCATTTTGCAGTTGAAACAAGTAATGTTTTCAGCCGAGAAAAAGATTCTATATGGTGTACCTTCATATACAATCACTGATGACTGAGGGAGTTTGTGAAGTTCCTCAGGTTGGATAAATGTTTGCCTTCTGAAGCTCATAATGTGACTGAGGTTAGGGTCAGACAGACCAGCTCTGATGAAGGATATACTGGATGTAGTTTTAATGTCATGATTCTTGAAAATATTTGTGATTTCCTCGTTTGGAATAAAAGGGTATACATTTGATATTATGATTCTCTTGAGTTTGTTAATTAGGGGTCTCACATTAACAGTAGTAATGACCTTAGCAGTTGACGCGTCCGAAAACACCAATCAATCAAAAGGAGGAAAAATCTCGCTCACCGCCGTCTCCATTGCTGCGCGACTGTTAATGGATTATTAGAGCACATAAATCCGGAGGCGGGCGGCTCGTCACAGAACGTGCACCATGTGGGGCGGACGCGTCGCGGGCCTGGCCTCCCGCCAGGCGCTCCCTGGTATTTTCTGCCACACGCGCGCTTCTCACACGCCGCCGGAGCTCCCAAGGGACTCTCACACTCGCCCTCATCGACAGCCGGAAATAGGACCATTGCGCTGAGTTCGACGGGTTGGGAAATGTAGAAAAATTAAATGGTTTGGAATGAATTATTTTGATAATTTAAAAAAAATAACTCCGATGTTTTCATGTACTTCAAAAAGTGTTGTGGTAAAATCTTCTTAATTACTTTCATATTATGATAATCAAATATATTATTATTATTATTATTATTATTATTTTATTCACAGAGTACTGATACATAGATGACACACAGTTACCATGTGTCAAATAATGACAACGAAATTAATAATTTATCATATAAATTAATTCTCCATTAAGAAAAACATTAATAGATATAATTGGAACGGAAAACTAATGAACATTTATATGTACAAAATACAAGAGATTTGTTATTATTATTATTATTTATTATTATTATTATTATTATTATTATTATTATTATTATTATTATTATTATTATTATTACGAATAAATTATACATGACTAAATATATGGAAAGACAAAGCAGACTCTTGTCATAAGAGAGATGTCAGTAATTTCGTTAGATAAACTGAGACAATGAAAAATCACAAATACAATGAAACAGTTACGACTTTGACTGAAGAATGGAAATATATGATTGTGTTAATCCGCAATTTCTCATACTTGTGGCTATGACTATTTGCTCATATTTAATACGTCACTGCTTACGTCACAGCTGACAACATACGGCGAGAAAGAGAGAAGCTTCAGTGGTCCCGAGGGACGATTCACAATAATTTTTTGCTGCTCCTGGAACCCATCTTCCTCACATTGGAGAGCAGTATTTTTTATGCAACATACCACTAGTTACTACTATTATTAATAGTATTATTATACATCGTAATAAAAAATTCCACATTTCATTTCATATTCATAGAATGGCTTAAATGAAACGTGTATTGAGATGAAACTTCTTTTAGATCTGAATATTGGCACTATCAATAGAAACAATATTGGCACAATCTTAAACTACGATATTAATTTGTTTCAATCGCATTATAGTTTTCTTGGTCTAGAAGAAAGCGCAACGCATTTGAATACTAATGAAATTAATGTTAATAGAAAACATTTGTGAAATTTGAGCTATAAAGTGTTTCGGAGAAAGTATCGTTACATAAGACTACTCTAAATATCTTTTTCTACAGATGACACACGTAACAATACTTATTCGTCTATAAGGCCAATAAGACATATGACCTACATAAATCTAATAAGACATTACATGATTCTTTAATCATTTGAGATAACATAAGACTAATTTTGAAGTAGTATAGAGCGGAAGTATTTTCACGGGGAGAAGTACGAACGACGATGAAGAAAGAAAGATCGCTCGTGATCTGTGGCCCGTTTGTTACAATACTGATTTGGGATTCGTCAGGTACTTATAGGAGGAAACACGGAAAACTACCGATCTGTGAGCCGAAAGATAGAGTTCTCCAGACACTGGTTGAATTCGACCCAGCTATACAGCTACCAAGCCGTCACCACCTGAACTCTATCCCTAGGACCTTTCGGTCAGAGATCCCCCAGTCAATGGCAATGCTACCTCTCAGCCAGTAACGTAGCGTAGTGGGGGGGGGCAGGGGCGGCCCGCCCCCGACTGCAATTTTAGGGGGCGGAAAAATTTCACAGTAAATAATAATAATAATAATAATAATAATAATAATAATAATAATAATAATAATATATCTTGTAAAAATTTGAATCATTTTATATTTTTGTAGCACCTACGATTCGGACCGATTCAAATGAACACTGAATTTTTCATTACTTATTCTGTGACGAATTCTGTAAATGAATGTATAATAATGACATCCTGCTCTCTGAAGCGAGAAGCAACACCGTCTGTACTGACTAGTTGAGATTACCCGTATTTTATTTTGTGCTTAGTTTGTTTATGACTAATATTCAGCGAGATGGATTTCATACAAATAATAGTGTTCAATATTGAATAATATCATCTGAAAATTAGATTACACTACGGGTAAGTCCCTTCAGGGATGTTCGTGGGTGACAATTTGACAATTCAAAGAAAGTTTCATTGAAGGATCGTCAGTCGTCCAATTCACACTAACTTAATCGTAAATATGTTTGTGCTTTCCAAACTGTGATGTTAATGTCCTTGATTACGTGTAGTGATTGTTAAATTATTGAAGTTTTAAATTGTATTTTTCGTGTCTATAGTCTTTTAAACTGAAATACCTAAATTAGGGGGTGGCAAAATGTTCTTCTACCCCGAGCGGCTGACACCCACGCAACGCAACTGCCCACAGTTAACTAAGGGGTCTGATCTGTGCGGTATCACAGTACTAAGAGCAATCGGTGGGTGGGTTTCACCCCCTGGTGCTGGGTTTGAAGCCCGGCGCGTGGCTGCGGCGCGGAGCCTGGCATTGAGCCAGCCCCAATGCGACATGTGCCGGCGCCAGCCCCAAGGCCTTCGCTGTTGCCCGAATTCCGAGTGGGGCATTCTCTTCGCGGGGCGAGTGAAAATTTTGTAAATTATCGTCAACTTTCTCTCTCTCTCTCTCTCTATATATATATATATATATATATATATGGGCTCAACGCGGTTCCCAGTACCTTCTTTGAAGTGCGACCTATGGATACCATTTTAAACTACACAACTAGGCTCGCTTCGACTCGTAATATAGAATAACATCAAAGTTGCGATCTAAAAAGCAGGAGGTCTGAACAAAATCCTGATGGTGCAGTCGTCACATCATTATTCGAATATTTGATTTTTTGAACTGTAGTGTATTATAGTAAAGTGTAGTTATTAGGCAGTTCATCTTCCTTAATTTAATTGAATAAATTGATTTTGAACTTAAATTGTATTTATTTAATGCATTCCAATAGCTAAGCATTGACAGGTCCACTAGTCCTATATAAAGATAGTTTTACTGGTCGCAATACCTCAGTGACAGAGTGGTAGCTTCCTCTGCAACGTCGCTGATCGGAAAATCTAGTTTATAGCGTGTTAGAGAAGAGAAGAGGACAAGGACGAGGAAAGAAAGACCGTGGTCGGTTTGTGGATCGGTATTGATGCGAGAAACCACGGAATGTCACCGATCAGAGCAGCCGGACGCTAGAATTCTCCTTGGAACAGTGTGTCTCGAGGCGCTGCACTGCGGTGGCTGAATTCGACCAAGCAATGAATGTCGAAATTCAGTCGTCGGGACTTGAACCCTATGACGTTGCGGTCTAGTAAGCACGGAGACTACGGAATGCTGCCATTCATTGTAACTAGGACAACTAAGCATGTGATTCGAGTGAATAATTCGTCTATTATGTGAGTACTATGTAAAAATTCCCGAGATGAATCAGTTTCACAAGTTTTTTTTATACTACGTAGTCTTGGAGATTTACAATCGATATCAAAATTCTGGGAAGCTCTTTCGGCCTCTTGCAGGCTGCGTGGAATAAGAACCCAATTTAAAGATTGACCCTCTCCTTAAGTTTAGGACGACCGCTCATTCGTCTCTGTAGGGGTCTCTCTGGCTTCACAGCCGGTACCAAACATTGGCTGCTTACGAGCGTAATACGAGTATTATTAGCGAGCGTATTACGAGTAGTATTCTATTAAGATGTGGGTCTGAAGAAACAGCGGAGTACTAATCAATTCGGCCATAAATACAATACATAAGTTAATTCAAAATTCTTAATCGTTTTAAACTTGTAAGTGGGACAACTATTCATGTTTTTCAAAAAAATATTTCGAAAAATTATGTTCACAGGAAAATTGTCTCCATTACAGTTTTGTTTGAGGAGTTAGTTTACCCACGGCATAACCCATAATGTAAGATTTTCCAGATTGTGAGTATGAATGGTGTCAATATTAATCATGTGAGATTTTCATGTGTAGATGTCAAGTCAGTTCCTATGTTAAGTTGTTTAAGTTTATTTTTAACTTTAGTTTTTATAAATGCAACTTGGCTAATTTGTCACTGAAAACGTTTCCTTTTAACTTTAAATGTGCATGACTAGTAGCTATTATCTCGCTTCCTTTTTTATGATTATCTCAACGTTCATTGCATGTCAGTTGTTACAAAAAGTAGGGAAATTATTTCGATTAAGAAGACGAATTAACTGCAGAGATGGGATGATATAATCTGAATATATAATGGCGGGTTGGTCGTATTCATTCCGTGGTACAGAACGTATCTTGTAACTTAATATTTTTTAAACTAATGAAGGTTTCTTAAAACAAAAATCCTTTAAGATAAAAAATCCTTGAAGGCAAATGCTGCCCGGTTTGTAGGTCTTTGACGATCTGTTTAGGATATTAAGGTTTTTTAGAGAATTTTAAAAAGTTTTAAATAATGATGCAAGTCAGATTGTTTTATTGAACATCCCCTTAAAAATGTAAATCTAATTGTTATACAAGAAACTTACTAATCATATGTACACAGATTACTACACAATGCCGCTTTTAGGAGAAAATTATTAACATTCTTGTGTCATTGTAGTATAGATCTGAAGATGGAAGGCTCACAATCTTCCATAACGTTGTAAACATGTGCATGACCTGAGGTTAACTGTATAATTTAATGTATTCTGTCTAAAAAAAGGGACGAGTTTTATTTCGAATGAAACTCAAACACAGTAAGAACAATTTATCTTTAAAAAATACTTTTATGTTAATCAATGATCTACTATATAATTGTTATAGCGTGAATAATAAGATAAATCAGACAACTCGACCTCTCTTGTTAGGGTTTAATTTTTTATTAAAATTCCCTTATGCTCTTAAACAATGTTCATTACTCAGCAACTATAGGGAATTTAACTTAACTGATTCACAAAAGTATAAATTTATTAGGAGAATCTAGAAGTACGCTTGCCTCATTTTCAGCAAAAAGTCCTCATATTCACCTTATTCTCTTTTACCAAAGATATGCAAATCTTCAAAATCCTGTCGTAATCAGAAATACATTTTTTCTTAATTCCTATGAAGGAATTATGACAATTTACGTGGACAACAAAGAATTGCATGTAAATCCTGTAAGGTCAAATTGACGAGTTCCACGGATTTTTTAAACCGTTGAATTAATACCAAATCTTGTATATCGTGGTGCATTATTCTCACAATGATAGGAACCAAGAGTCATGACTACACGGTACTTAAGTATGTTTCATTTGCCCTCATCGAGAAATTGCGATGTCGGTTTCATTAACCTGTTTGTCTATTTTTTGTGGTTATTCTATACTTTTTGGGAATTGTCGCCGTTTTCATTCGCCCTGTGTCACGTTTAAACCTCATGAATTGTTAGTGAAGTTTGGATTACTTTAGCCAACACTAAAGAACCAGTGTATTTTTTTAAACACGTACAACACGTAAGCGAAATGGCGTCGTATTTATAACATCAAACGTGTAAGGCGATTAGACGCTTCGCTACACGAGTCCATTTTCATGACAATGTTCCTGCATTTGATCTGCGCGAATAGCAGAAAACAAGTCAGTCTGTGCAATTCCCAATTTTCTACCAATGCTCCGTATTCAAAATACGTTTCTACCGAACACTTCTCCCGAACATATGATGCGTCGCTGTGTATGTTCAAATTCATGCTCCGGCATTTAACATAAAACATACCTGAGCCTGCCTCATGAAATTGGCATGGTTGGGCACAGAAGTTTTTTATGACACCACTGTAAACATCTTTCTTTGTTTGCCACAAAATTCACTCGTTTCATTGTGGGAATTCTCATTTGGTGTTGTTGACGTTCTTATCAGTAGAAATAAAAGAGGTCATCTTCGTCAACATACTAGTATTTTACATATTACATATTAGTATGTTGACGAAGATGACCTCTTTTATTTCTTCTGACTCGTTTCATTGTCATAAAATATCTTGGACATACTCTGGACAGAAGACTCATGTGGAATAAAATATCAAGAATAAAAGAAAATTATTAGACCTAAATTTTTTAAAGTTAAACTGGCTACTGGGAAGACAATCGTCTTTAAGCACCGCAAACAAAGTAATTGTGTACAAAGAAATATTAAAACTAGCCTGGACATTTGACATACAAATTTAGGGAACAGCTCAAAATTCTAACATTTAAATATTACAACGCTTTTTGTCGAAAATTTGTAAATGCCCGTTGGTGCGTAACGAACGGAACATTACACAAAGACTTACATGTACTAACAATAAAAGAAGAAATCAAGAAGATCAGTGCAAAATACCTACAAGGACTACGTAACCATCCAAATACTCTAGCCATCAACTGACTAGATAAAAGTGACACCACCAGACGACTTCAACGACATGATCCTTTAGACCTTGCACATCAAATGTAAATTGTTCACATTATAAATTTAGTGTTCTATGTATTTATCAGTGTATATATCTATAATTTTATATTTATCAATTCAAATCAACAATTATTGCAGTTTGTTAACTATTAATAATTTAACATTAGTAGAGTACCGCCAATGAACTTTACTCTTTTGAAGTACTAGTTTCCACAAAGATTTTGTAATTTAAACAAATGTTTGTTCATAAACCAATTGAAAAATAAAATAAAATTTAAAAAAATCATTGTCATTATACGCCTTGTTTAACTGAATCGCCGTACGATTGGTAAAACGACTTACGAAAACTTGCAATTGTTAGGTTGAAAGGACTTTCATCAAATGAATTATGAAGGCCGGTAGGTTCCACGTAAGTAACTTCAGCGTTTCCTTTTCCATTGTCGAATGTATTTACACAAGGTTGATACTCACTTATTTTGTCATTTGTAGAAGTCGTGCAACTGTTTGAACTCTACATTATCAAAATAATGGAATTTTTTATTGAATTCGATTTTTAATTTTCTATTTTATTTGCAATTTGCTTAAAGGAAATGTATTATTATATGAAATTTATTATTTTTATATGAAATTTATTATTATTATTGTTGTTGTTTTTGTTGTTAAATTTTCTGCAAGTCTCGAAAGTGAAAAAATATTTGTGCGGTGACCCTGTATGTCTACGGTAGGGAAAGGGTGGGTGCGTTCAAAACGGTGACTCGACTGCAAGAGAAGGGATGTTTAAAAGAACTTGGCGAGAGTCCAGATCTCCAGCTACATGTGGACTCCCCAAGAGTTATGCTAATCAGAAGAGCCGCAAAACGCTTTCTGATTAGAAACCAAGGCAGGCGCGTCAGCTTTATTGTGTGTGGCGAGTTTCAACCTTCCTTCGCGCCCTGTTAGAGAAAACTAGTTCAAACTCTGAGAATATTTCACGTTTCGTAAATTGTTTTAAATTTGAAAAGTACGTCATACTGGAAATCCACTTTGAACGACCAGGTTTTGACCGGTACGTTACATGAATAGGTCTGGTGCTGGATGTAGGTAAATATTATAAAGGTTTATTAACAAATAAAAAATATATATTCGGGCAATTAAATTATAGAGAATGTCAAATGATCAATTCATTTTATGTAGATAATTTTAATTTTGCGTAGACAATCGGAGATGGTGAAGATTGGTGCAGGAGGTGACCAGATATATCTATATTTTTTATGAAAAGAGAGGCAATTTTGTGACCAAAAATCGGGATATGCATGTAAATAAATGGAAGCTTGCCATAGAAAGCCTGTCGGAATAGAAGTTTATGAGCTGAAACTTTAGTAAATAGAGAATCTTGTGCTTTCCAGAGTTCGTTAAGATATTATTTTTATCTTTGATAGAAGTCCATCTAACATTTTCAAAATGTTCAGGAAAATGGATGCTACGCTTTCGAGGCAAAAATTTGCATTGTAGAAGCATAGAAACACTTCAGAAACATAAATTGTTTATCGTTTTCAAAAGAAATGAATAAATTTGTTCAGAAAGAAAAATAAACACAGAAATAATCAGTAAAACTGTGTAAATGAGATGCTTTTTCATTTCTGAGTTAATTTTTCTTTCTAATAAAATATGCTTAAAATTGTCTAAAGAGCTTATGATAGTTGGCACATCTACGTGTTTTTTCACCCAGAAGTTTTATGGGCTGTTAATTTATTTTTAACTCCATTAGATGGAGCTGTAGAAACAAAACTAAATATTCATGTCAAATGCAACCCAGAACAATCGGCAACATTTTTGGATCTATATCGTTAAATAAGTCCTTAAAGAAGCATTTCTCACACAGTAATCTATAGGATGAGATCTTGTTGAACATTCTATTACATTTTTGCTGGTCTAGGACTATTCGATATTACCCCATCTGCTCAGAGACGCAGAATCTGCAACTAAATGTGAATGAGAGGGACAGAGAGAGACAGAGACAGAGAGAGACACACACACTGACACACACTGAGACAGACTGAGGCAGAGACAGAGAGACGGAGAGAGAGAAAGAGAGAGGGAAGGAGAAAGAGGAGATGAAGGGGAGAACAATATCTGCCGTGTCCCACTAGTTTTATATTAAAAAGAAACACTCTCCTTCTGCATAAACGGGCATATCAGGAATTGGCAAAGAAAATATTCTCTGTTTGAAAAACCGTGTAATCGAAGAAAATATTTGCCCTTTCGCGTGTTGTTATCGTTCGCTTTCTACTTATTGAAAGTAATAGTTAATCCTGTTTTAAGGCAGAAAAACACAGTGTTTTCAATAATTCAGCAACACCGAGAAGTTTTGCCGACAGTAGAGAAGTTTGAGTTCCGTCAAGATTATTTCGGTGATAAAAATGTTTTGGTGAACACAACTCGGGAAATGTGACCCATTTACGAAAGAAAAGATCCGTTAAAGTATTTGGCGAGGAGCCACATTTACTGGAACATATGATCTTCCCGGTCTCCTTCTAACTAGGAATTAACCAGAGTCCCAGCTATTTATTATTTGAAACTATCGCTGTTACTTAGCTGAAAAGTGTGTGCAGCAATTCGTGAACTGGAAAATTATATTAATGTACGCACTATTGTCAAGTGATTTTTCCCATTTCGACTTTAACAATTTTTTCTATGGTTAGAGTTTCCTCTCCATTTAGTAATGTGAAGTGACTGCATTCAGTGTGCATTAAGTAGAACCTGAAGAGAAATTCCATGTGTGATTAAAATAGTTGGCTCTCACACTGGTATCGAAGTTCTATATAAATTATCTATGCTTCTGCCTAAAGTTTCGTGTTCTGACAATTCTGTAGTATAAATAGAGAATTCTACTAAAGATAAGCGGAGATAATGATCCTGAAAAAAATAACAAGAGATGTTTGTGTTTTTATTATCTAATTACAAAGACTAAACGAACGTATATGTTCCAGTATCTAATGAACGCTGATGCTTGACTTGAAAGACGCATGAAGAAAACAATATATGTACATTCGAAATAAAATTATTTATATCTATAATAAATAAAATAAAACTTCAATCTTAGCCCCCAGAAATCACAATTACAAAGAGCAAAGCTCTAATCAATAATTTTAACTTTAATATGTCTACATTCACTGTTTCACTTTCCTACTTGACGTTCCCGCCACGATGTCAATTCGGACATTCCATACAACAATTAACAAATCAGGAAAGCATCCTCATGCACTTTGTCCTCGTTAATATTAATTTAATCATCATTGACTCGTCTTTCTTCGCTCGAGTCGGCAGCCGACTACCGTTTCTACCATTCTACATCCCTCCAATAAGCAATCACTTCGTTGTTTAACTGCTAAGAAGCCATCATATTCGAATCTCGTATGATTAATCACAACAGCGACATAAAAGTTAGACTTACTGGTAGTTACAGCCCATCGTATTAGCATAATCATCATCCCCACCATCATATGTTGAGACTATTGTCTCGTTTCGTCTTCAAACATTTTCTTCTATTGTGCGTTTTTTGCATATCTCTACCACTTTTCTGTCAGTGTTGTAGTTGTAGTATAGTTTTGGCATTCTAGTATTCAGCATTCTCACAAATTCTTTCTTATAATATTTTTTTTGTTGTGTTGCATTAGTCACGAAATTACCCACACTAAAATTATTTTTACCGGGGTAAAAAAAAAACGCGCCAAATGAAAGGCTGATGTAAAGCAAGGGGTGTTTGTTTCGCAGGGATGTTAACGAAGTGTATGCAACAAAGATCTGGTTTACTACTAATTATACAAAATCTTGCTCGCAGAGGCAACGTTTGGCATTATGAAGCTCTCTATAAATTAGTAACAAGCAATCAAACGATAAAAGTTTAAACCGAATATCTCCAACAATGTTCCTCTGAAATTGATTCATTAGCTGCACTTTGCTCTATCCTCCTACATAAATTTAATCGTTTATAAAATATGACTTTTTTCCTTAGACCAAAGAAAAGCATTCATTTACAAAGAAAGCTTCGTTTCTATTGTAATCAAGATTTTCCACATTTCTCATTCCCACTGTATTGACATTAATACAAACTATAAACAAAATACAGAATTTGAGTGACTATACATTCTGAATCACGCCCTTGCTGAAAATATCTAGTTTGTTTCTTCAGACATCGAAGTCCGCTATTCCATTATTGCCCAAGCGGAACCGGGAGCGGTGACTCAGTGCATCAATTGATGTCACTGCAGCGCCTCCGCCGGGAGGTCCTAGGGTCCCTCTTCAGTAGCTGCATAGCTAAGTCGAATTCAGCAGTGTCTGGTGGAGAATTCTAGTGACCGGCTGCTCTAATCGGTAGTTTTCCGTGGTTTCTCCGATCAACACCAGGCGAATGCCGGAGTAGTACCCTAACAAACGGGCCACGAACCGCGCGCGATCTTTTCTTCCTCTTCCTTGTCCTATTCTCACCTCTAACACACGCACTTACACTAACATGCACTACACTACCACACATGCCGGGAGACCGGACGGGGACTTAGAACTTGTCCCGGCTGGGGCGGTGCAACGCTGGTGAGAGATACTTGGTTGGGGAAACCCCGCTAGTCGACAGTAGGTCGGCGCCGGATCTCGCCATCCAGTGGGGGAAGATCACCGTCACTTCCCGACGAAAACATGTACTACACTTACGGGATTAATGACCTCGTTAGTTGACGCGCCCGAACCACTAGTCAACCAAACAATCAATCAACCGAAGAGGATAGCTCCGTGTGGTACTGGGGTTCAGACGGCACACCGAGGAACAAGATTGATGTTCAGACTAGACGCAGGAAATCCCTTTTCCTCTTAAACGCGTTTATCTACGAATAAGCACTTGTTTTATTACTGCAATCACACGGATGTTTTTAAACGCTTCATTGCAAGTGCTTTATTGGGTTCTTTGTAGTTCTTCTTTATTTAGAGAAAAGAAAACCGGTCTTTAACAATGTCGCTAGTAGTAAATACCATCGTAAACAGAGCTTTCAATTTATCATTCTTCTATTACAGACATTTAAAGCGAACTATAAATAAAACATTGAATTGTATACAATCAATCTCTGAAAAAATCACTAATACTACAAAATAAATTTATTTGCGACTGTGCGCTTAAATTCAATTAATACACATCTGCGGATCGTTTCATTTTAGAACAGTGGTTTACTACTACTTCTAATACTTCTTTATTTTCACAAAAGAAAAGCATTCTTTAAACGGAGTATATTCTTTACGATCGTAATGGAGGCGTTCAATAACAGGAACAGTGTTTTGAACAATATAATACGTACTCTGGTTTAGTACAATATTATTTGTTTTATACATCCCATATCACTTCTCTGAAAATAGGTTGTTCGGTTCCTTGGTCGTCAAATTCAGTTGGTTGGCTCAAACGGCACGAAGAAGAAAGAATTCAGGAAGTTCGGTGTGGAAAATATATTACTCCTTCTTTCGCGTAGTGAGACAACAAAAAGGAGAATGATGACGACTTTGGTTTTGGAAAGTGGAGAAGGTGCGTGAAGATTTCATAAGGAGTCATCTAAATTGGGGAACAATGTACAACACAGAATATTAATTTCATATTAATTAATATTATTATTGAAAGAGATGACTTTTGATGATGATACGTTTTTTAAGGATAACAGTTTCATTGGCTGTTAAGAAATTAAAGGTTACATGTGTTGTTATTATTAATAATAATAATAATAATAATAATAATAATAATAATAATAATAATAGTCTGAAGTATTAACGCGGATTTGTGGGGAACTTTGAAGTTCAAATTGAAATGTCAATTCTGAGATAGAATGGCTTTCCTTTTCTTTGCAAATAAGTTACAGAAATCATAGAAAAGTCGGTAGAAGTCTCGTTTGATAACACGATATTCAGCAATCGGCAACGTACAGCATACAATTACACGTGAGCAAGTTTGCTAATTATAACATTCGCTAATTACTTGAGAAAACTTTATTTTGGGCACGATGTGTTAATGATACTCGGCAAAGGAATTACACAAGTGATGGTGGTCACACCCCAACATTGAGTACCTCACTTCCAATAATGAATAAAATCACATTTAATAAAGTCATAAAATAATACTTTTTCCCGTACGGATTTAAATTACAGGATAAAATAAGCGAACATTAGAAGGAAAGAAAAACCCGGTTAGCCGGTATAAAACGACCAAGTCCAAAACACTATTCCAGAAGTAATTTAACCCGCCTTATAAATCACATTTTCGTAAATTGCTACACTAATTCTTTCAAGTAACAGTAGTAGTTTCTAATGAGAAAGTTTTCGAAGCAGTTTCTTGGTCTGCAGAAGACTCCGAGGGCGATCCACATGTCGCAGTTAGACTGGCAGCTTGCCAATCACTTGGGAAGTTCCTTTTGCATGTAGGCCTCTTTTCTGAGAACACACTTCATACAATTCACTGTCGGGAAACGGGGAATTTCTGTCGGGATAGATCTCAGATTTTTTCTTCCTCGATATTACATACCCCATGCACATTAATCGCGCATAGTTAAATATTTCACTAGTCTTAAACAGAACGTACACTAAAATGTATATTTGAAAGGATTAGCTTTGCTGAATTGAAGTGGAAGAAGTGGTATTCACAGAAAAATTACATGATCACTAACAGCTAGACACAAGAAGAAAATTTCACTGGCACATCGGCACTTTCTCTGTAATTCCGAGTCATAGAGAACACGTATTAACATTTTGCAATAACCATATTCACAATCTTTGAAACTACATGATCTGCAAATAAAAGATTGCTTCTGATTAATACCAAATTTAAAAAAATATCTCCCATACATTTGTTCCATAAAAGCACGAGTTTCAAAGTAGAAAAGAATCGTAAATTTGTACACCTAATCCGAAAACAATAGCATTAGTTTTAGCTATCAGAAAATTTAAAAAAATCGGCTTCCCTTCATTCCTCCAAATGAAATACCGTGAGTTTTAATATTGCCAGACTCTACACGCCAACACAGTTTTGAATATAACTTTCCATAGTTTTAATAATCAAAAACTTAAAAACCGTAAATGCTTGAACCCTATCAAAGAGTAGCAGTGCTAGTTTAAAAATAGATGTAAATCACTTAGCATTACGTATAATCATTCAATAAGTGGAAACCCGGCAAATATATGAGTGAAAATGTGATATACAGTCACACTTTTAAATGGAATTTGCTACTTCCGTCACCTACAAAAATATAACATTTCTTCTTACTTCCCAATAGAATAAGCACCAATAGCTTTACATCTCACAAACAACAGTACCCTACATTCTCGAATATTAACTTTAGATTTATACCTGAAGTAAGTAAAAAAGCGGAAAACGCCCCATACTTTCAAGATATAGTGCCATTAGTATTAACCGTCGAATAAATACTCGTATGTACCTGACATACACACTAGTGAAAATCGAACATTCTTTCATTCTTTAGACGAAAATAGTGGTAGAGTCAACTACCAGAAAACGCATTTATAAACTTTTGCACAATTCTGAATAAAGTAACGGTTGTTTTAGTTATCAAAAATATTTCAAAAACCTTAACACACTCGAATTAAAGAGTGAGTTTCAACTAACAAAAAATTTCGCCATTCATTGACTCACGTTCGAATAAAATTGATGTAATTTCAGCTAACACCAAAAACGTTGGGAAATCTTTACACTCATTCGAATAATATAGCGGTAGTTTCATCCATCTCGAAAAAATATTGAGAAACACACACGTTTCCGAAAAAAATAGATGTAGTTCGATCACCAAAATTAATGGGAAAATCCTTACACATTACTGTGATTAGCAGTGTCTGCCACTTCGACATTGAAAAATCGGTAAACCCGTTCACATTTCCGGTGAATTAATGCGATGAGATTTTTTCCCCTCTGAGTGAGTAAAAGCTAGAAAAGGGGCGAGTGGGCGTGTGCGGTAAGCTCCAATGGGCGCGCGGGCGGTGGCGCACCGTCGCAGCACCACATGTCGGCAGCGCCTGGCCGCCTGCCAGCGCCTCGCACGAACCTGCTGCACAGCGGCACAGCTCCAGCTCCTGCACCCGCCGGCACCACTCGGCCCACTGGTGCTCGTCCAGCGGCGCGAGGTCGCACGTGCACCACAGCGGTGCGGACGGCGGCGGCGGCCCGGCCATCCCTCACGGCGGCGCCTTCCGACGCGACGCGCGGTGTCCCGCAGGGGCCGACCAACGGGCCTTTCGAAGATATGCAGATGCGGTAGGCAAACGGATCTTCCGACTGATGATCGGTGACTCTCAGTGTCCGACGGATGTACCTTCCGATCGGCTGAGCAGCAAACTAAAGCGACGATCCTTAGCGTCAGGCGAGTAGATCTTCCGCTTGTGTGTTGCGATGCCCGGCGACGCTCAGGTTCCAACGGACAGACCTTCTCACCGGTAGATGCGACGATCAGACTCAAGTGGTTGAACGAAGATGCTGCGAGTCCGGCAGATAGGCTTCCCGACCGGCAGCTGGAACGGCGGGGAATCTAATCTGTGGACGCCCAGCAAGTTGAGGGTCTGTCGTTCAGATCTTCCGACCGTCAGCCGCGACGGTGAGCAAAGTGAAGTGGCTATACGATGCTGATGATCCCAAGGACGAATCTTCAGGTAAACGTTCGTTGCGGTTGGACGCAAAGCGGCAGCCGCGAACGACCGTGAAACCGATGCCGCTGTCCGACGAAGACGCTGTGAAGCGGTTGCCCGGCAACGACCGTGAATTCCAACGGTCCGACGCGACGACCGTGAGCGTCAACGGTCCGACCTTCCGACGCGACTCGTAAGACCTTTCGACCGTGAGCGTTCGACAATCCGACGACGACACTGCGACCTTCACCGAGACGTGCGCCGCGCGAACCGCCGTCCGGTGGAGGCGGCGCGGCCGAGGGAGCGCGCGGCAGGCGCCGTGGCGCGCGGGACGGCCCGCCCGCCCGCCCGCCCGCAACTGACGGACGAGAGCGCGCGAAGCGACGTCGGGGCGCCGCGACGCCCGCCGGCCGACGACCGCCCGGCGCGGCGGCGCAAGCTGCGCTGCTCTGGACCGACGCGTCGGCGGAGGCGCCGCGACGCCCCTCCCCTCCGCTCCCCGCCGCGCGATCGATCCCCGCCCCTCCACCCGACCCCACACGCCGCCGCCCGTGCACCTGTCGGCGGCGGCGGGAGGGGAGGGGAGGGGCGGGGGCGGTCGATGTGACCTCGGTGGACCGCGTGCGGCGGCGGGGGGGGAGGGGAGGGGAGGAGAGGCAACAGATGGGAGGGTGGCGGCGATGAAGAAGGAGATATGAAGCGGCGCACGGGGTGCGGGAGACGGACTCGACGCGGGAGTGGGGCCAGGGTGATAAGGGTTGGTGAGGCCAATGCAGCTAAACGAGGCGGTGGAAAGTCAACAGATGGACGAAAAAGTGAGTAATACTGGAAGCAGTAAAGCAGAAATCAAGGGAGCGACGATTGAAGTTGTCTGCTGCGTTTATTGAGGGAAGTGCGTGGAAGCTGGTGTTGAACCGGCGTTGAGAAAATAGGAGGAAGAGAGCAACTGGTGAGTCGCTGAAACGTAGGCTAGATACGAGTCTTAGGCTAAATATTTAAATAAAATCAAGAAGAGATATTTCCATAAGTATGTAATGATTTCCCCCCTTGTCGAGGTGAGTGACCTACAACGATCGGGTGAGGGGGCGGGAGAAGAGGCAACAGATGGGAATGTGTCGGCAATGAAGAAGGAGATATGAAGTGGTAGACGGAATGCGGGAGAAAGACCCGACGTGGGAAGAGGGCCAATGGGTGAATATGAGTGATAAGGGATAGTGAGGCCAATAGAGCTAAACCAGTCTATACAAAGTCAAGGTTGTGGGAGAGGTTTCCAATAAAGCACAAAAACGGAGCGACAATTAAAGTTGTCTGTTGTAAATCCAAGTAAGTGGATGGAAATTGGCATTGGAGTGCCGCTGGTAGGAAAAGAGCAAATGAAGAGTCGCTGAAACGTACGCCATACACGAGTAACAGACAAAATATTAAAAAAATCAAGGAATGTCGGATGTAACGATATTGCCCCTTAGGTTGAGTGACCTCGGTGCACCGCGCGCGTGGGCGGGAGTCAAAAGGAAGGGAGGCAACAGATGGGAGAGTGACGGCGATGAAGAAGGAAATATGAAGCGGTGGTCGGGGTGCGGGAGGAGGTCTGGACGTGGGAATATGGCCAGAGGGTGAATGTGGTGAGGCCAATGAAGTGAAACGAGTCTATGAAAAGTCAACAGATGGAAGAAAAAGTGAGCGACAGTGGAATGCTGTGGAAGCAGTAAACTAGAAAAAAAGGAACGACAATTGAAATGATGTTATGAAAATCGAGGGAAGTGACTGATAGTTGGCGTTGGGCTGGCGGTGAGAAAACAATAGGGAGAGAGCAAATGGAGCCCCGCTGAAACCAAGGGCGGTTAATAAACTGAATATATTTTTTTAAAAAATCACGGAGAAATGCTTGCCTATTGATGCATACTGATTACGCCCCTGGCCGGGTGGACTGCGCGCGGTGGCGGGGCTGGAGGGGAGGGGAGGAAACGAGAGGCAACAAATGGCGACAATGAAGAAGGGGCCATGAAGTGGCGGAGGGATAGAGAAAGACTCGTGGGAGAAGGTAGAGTGGATTGAGGGGCAGGAGATGGTTCGTTGAGAGCGGTCGAGGAAGCGAGACAGTGAAAAGTCAATAGGTGGAACATGAAATGAGTGATTGTGGAAGGGTATGGTAGCAGTGTCCACAAAAAAGGAATCATTGTCGAAATTGTCCGTTATGTAAATCGAATGAAATGAATGGAGTACATAAACGATAATATGAGAGAAAATGGAGGCTTCTTGAAACGTAGATCAAGTACAACATAGGGTACATATAGAAAAATCAAGGGGAATACTATAATTGGGATTTGACGTTTTCACCCCTTCTCAGGTTGATTGTCAATGTGATCTCTGTGGACCGCAAGTGCTAACGGTGGTGGAGGGGCGGAAAGATGAGGCAACAGATGACAGAAATGCTGCAGTGAAGGAGATTTGAAGCAGTAGGAGTGGGAAGAAAGACTCGACGTGGAAGAAGACAGGGTGACGGTGAGGGATAAGGGATAATGAGGTGATACCAGTGAATCTAATCGAGCGAGTGATAATTCAACAGAGAAGGCGTAAGGTTACTGTAAGACAATGCAATAAAGTAGAAATTGGGAGAATGACATACGAATTACGATGGGTTCTGCAAATGGGAGGAAAAGTGACTGGGAAAGAGCAATTGGTGACAACGAATTCTAGCGGCCGGCTGCTCTGATCGGTAGTTTTCCGTGCTTTCTCCGATCAACACCAGGCGAATGCCGGAGCAGTACCCTACCAAACGAGCCACGGACCGCGCGCGATCTGTCCTTACTCTTCCATGTTCTATCCTCTCCCCTTACACACACACACTTACACTAACATGAACTACACTACCACGGTCGGGAGCTTAGAGCTTGTCCCGGCTGGGGCGGTGCCCTGCTGGTGGGAGAGTTCTGGTCAGGGGGAAACCCCACTAGCCCACAGTAGGTCGGTGCCGGATCTCGCCATCCAGCGGGGGAAGATCACCGCCATCTCCCGAGAAAAAACATGCACTACACTCACGGGACTAATGACCAGAGCAGTTCCTGCGCCCGGAAACACGAAAAAATCAATCAATCAATCTGATTGGAGTAGAGGTCTGCCGTCTGAGGTATATACCACTGGTTGGCGGCCACCTGGAACTGTGCGTCACTGTGAAATGCACTGACTGAAAAAAAGTTTCTTGAGAAGTTATTATAGATAGAAATTGCTAGGGGGTTTGATCCGAACTATAGGGAACACACGGCTCGGCTTACTACAGATCTTCTGCTGTAGTTTAGCTGGACGTGTTTGGCCATCCACCCTTTAATCCAGAACTCACTCCCAGCAATTTCATCTTTTCTTACTGCTCTAGAAATTCCTATCCGGTCAGCATTAAACTTATCATAATGAGACACTTTGAAGGCGGCGGGTCAGGTGGTACCAGGGTCAGACGGCTAACTTCTTCCTATACCTGAATATAAATGTCGATTCCACAGCCTGTTGATCTGATGGCTTGTCTTAGAAGTCTTGTTCAATTTTATTAATTTTTGAGATTTTGGGGTAGGTGATTGTTCCATTTATACACTTCTAAACATATTACACTTCTTTTACTTTATACACTTCTTAACATATCACTTTGATAGTCGGCTATCAATGAGCGATGATACTCAGTAGAGAGTCAAATCAAGATTACTTTTTTGCCGGCTATACCTTCTAAAGAGTGCTCAGATTTGAATATAATTAATAAAGAAGTCGTGTTTTTAAAATGAGTTTCAAAATGGATCTCAACAAAACCAATACTTATGCAGAATCTACCTAGAAGACAATGTACAAAAGATTTCTGTTTCTTGGGTACGTGCTAAGATTTAAATAAAATTAACGACAAAAATGTCTGTAGGAAGGTTTTCCGGATCTTACACAAACACTGATCGCAAGAAACGAAGTACTCTTATGTATTTCATTTAGGAAATTTTGTTTATTTTAGAAGGATTGTTACACTTAATAGTTACAATAGTTTTTGTTCAATTCACTGGCTTCGACGAAGCAAATGAGTAGTGCCAACATAAAAAAACCGGGAGCGGTAGCTCAGTGCATCAACTGATGTCATTGCAGCACCTCTGACCGGGAGGTCCTAGGTTCCCACTCCCCACGGCGGCAGGATTTTCGACACTAGCTTTTCAGCTAGGTCGAATTCAGTCGCTGTCTGAAGGAGAATTCTAGCGGCCGGCTGCTCTGATCGGTAGTTTTCCGTGGTTTCTCCGATCAACACCAGGCGAATGCCGGAGCAGTACCCTAACAAACGGGCCACGGACCGCGCGCGATCTTTCCTTCCTCGTCCTTATCCTATCCTCTCCCCTTACACACACACTTACACTAGCATGCACTACACTACCACATATCCCGGGAGACCGGTCGGGAGCTTAGAGCTTGTCGCGGCTGGAGCGGTGCCCCGCTGGTGGGAGAGTCCTGGTTAGGGGGAAACCCCACTAGCCGACGGTAGGTCGGCGCCGGATCTCGCCATCCAGTGGGGGGAAGATCACTGCCATCTCCCGGGGGGGGAATGCACTACACTAACGGGACTAATGACCAGAGCAGTTGACGTGTCCGGAAACACGAATAAATCAATCAATCGGGTGGCGATGATAAGAAAAGGACATCGTGACGAGGCTAATACGGTACGGACGGTGTAGGAAGAAGATATAATATGAGAATAATGAATTATGTGAATCTAGGGTAATGGTTCACAATTATCTGGAGACAGGGCTGGTGTGATGTGGTATGTGTGCTGCGTGTGATATGGTATGTACGTATGGTGTGATGTGAGAAAAAATGAGTAATTGAAGGTATCTGCACATGTGAGGATGACATTTGAGACAGTAAGAATGAATAATAAGTACGAAATATAGACTGGAAAAAATAGGAGAAATATTCCAAAAGTGGGCACCTAAAATTTGAAAAAGTATATTTAAATTCCAATAATAAAGTTTCTCACAGTAATAAAAGTGTAATATTTTTTTAAAAGACTAAAGTGATATTTTTACCGTTGAAGTAAACAAAAAGTTAATTCACCTCTCCGCAACTTCCTGAGACCACAAAAAAATAAATAATTAAAAATAATTAAAAAAGCATACATTCCAAAGTTCCATTCCGTCATTTGTTCTGCTGACCAAACACCGCCAATGATCCTTGCTTCCCCCTCCAGATGCTTGGAGCCGAGCAAAACCTGACTCCCGTTCTTGTAAGGCCCATCCCCTATTGATCGAGAAAGCTTCTGTCTAGGATCGGAAATCAGATATACAGCTACCACCTAAGTCACTTCACATGTCCTTGGGTAAAATAACTGGCATAATAAAATAACCTTGGTTCAGTCATTTTTATTTAGAACCACACTCTTCTCCACTATTAGATTAATAAAAGTTTCCTATGTCTTTGCTGGGAAGCGTTTCGTTTCTTAAGAGAAGTTTATTGACAATTTCTAATAATCTGTAATATTCTCAAGGTGGCTCAGAGCATCAATTGATGGCACTGCAGTGCCTCAGACTGAGAGGTCCTAGATTCGAGTCCCCAAGGTGGCAGGATTTGCGAGACTAGCAACATAGCTAGGTCGAATTCAGTCACTGCGTGGAGAATTCCAGGAGAATTCCATTGCTTAGAATTTATCCCGGCTGGAGCGGTGCCCCGCTGATGGGAGATACCTGATTGGGAAAATCCCTGCTGGATGTAGGTCGTCGCAGGTGATCGCCATCCAGGGAGGGAAGATCACCTCTACTACGCATGCGGGACTAATGACATTACCAGTTGCTGCACCCATAATTACTAATCAATCAATACATCACACAAGGAAGTTGTATTAAATTTCACGCTAGGGATATTTCTAAGTATTGTCGAAGAAACTACACTCGACTCCGTTTATAGTGAACTTTAGGGAACTAACATGTTTGGTTCACTATATCCGAGTTTCAATATATCTCATGATGTCAACATTAAAAATTTCTCTAAAATGATTGATTTTATTAATATACAGATACAGCCAAATTCATTATCAACAGGAACTGAAAATTCAATATATTTATTTTTACTTTAAAATAATAAATTATTTTCAATTATACATTTCGTACATTTTACATTTCATTCATTTCAGTTCTCCGTTCTTTCTCCGATTTACACCAGGCGAATACCGGAGCGATACTCTAATAAATGGGCCATGGGCCGCGCGCGATCTTTCCTACCTCTTCCTTGTCCTATCCTCTCCCCTTGCATACACACACTTACACTAACATTCACTACACTACCGCACATGCCGGGAGACCGGTTGGGAGCTTAGAGCTTGTCCCGGGTAGGACAGTGCCCGCTGTTGGGGGACTACGTATCTCCCTGGTCGGGAAAAACCCTGCTAGTCGAAGGTAGGTCGGTGCCGGATCTCGCGTTCCAACGGGGAAAGACCACTGCAATCTCCCGAGTAAAATATATACACTACACTTACGGAACTAACGACCTTAGTAGTTGATGTGCCCGGAATCAAGAACCAATCAATCAAAAGCCGACGTGTATGTCGCTTTCGGCTCAAACCATCCAGTTGGGGTGGGGGCTGCCACTTTCCAGGATAAACATCCATTACATAACCGGGACTAATGTCCGCAGTAACGTATCCAGAGAGATCAATCACTTATAAAATATAGCACAAATATCGTGAGAGATAACAAGGACTGAATAACTTGGCTTCATCTGCACGCAGAATACGAAACACTGTCGAATGGCATTGTTGGATATAAAATTCGGTCTGTAAAACGATGGATCGAAATTTAATAAGAGAAAAATAGACGTACATTTTGTTTCACGCTGACTCTAAGGGGACGCAAACAAGGCGAGAGGAAAATATAATTTAGGTGGCAAGATAACGCAGAAGTCTTCCAGTGGACGGAGGTGATAAACGAATTCGATACAATGGTTGACAGAATAGATAAAATTCAGGAGTCGGAGGAAGTAAATAAGATTCAAAAGGTGACTGAAAGAATGAAATTGAATCAAACTGCGGGCACAGATGGACGTAGAATTCTAAAAACGAACAACTCACATTGTCAAGATGTACGTATTCAGAACATGAGTATATCCATTTGTAAATATTAATCTAACCCTGCAGAACAAGTGTCTCATTTCGAATGAAAATGATCGTGCGGGCTACATATGTATAGCCTAAGTTAAAATTACATTATGTTTTTCCTAAAACTTTATGAACAAAAACTCTGTTACCTTAAAATTAGTACAAGATTGTTGTCAATTGAATAATAATGAATTGAATTAAATAATAATTGAATAATTAAATTGAATAATTGAATAATAATGAATAATAATGAATTTTAATAATACAGAAATATTCAAATCATAAAATATTTCACACGGGAATTCCAAAAGGCTTGGTGTAATTTTCACGTAGAGAAAAATTGTCGGTAATTTTCAAAATGCAAGAAAAGTGTTGTTTTAAAAATGGGAAAGTGGATGTTTTATAATTTCTATTGTTTATAAAATGTTACTGAAATATCAAGAAATTCTGGCTTTTATGGTGATTGTGGCTTTAAAAATATTTGTTTATTGTGTTCTTTCAGTACCAGGAATTACCCAGAGACTTTTTCTCTAGAGTAAATGATCACAACAACGCAAAGAACGAAGTCAAGTACCAACACAAACAAAAACGCCATCGTCTTTGTTCATAGCACTTCTATTGTAACCACAATAGGAGGCAACATCAATTCACAACAATTGGTCATTTTTTTCAGAGTCGGCACAATAATTTATATTTTCTTTTCTCTGTCTCAATGAACCTGGGTCTCAATGGTTCATACGTTCAACAGCTTTCTGGATAAATGATGTGGTGGCAGCACTTATCTCGTCATAGTTCATATTAATATAAGAATAAAATGAGAATAATTAAATAATGAAAAGCCAAAAATTTATTGTACGGTTTCATAATATATTGCTAAGAGAACTACAGGAAAGAAAGCTAGTTATGGTGCTCGTCTGTTGTTGTTATATCATTAAAACCTACAATTTTTTTTATTTTCATTATTTCATTATTTTCTTTGTATTAATTTTATACCTCGTTGTTTCGAAATTCAAATGAAATGCTCTTTTTAAAAGCAGGTACAACTCATGACTTTGAAAGCAGATATAAATGAAATCTGGCCACTTGGGAAAATATTCACAGAGGTAATAACGTCTACTCATAAATTATTCAGTTTTTAAAAAGTCGACGGGCAACATACGGCATTCCTGCTCGAATATCTTATGAAATGGAAACAGCATGCTACCGAAACAAAAAAGTTGCCCAATCGACAGCTTGAATATGTTTACACTAATAAAAATACACGTTTTCAATTTTTATTTTAAAGAATTCATGTTTAGTGGCGAAATTTAGATTGTAGGTAATTTTCTTAAATTATTCCGCGGCTAGAGTAATTTGTGTTGTGAACTGTTGGGATGGTTATGAAGAGTTGTTTATATTATTAAAGAATGAAGTAACTGAAGTCGTCTTCGTCAACTTAGATTTATTCAGAGAGCCAGCTTTCGCTGGCCTTGTCGTCATCAGTCTCTCTAAATTCAAACTGAAACATTATCGCAACATACATCCAGAAACATTACCGCGAACAATGAGAAACAATTCGGTAAATTTCAATCCGCCATGTGGCAATGTTGCCTTTGTCATATTGCGACCTAATAACTGGTAAAATACTTTCACCAAAAGAAGCGCGAAAAATTCTAATTTGTAATTTACACGTTTTGCAAGAATTACACGAAACTACTCATATTTTCAACAAAATGTTCATGGGGTTCTTTACGCTATCTGAGAACAACGTGTTATTACAAAATTTGGAGCAATTTTTGAGAAAATTTGGAAAGCGTTTTTTCCTGTTCATGTTAAAAACCCGACCCCAAATCAAAATATCCGTTTCAAATTTATAGACCCTGGAATTCGGGCAGATTGATCGGGAAATATCAGTTTTTGAGAAAATCGTCTGAGCGGTTTAGCCGCAAGCGTTGACCACCGATGAACCCACACAAAGACAAAGTTTTGCCAAAAAACAGTTTTTCGCTATCAAGGGCCCACATAACATGGGTATGACTTAACGTGTTTGATAATCAAAAATCTACTGCATATTGCAACAAGAATTATCTAGTCCTTGGTTACCGGGGCACCACAATACGAGTTTTCTGACGAAACATTGTCGTTTCTAGAGGTAGCATGACACTTCTTTCTGTATAACATGTAAGTAGTATGGATAAAGTAAAATTAATTCATTTTTAACGATTTAATTTCACTGCTAATATAATTTACATAAGTTTCATGGGTAATTTAGTTTTGTCTTCTTGTCAAGAACCTCATCAAAGCTTTCAACGGTTTAAGCTTTTAAGAACATGCATACAATATTTGTATATAACATTCAATATTTCCCACATTTCGTTACATACTGAGGTGGTAATAGATAAAGTAATGTTTGATTCTTGAGAAGAAAAGTACTGCATTCACTCGTGAGAAAACGGTAAGGTGACTCGTGAATAAAATCGTATAAATATCTTCTTCCACAGTTGGCTGGCCTAGTACTAAAGTGTTCTATGAAATGTTTTAGCTAAAATTCAGGTTATGGTAAATTTGATCTGATCAGGTGAATATCTATCTGATCAGGTGAGTAGTGTATGTGTCATTTGTTGTTATAGTTGCCGCATAATAAAAGTATGCTAAGTATAAGTACTGGCAGATAGTTTTAATGTAAGTCAATTCGTAAGTGGTCTAAGTCACATTATGTATCCTTACCATATACCTCTTTAGTTCCCGGCTAGTCAATTTATTCTTTACGATTATCACGTAATAATTTTGTATTGTTAAACTACTCCCATAAATTGCGCCTAAACAAATGCCTTATTGTTATATAAACTTAATACAACAATTCAGGATTTTAACACTCTGATGTCCATTAAGAAATATCCAAATAACTGAGTTGTAGCTGAAGATGAGTGCATATTCGTATTCCAATAAAATGTATTTATCATTTATAGGATTTATTTTTACAAGAAGGTGTTAGGCAAATTAATGAACAGCTTATTTCCGATATCGCCAATAACGCTCTAAGTTGATTATAAAATTCAGCCATTGTCTGGTTTACTAACTTCTACTGAGTTCGTGATTTGCTTTATACGGGCCAAATGACCCTAATAACTATAACTACAACAAAATTGAATGATAGCCCTATGTAAATGGGGCAAACTTTAAGACTATATTATTCCCCCAGCTTCATTACATGCAGCTTGTCCGCAATGGTCCAACTAGAGAATGGGGAGGTTTAAAGGACGACAGCGAAGGTGGCGGGGAGGAGTCCACTGTGTGGCGACAATGGAGAGCAGGCGAGGGAGGAAACTGCGAGCGCCTACTCCAGCAAAGAGGACAGTCCCATGATACATCAGCTCACCCTCTCTCATCCAATCTATCTGTAGTCATAATCTTTCTCATATGTGTTGGGAAGATGAGTAATCATCATCAGTTTGAACTACTCCTCCATTCACAACAAAATTACATTTTACTTTCCCTTGACTTTACACCATTATAAATAAATATAAAATTCAAATCACCCTACAATCTGTTACCGGATGATTTGACGCAGGGCCCGCATTACCGGTGCCTATGTACGGGAGGTTCCATGACTCTGATCGGGAGGTTCCATGTTCGAATCCCGACGATGGCAGGATTTTCGGCACAAGCTTTCCAGCTAGGTCGAATTCAGTCGCTGTCTGGAGAATTCTAGCGTCCAGCTGCTCTGATCGGTAGTTTTCCGTGGTTTCTCCGATCAACACCAGACGAATGCCGGAGCAGTACCCTACCAAACAGGCCATGGACCGCGCGTGATGTTTCCTTACCCTTTCATGTCCTATCTTCTCCCCTTACACACACACATACACATGCACTACACTACCAAATGTCGGGAGACCAGTCAGATGCTTAAAGTTTGTCTCGGTCTGGGGAGGTGCCCCACAGGGGGAGATATGTGGAGGAGGGAAATTACCCGCAAGTCGAGTGTAGGTCGGCGCCGGATCTCGCCATCCAGCGGGGAAGACCGCCTCCACCTCCAGAGATAAAACGTTTATTATATTAATGGCACTAATGACCATATCAGTTGACGTGCCTTGAAATTCAATCTGGGTGGAATCGTTAGTTTCTACTTCTTTCATACATCATATACAATTTTGTGTTACAGTACAATCTATGTAACTGTAAAATTCAAGATCTGGGCTGTCCGGGTGACGCCGCGTCGAAGGCTGAGGTGCCGACGTTTCGACCGACATATCGCGGTCCTCTTCAGAACTGTACTGCGTAGTTTCTGTTCAGAGACGGATCTGAACTAAACATTGTCCTTCGCGTTGCTCTGACGTATGAAGATATCGTAAGGTATTACTTTCATCGTTTAATACATTTGTCACTAATCCATATATTATTTTCCTTTCCCCTAGATGTTCCTTATATTTTTCCTTTCATTATCATTTTCATTTTTTATCGCTTTTTAAATCATTTTATAGTCAATTCGAATTTTTCGTTGTATATTTCGTGATATACAATATATTACTTAGTGTGTTTTGTATTTAATTACATTTCGGGTTTATTTTATTATCTCGAGTACCTATCTATTTTCCTTTCTTTCTATCCGTTTAATCTTTTGTCTGCTCGCGCGCGCGCGCGCGCGCGCGCGCGCGCGCGTGTGTGTGTGTGTGTATGTGTGTGTGTGTGTGTGAGAGAGAGAGAGGGGGGGGAGAGAGAGAGAAAGAGAGAATACGTGAAAGGTACCACTAGTTTATGCCGCCGGCTACAACGATAAAACAGCATGCGTTAATGCATACCAACAAGCATGAGAGATAGAGATTCAGAACAGTAAACACAAAAGGAGTAATAGTAAGCAAAATCCTTGCTCTCAGATCAACCCGCTCACAACACATTTCATGATACATCCTACATTACTGTTAGCTTCACCTAACACTAACCCCATATCAGTCATTTTGTGGAACTTTTACCGATCCACACTGTAGAACAACCATGCTTTCAGAATACACTAAATAATTCGAAAACAAGGCTTATGGCTATCAGTGAAGGCGGTAGGAGGATACGTTCGAGGGAGTGTAGCGGGAACAGAAGGGAATACATTGTCTTGCGGGTTACATACTCACCAGGCGCTGTTCGTATCCCCCTTTGGAGTCGCACGGTAGCATGGTGGACTTTTCAATGATTAACGCAAATCTTTATAATTAAATCTCTAAGGGTTTTCATCAGAAACCAGTTAGTGCTTTGTATTCAAATAAATTTTTTGCTTTTACTTGGAGGCAGTGGACCATAGAAGTGTTATCGTTTTCTCTTATTACCCGGTTCTTATAGCAAAAAAAAACCTAAATTTTTAATAACATCTTAAAATTAATAGAATAAAAGGGTATCTACCGTCATTTTTTATTTAATTGTACATGATGTGATATCTATTGAAATGAGACATGTCGGCGTTCAAATGAGGCTTTACTTAGCAAAGTGAAAATAGATGTTTAAATTTGAAGATAGGTTTAAATGCAAAGATTATTGCATGTATATAAACGCAATAATACATCAATCCTCTGATAAATATGTCCCTTACAAACATTATTCAGAAATTATAATTATGACTGTGTATTTCTTTCGATCTCTAAGTTAAAGTAGATTGTAGGACTTGCCACATTTCACTACAACACACATGTTCAGATCTTGAAAAACATAAAAAATTTCTACTACATGTTCAGAAACACGTTCAACTTTATTCCCAATGAATAGTGATTGTATCGTTTCAGAACTTGTAAACCTCTTTCATGTCATTGGTCCTCGAGAATGTTTTGATCGACGAGAAACTATATTTTTAAGGTTTTCGGTTTTCCATTTGTTGTGCTTTTCTAAATTTTCTACATCTCTTCCGTTTTGTGCATTGTGATTACAAGGATTCAGCTAGTTCTAGATATTAAAGCTGCGTCAACATTTTTTAGAGTAGTTTTGTCACACCTGTAGAAGCAATAATGTGTCATAAAGGTTCCTTCCAGAGTCGCCAAAAGCAAAAGCAAAGCAAATGAGAGTGCAAAACGAAACACTTTCATTTGTACCAAGGCCGGTTATCATTGTATTCATCAACACTCCTCTATCCAGAAGGGCTCAATTAAGTTGTTACAATGAAATTTTGAAACTTTACCGCAATTATTGACGTGTGTTTATTTATTTATTTATTTATTTAACGTTAAAAGTTAACAAAACTGTATGTGACGTACAATGGAGATGCGTGCTATATACGCAGATTTTCTTGAGCTCTGGAGTCCCTACGGCAGCTCTTATACTATTCGTATAATTCATTTTAATTATCGTCACCAATAGCAATCAGCAAGACCTGACAACAAGACAATCATCATCATCATCATCATTATCATCATGGGATGAGCCCGTTCCGTCTTCAAGAGTATCCTTTCATCGCCTTATTGGTCTGCCCCTGCTCCTCCTCCCGTACGGGTAGTAGTTGTGGAGGATTTTTGGCATTCGATCTTCCGGTATTCTCATTAAATGATCATGCCAATTCTTTCTTAGTGTATCATAATAAGACAATATCTGATAGTAAGACAATAATCGCTCCGATGTAATAATAGTTATTTATGCACCAGGGATGTTAGAAGTGTTCTAATGATTGCGCGGTGACAAAACGCCTGAGGGACTTAGGCCTGATTCAGATTTACTTATTTAGTAATTAATTAGACGTTAACTTGACTCGGTTTGTCATTTCTCTCTCATAACTCTCTTTCATAATTCCCTCTCGAAATTCCATTCATAAGAGAAAACATAATATTATTCAACTTTTTTTCGTCATAACCACAATCCTCACGATCCAGGTAAGTTATATCTCCGTCTGGAATACAAATCTAGTAATATTTATTCTTAAATTCTATTTACATGGCTAACTTATGGCCTAGCTTACAAACTAGATACTTACAAACTAATCTAAATCTGCTTTGTCTTACATCCTGACTTAATTTAACAACGAACATTATTTACATTATTTACAGTAAGCAGTACGTACACATATAACACAAAAACATACACTTATAAACATTACACATGCAATCATTTAAACACTATGTACACTATACATGCTTGTAGCCACGTCATTTAAACCGCAACTGCACGAGTCATCCACAGACCATCCTCTCTCATCGATCATCTCATCGATCAACAAGTAAAAACTGAGTAACAGTAAAAACTTATCAGCAACGTATAAGTAAAAAAAAATATATCTGCATCTAGAAAGAGTTACATATTTGGTCTATTTTCTCTTATCACTGACTACGTGAAGGAATTGACTTCTGCAAGAACACAGAGAACGGTTATTTGAATAACTATACTTCCCACTGAGCTCACGTAAACTTGCGGAGAGAGGGAATCTTTGTGTGTGACGAGAAGCACAAGAAAAGTCCATCTCAGTGTTTTTTCAAGGAAAACTGGACAAAAATCCTCATCGAGATGAGAAACGAATGAGAAAATATCAGAATGCTTCGCCTCAATGGTCGTTTTATCACATTGATGTACTTCTCAGAACTTGTAAGAAAGACAAGTGGTTGTTCATGAATCATGAGAGTACACACTGCTAGAACGATATCTTCACGAGTTAAAATGTATGGATCTTAACCAAAAACATTGTTGGGTTTATTGTTTCGTTTCATGATAATAAGGACTCTTCCTAATTTAATTCCGGTTGATATTAGTAAATACTGAAATGAAGTTTCTCACTAAATGGAAGCATATACCCTCCAAGATAGAAAATGAAATGATTATTTACGTCAGGAGCTCAACATCACAAGTACCCTAGATGAAATTCAAAAGCAGAGATGATTGAATAGAAGAACTTAACACAAAGAGAATAGCCGCATTACAAACTAGCTTCTCCATAACATCTGGGATTATGGATAATGAGACGCCCAAGAAATGATGGAGAGAATGGGTCTAAATCTACCTTTAATGTACACGTAAGGGAAAACCCGTCTGTTTTAATCAATGCAGTTAATGATGGAAGTAGTAGTTGTTCACATTACTGGTAATTATCCAATGGTCCGCACTAAGTTTCAAATTAGCAATCTTAATTAGAAATATTAATAGTATTAACGGTAATAAATGCACAACAAAGAGAATTCTATCTTTAATTGGTATGGAAATTATACACTAATAACACTGGACAACAATTCTTTTTCCTGCGCTTTATAAATCGAATGTTACTAATTTTTGGTTGTGAAAAATGAATATGATAAAGAAAAGTTTTTGTTAGCTCTTGCTTCTGTGATATCCAATTGAAAGAAATCTTTTATTTTAACAGATTAAGAGATAATTGTAGATTTGAATAATATACGACACCAACACTGAAAGTTCGCTTGAATATTTTAAATGAATTTAAATTCCATAAAAAATGTTCTAAATCGATGGAAAAATACCTCCTTGTTGGGTTTGAAGAAAATAATGAAGTGACAACATGATATCGTCATTGTCTCTTGGCTTCCCTCTTGTGAGTTTTGGAGCATCTCTACATAAAGCAACAAAAATCTAATATATTTGTTTCATTAAAAAATGTCTTGATCGAATTTATTTATTTAGTCAAAAACAGTCAAAAACTGTATGCGACGTATGGGAGAGAAAATCATTATCCGTGGGAGGAGAATCTTTATGGGGATTAATTAATTATCACGGAGGAGAATCTTTATCCGTTTTCTTCAGTGACTGCTCCAAAACTAGGACGGGAAAAGTGAAGGTGGAAGTGGAGAAAATTGCTTTTAAGGGACATGTCGCATCCGAGTTCATGGTATTTTTGCTGAAGTATCGCCACCAACTGACTGCTATTATCATATCTTTTGTTGCCTAAAAATACATGAATAACTCCTTTGAATGCTTTCCAATCTTTCTTTTCTTTGTCCTCTAAAACTCAGTTAAACGTAGGTTCCTTTACAAGTTGCCGAATTTATGGCCCAACACAAATACTTTCCTTAACTTTTCCATCATTTACCATAGAAATTTTTTCTCTTACTTATCTAAAGGTGGTATTTCTTTGTTCAGAGTTAAGATTTCTTGTAGGCCAATCTGCTTGAATGTAATATGATTTCTACTTCTGCTGTCCAACATACATGAAAAACAGCAGTCACAGATTTTTTTCGATTGCCACAGATTTTCCACATATGCTCAGCATATAACAAGAGTTGCAACATAGAGAACCCATGACTTGTCCTGGTCCCCTTCCTTCATACAAAAATAATGCTGATAGGCAGTCATCTCAAGGGACGAGAGATTGCGTTTCTTTGTCGAAAATGTAATTTCACCACAGATGAAACAAACATTTATCACTCAATTTACTCATTTATGTGGTATTTTGATTTAACAAATTGTACACTTCAAAACCACTCAAAAATCAGAAATCATGCACTAATTACCATAGAAATGATATGAAACTCTCTTTAACTGCAATATTAATTGTATTTTATAAACTATAATCAGATATAAAATGTTATGTTTCGTCAATTAACAGGGTTAACACCTTTCAAAATCAAAATATCCTCCAAACCGAAAATGTAGACTCTTAAAAACTGGCATGTTATTGTATCTTGAAAGAAAGAGCTAATTGATCATTGTTATGGTGATTTTTGAACTCAGCACATTGAAATACATAAGAATAAGGAATTTTTAAGTCTGAAACATTCTTATTGTTGAGCAGTGTAATTATTAATTTACATATTATAATCTATCACTAAGGATTAAATAATTAATTTGACCACAATAATAAATTAATTGAACTGTTCTGGACTATCATTCGTACTTAATGAAGAGAACACCACGGTCCATTTTGGTGTTCAATATTTACAAACTCATATTGAGCAGAATGTTTGAGTTAATTGCTCTTCACTTCATTGCAGAAACGTGTTACAGACATATTCCTAACACATACTTCCTAATGAATAACAACACGGATTAATATAATGTATGTGCTTAATTGAATCACACGCATCGTTTGTTTAATATTTATCTCAATTATTACTAAATTCGATGGTAATTATTTTATTATTAAGTAAAAAAGGACTTCCCTTGCTTCATACTAGTGACTTCAAATATTTTAGCAACATTAAATTATAAAAGGACATTTTAGTTGTTATTCTTATGTTTATATAATTGTTTTAAAAAAGAGTATTTCTGTACATAACTGGTCCTAAAACTCTTAACATTACCAGTCAGCGAATACGTGAATAAGTGAATTGGGCTAATGAATAAGCAAATGCGCGGTATGTAAATAAGTAAATTAGCTTAATGACGTAGTGAATAGTTAAGGAAATCAAGAAAAACGCGAGGCAATCAATGGACAACGAACTAACATCCATACAATATGTATTTACGTGAATATGTACATGGTATGTAAATTAGTAAATTAGGTTAACGAGGAAGTGAAAGTCAAGAAAAACGCCAGACAAATAATAGACAATGAATTAACATCAAGACGAGAGTAGAGTCGTAGGCTTCCGCTGTGGCCTTCTTCAGAGCTATACTCTGTATAGTATAGCTCTGAAGAAGGCCACAGCTGGCCGAAACGTCAGCTCCATCGACCATGACGCGGCTAATCCCGGACAACCAAGAATTCATCAAGACGAGAGAAATGATAAGGAGATGAACATGTTGTGTACTGATTAAGTAAAATAGTAGAATTTATGAAATAAAATTGTCTACAAATTTCTTTACGGACGTTAAATGATTGATTGATTGATTGATTTTTCGTGTTTCCCGGCGCGTCAACTGCTTTGGTCATTAGTCCCGTTAGTGTAGTGCATGTTTTTCGCGGGAGAGGGCACTGATCTTCTTCCGCTGGATGACGAGATCCGGCGCTGACCTACCGTCGGCTAGTGGGGTTTCCCCACGGACGTTAAAGACAAACGATAGAAACGTAATGAAAATCGGAAAGTTTGTGCTGAATAATGAACCCGTCGGCGCGGAGTTCGCTCATCCCAGTCGGGGAGAAGGGCGAGAGAGTGTTCCTCTGGCACCGCAGGAGGGAAGCGCCCTTTCAGGGAATGCAGGGCACTGTGGCACCGGCCGCAGGGGAGGAGTCTCTTAGGGAGCAAGGGTCCGACGACGCACGCGGAAGCTGACTAACTAAACAGAACACACGCCCCGACTTTCTTCGAGACAGTCCGGATAATTTGATTGATTTATTGAAAATATGGAAAGAGCGCGTGAAAACACCTTTTGTAAAAAAAAAGTATATTTGTTAGAAGATTTTCCCATTAAATTTCTAATTTCATTGATATGAATAATATCGATCGGTTTATATGAAAATGATCGGGAAATTTGAATCGGTTGATTGATTGAACAGTGACTTCGAGCGCGCCAACTGTTATGGTCAGGAGGTCGAGAAGGGCTGGAGTCTGTGAAGGGCTGGAGGTCAAGATCCGGCACCGACCTGCCCGTCGATTACAGGGATCTTTCCCAACCAGGTATCTTCCACTATCGGGGCACCACAGCAGTCGGGACAAGCTCTAAGCTCCCGACATGAATGTAGTGCAGTGTATGAGTATGAGTACATGTAAGGAGCGAGGATACGACTAGGAAGAGGAAGGACAGGGCCGTGCCCCGTTTGTTAAGGTGCTGCTCCGGCATTCGCCGGGTGTTGATCGGAGAAACCACACGGAAATCTACCGATCAGAATCGCCGGCCTCTAGAATTCTCCATCAGAATCACTCTAATTCTCCAGAATTTTTCAACCTAATTATCTAGTTTCTGTCGAAAATTCTGCCACCGTCCGAACTCAAACACTTCCACCTCCCCGTCACAGGAACTACAGTGACAACAATTGATGCCCCCACCCACCTAAACCAGTCGCTGCAGTCGCCTTCCATACGTAAATAGCAGCGTTGCAAGTCAAATCAGAGTCAACATGACACCCCGCTACACAGACCATTGTTTCCTCAAGAAAGCTTGATATGAAATGTTATTTGTAATTAAATGTTGAGAAATTGCCATTTACAAATACGAGAAATTGTGTGCTGTTGTAGTAACACTAGTTCAACAAGTGCTTGATTGTACTGCAGCGCTTGTAATCATCCACAGCGCCAGGTTTGGCGCGTGCGCCGTGGTTTGGTCACCCCTGGCACATTTGCACGATGGGCAGAACTCTGGAATTGGCAATGCGCACTCGAGAGACGAAGAGGGCGTTAATTGCAGGTTAGTGTAGCTAGCGGTTGGAGAGCAAATATGGGAGAGCGGAGGCGAAGGATCGGATCGGATGGGTATGAAGTTCTGCGCTGCAGTGCTCGCGTGGGGGGGGGTCAATAGAACGAGGGATGCGGGGAACGCGAGGGCAGTGAGCAACGGCGTAAACGAGAACAACCTCGGAGAGGGAATACGCCGTTAATTACTGCTTAACACACGAAGTAGTGAATAGAGGTACCGGTGGTGTTAGCTCAGCGCTGCCGTAGCAGCTGTATCTGCGGCGACTCTGATCGGAAGGTCCAAGTGTTCGATTTATTGATTTTTTCGATTTTCCGAGCGCGACAACTGCTTTGGTAATTAGTCCCGCAAGTGTAGTGCATGTTTTTTCTCGAGAGATGGCGGTGATCTTCCCCCGCTGGATGGCGAGATCCGGCTTCGACCTACCGCCGGCTAGTGGGGTTTCCCTCAACCAGGACTCTCCCACCAGCGGGGCACCGCCCCAGCCGGGACAAGCTCTAAGCTCCCGACCGGTCTCCCGGAATATGTGGTAGTGTAGTGCATGTTAGTGTAAGTGTGTGTGTGTAAGGGGAGAGGATAGGGCAAGGAAGAGAAAGGACAGATAGCGCGCGATCCGTGGCCCGTTTGTTAGGGTACTGCTCCGGCATTCCCCTGGTGTTGATCGGAGAAACCACGGAAAACTACCGATCGGAGCAGCCGGCCGCCAGAATTCTCCTCCAGACAGCGACTGAATTCGACCTAGCTGAAAAGCTAGTGTCGAAAATCCTGCCGCCGTGAGGACTCGAACCTAGGACCTCCCAGTTAGAGGCGCTGCAGTGACATCAGTTGATGCACTGAGCTACCGCTCCCCGTCCTAGTGTTCGAGACCCGACCGTGAATGATATTCGACACAGCTATACACGTAGCTCGGTGGTATTCTGCTGGTGTCAGGAGGACTGTTCTACCGAACAACTGATCTGATCGACAGTTTTCTGTGGTTTCTCCAGGAGAATCCCGGAGAAGTACCCAAACAAACGCGTTACAGACCACGCTGTATCTTTCCTTCCTCGCATTTTCCAGCTTTCTCTTTCATACAAGCACTTTCATGTGTTGCACTACCGCTCATGTCCGGAGACCAATCGCGAGCTTAGAGCTACTCCCAGCTATGGCGGTGTCCCGATGGGGGAGATTCCTGGAGGGGGAAATATATGCATGCCAATGCATAGGTCGGCGCTGCATATCGCCATCCAGCAGAAGAGGAACACCGCCATCTCTGGGGATGCAGCATTTACTGATCCAACATAACTAATTGCCATAGCAGTTGACGTGTCCCAAAACAACGACCAATGAACATTACAGCAGATCCCGCAAAGCGCCGGGGGCGGCACTGTCAGCAATGAGCGGAGATTACTTTCAAATCGTTTTTTATTGGTACTAAAAATTGCAACACATCAACTAATAAATAGTTGTCACAGTCACAACTATAGTTGTCACAGTCACAATGATTACCCATGAAGATGTATATTGACTGTGAGTCACAATGAAAACAGTAATTTTAAAAATGCCAACGTGTTTTATTTTATTAAGCTAAAATGCCTACAGCATAAACATAGTCATTCACATGATAAAATGGTACAGCAAAATCTGCCTAAGCCGCAGTCAATCTGGGTACAAAAATTCCGATTTAGAGAGGTTTCCATTTTGTTGCAGGATTGTCCATTTTGTGACACTTGTGATATTGATATTTCCGTCCTCAAACTAGTAAATTTAAGTAAGTGAAGTAATAATTACATGAAAGTAAAATAATTTTTACCGTAAATAATTTTCATTATGATTATTGAAATACATTTACATATAAAGTATTTATGTAATAAATCAACGATAAAATGAATGTATTACACATTCTTCATTGACAGCTTCTAAGTTTCTGTTGCTCCTGACAGTGTGACCTTTTCAACTAAGGTTAGAGTTTTTTTTTCAATCATTGTTAAATTTGTAAAATTTATAAAAGTACACACCACCTTACTGCCTAGTGACTGCAGTAGATTGCTTGCTGATGCTTTTGACGCACAATGCGTCACAATTCAGAGCACTAAGCCTTTGTGATACCTTTTCATAGCCTTGAGCAACGCGTCTCAGGCCAAGGGTATAACGATTTTCAACGCAGGGCATTGAGACGCGCGAATAGAAGCCAAGCCCGAACACCTTCCCACGCTCAGAGTCGGGAGGGAGGAAATTCCCCTAACGTCCTCGCCTTGAGAGACAAGCGACCCCAATCTAATTCTAACCTGAAAACTGAGGCCCCTCTCCTTCATAGTGCGGCTGCCCCAACTAAATCACGTGTCACAGGGACAAAGAATTTAAAACAGACTTGCAGATGCATTCATTTAATTGATAAATAACTCGGGTATCTCTCTCTCTCTCTCTCTCTCTCTCTCTCTCTCTCTCTCTCTCTCTCTGAATTGCATTAAATTCACAGGAATTCCATTTTATAAAATTTTTCCCTGTAGGACATGAAAAATCATTCCGTTTCCGCGTTGTACAGGTTCCGTTTTACGCTGTGTAAAATGCCATTCTATGCTGTGTAAAAATATAACTTCTCCGCTGAAAGCTGAGGCCTCTCTCCTTCAAAGTGCGGCTGCCACGAATAAATCGCGTGTCATAGTGACAGAGAATTTAAAACAGACTTGCAGATACATTCATTTCTTTGATAAATAACTCGTGTCTCTCTGCCAATTGCTTTACATTCTCAGGAATTCCGTTTTATAAAGTTTTCCCCTGTAGGACATGAAAACCCAGTTCGTCTCCGCGTTGTACAGGTTTTGTTTTACGCTGTGCAAAATTCCATTCTATGCTGTGTAAAAATATAACTTCACGGGCCGGAGACATTTTTTGGTTAAGGCAGGTTTTCAGCTTGTATAGGTTCCGGTGTAAAGATTTTACGGTAGTTATGTGCCGACCTGGCTGGCCGAGGTGGCTAGAGCGTGTACCAACTCAGCGCTTCTGTCTCAAGGGTCGTGAGTGCGAGTCCCGCCGTGGGCATGGTTGTTTGCTCTTGTCTTCCATGTGTGTGTGCTGTCGCGGAAGGCCTTGTGAGTCTCCTGACCACAGACCGGGGAGACCACAAGTGTGTCTACTGTGAAAGGTTAATAGTGTCCTCATGAGGTACATAGTGGGAACCCGGCATGGACAGCCGAAATCAACATCCCCTGAAGCTGGAAAAAATACCCAGAAAGAAAAAAATCTGATATGTGAAAATTTCTCTCTAGATAATCTGAAATTAGGCACTTCACAATGGACCGTCTTCAGACTGTCAACGAAGTAATAGAAAAATGTGAAGAATTCAACCTCAAGATATACATTGGCTTTATAGACTAAGGCTTTCGATTAAGTCTGACATGGGTATATATTAAAGGCACTACAGCGTAAATGGGTGAAAAATAAGAACAAACAAATACTTACAAAACTCTATGTTAATAATTGGTGTAAAGTAAAAACAGAAACAATAGGAGAGAAATTTAGAATAATTATTATTATTATTACTATTATTATTATTATTATTATTATTATTATTATTATTATTATTAACAATAATAATAATATTAAACTGAAATTGTTAATTTTGTTTCCATTTCTTCTTCTTGCTTCTCCTTCTATTTCTGGCTGACATGGATAGCGTAAGGGCTTGGGGCATTTGCCAAGTACGCGACATCAAATCCTACCCCTAATTCCTTCCTCTTCCCTGTATGTTATGTTAGCGGGAATGAGAACATTTAAATGACCTACGGGCCTAGGGGTTGCACCGTCAGCGACATCTAGGGGTAGCCTGACTCGTTATCTCTAATCAGCACTAAGCGTTATGAAATCAAAAGTGACACATGTACAACTATATGAACAAAACCAAAATTGGCTCACAAGCGACGCCGGGGAATAGTGGATTAGGTTGATTGTTACATGTCTGGGCCTGGGGTAAAAAATTTCAACCGGGGTAAGGGACGTTTGTAGGCGCCGAAAGATGTGATCAAGGCTTGTAAGGTGTCCACAATAATATTTTTTGCCGATGAGTGTGCTGGGAAACACAGTTACAGATATGAATGTTTCCCCTGAGAGATAGGCAACCCATCAGAATTTGGTGTTTGACCGGTCTACCAAATCTCTTTGCGGTAGAACCTGGCCAGCAAAATAACAACGCACGATAGGTTGTCTTCTAGTAGAGGTCACATGTCTCATTATAAGTTCTCGTATACGAAATGTCCCAACACATATTCATTGGGAAACAAAGATATCCTTAACTCATCTCCTTTTAGGTCCAAGAAGTTCTTAACATGTGTTTGTGTATTCTAAAGAGTACAACCAGAATACATACACTGCAGAGTAAATACCACGCGAGTAGTGACTGAGTATCGCGAACGAGTACCCCTGGCATTCTCCCGGTGTCTGCGAGTCCCCGTCGGGGGTCAACACAACAGCGATTGAAGCTGCAACACAGCGGGACACATCCCCGGGGCAGTGGAGGGGGGAGCATTTGTCAACAGGCGGTCAGCACAGAGTAAATACAATGGAGGCTGTGGCCGGAACCACACCTTTCCCGAAAGGGACAACACAATCGAACACGACGATTGGACACAGTTAATAAAACAGCTACGAGGGAAAACTTTTGGGGATCACTCTCATCCTCTCTCTCTTTCAATTCCTCTCTCTGTCTCCCTCTACCTCTCTCTGTCTCTGCCTCTCTCGGCCTATCTCTATTGTCTCTCTATTTCACTGTCTGTTAGTCTCTATCTGTCTCTCTCTGTCTGTCTCTGTCTGTCTCTGTCTGTCTGTCTCTGTCTGTCTGTCTGTCTCTGTCTCTCTCTGTCTGTCTGTCTGTCTCTGTCTCTCTTTCTTTCTTCTTAGCATATTATATACGCTAAGAGTAGATACTGATTTATAAGAAACTATCGGCATGACACTATAAGTGTGCTACTGCTGTAGAGAAAATTACTCCGCACTCCTCCGTCATACAGATTTGGAAGGAAACAAAAAAATAGAAGATTCCAGATATGACACGTTATAATCGAATACAAAATATATATAAAAAATATAATTTTGTACGACACGTTATAGTCGAGCGTCACTCAAAACCCTGTTTTCGTATCTCGCGAAGTACACAAATTTTGTAGAGAGGCCGACTTTGAGAGAGCAGGTGAGGCTGCAAGTGGGGGATAGGTGAGGACAAATTCTAGTAAGTAGGGACAGGCGGAGACACGTTAGGGACAGATGGGTCCAGAATAGTTTCTCCACTAAATGAGAGCTTTTCAACCATCTATTATATTTTGGGAGATTTTTAGATCTTTTTAGAAAACCCCTTCTCTATTGCATGGGGGTCAGATATGAGGAGTAACTTCAAATCTATGTAAAATTAAATTATTGAAGGCATATTCAATCGCTGTTATACCTCTTCTTATTAATACAATGCATAATTTAATAAAAGAATGTGTATTTTCGAAACCTGAACTTCAACTTCCATTTTATTTTCAAATATTATCACAATTCAATACAGACATCATTGAGCAATATGACTGTAGACAATTTTCAAGTTAGTTCTGAATTGTTTCATTGAGACTGTACGATAAAAGTAATCTATTAATGTCTAAAAATTTAGATATGGTTTTGACACTGAAAGTAATTGCAAAATGACAATTACGTTAAAATATAGCTAATAATCCAAAAGAAAGTGTTGTGATTATTTTTAATAATTATATTAATATGTCTTTTATTCAGGTTAAATTCTCAAATCATTTTTCTGGGAAAGCGAAAAATATTACGTGATCTCGTTTTCTCAGAACTCTTAAGTATTGGCAAAATAAATCCTTCTATCTTTGTGGACTGCGAGTTGTAAAACCTGAAAAGTTCACTATTTGTGACTTCGACAAAAATGTGAATAGCATTATCCATCAAAAATAATTTTTAAAATTTACTAATATCTAGAGTACATGTGTATTCATTGTACATGTGAACATTCTCTATAACAATATTAGTATTTCCGTTTGATTTTTTATCTAAAAAGGAATTTGAACTTATCCGGTACTAAAACACACTTATTTACCTCTAAAATGTATATTCTGATTCTAAATTACTAGTGGTTAAATAAAATCGAACGAAAGATGTAAAGGGCATACATAAAGAAGTAGGCCTACTATTTTCTGAATCGTAGGATGAATGGAAAATTGTACCCTTGAGTCGTTAACACATTTCCTCGCATTGTATGAATCTACTCCACTCGTAATTTCAGCAATATTATATTATCTCAATATTATATTAATTAATAAAAAACTATTATTATTTGTCATATAAACCAAAAGAAGTGTAGAATGCTTTAACTCTTAGCAAAAACGTACACTTTGAAGTCGAGTGCCGCGTCTTTTTTTGTTGTTCACTCCCTTGTACGAAACTGGTTTTTAAGTGAAGAGAGTAAATACAGTAATAATAGATAATTGGTCTCTGTGTTAAATATAAAACGTTCTCACGCAAAAGGAGGAGGAAGTTTTAGTTAACAAACCGTAAATAATATAGCAATTGTGTCAGTGGAACATAACTGGCGGCGATAAAAAAACTTGAAGGAAAGGGAGAAGACAGCAGAAAGTAATGGGCGTATGCGACACGACAGAAGAGGTTGTAAAGCCTTCCCACAAAGGTCCTTTTAACGCATGGAAGTAAATACAGCTGGGATGACACAGTCAGCAGAGTTGTGATAAAGATAACACTGTCCACGCAAAGAAAATATTCTAGGCTGAACAAGACGTAAATATAGTATAAATAGTAGTTCAGGCACCTCACTGAGGATTAGTATATCCAATAAAAGAGAAGATATGCTCATAATAATTATACGATGTCCCCTGAGGCGTAATATTGGTTTTTATTCCCTTATTCAGCATTTTGTCTCTAATTTTTGAAGTAATGTTGTTGGATAGATAAAATAATGAGGGCCGGTTGTATGATGTAGAGATATCTCCAGGAATAGTTATCTCTAGAATTGCTTTTTCCGAGAATAAACACCTCGTCCAGTTGTATGACTTAATTTTATTCCGGGGATAACTATCCCGTGTATATCCGAAGAGGCGTCTGTGAAAGAGAAAGTTGGTACGGCATTCGGCAGTTTTTGGTTGAAATATATATTCTTTGCTTCTCACGTTTTGCTCATTTCTGCCTTGTTTCCGCCAATTTCGAATTGCCGTGTTTCCTTGTAAACTTGTGCGCGTTGCGTTTGTGCGTCCTGGTGGAATTGTGCGATAATGTGAGTTGAAAGTTTCGATTTGAAACCTTCGATTTGAAACCTTGAAGTTCCGCCTTGAAATTACAGTAGTTCCGAAGCAATTAAAGATATTAACCACTGAAACAAAAATTATTTGGACTTGGTTTTAATAAATTAACATAACACAAGTACCACACAAATTCGTCTGTGTGCAAAAGTGTCATAAAAATCACATTTTTTTAATCAACGTGTTTTTAAAAATGAGCTATTGCATGTTGGGTTGAAAAATTGATATTTGAAACTTTTTTTTCTAACTTGTGACATGAAAAATACATTTAACTTTAAAGAATGATTATTGTTATACTGCTTTTAGTTAGTCAATCACACATTGAACTAAAAATAAAAAAATGAAAAGCAGAAAGATATCCTCTGGTACGTAACAATGTCTACTATCAACATTATATAGTACAGTCATTCGAACTTTGCTAAAATGAGATTATTAAAATGTCACATTTTCATTTTTGCTGCTATTTACTCATTTGGTGGTTGATATTTAATTTATTGAAATTATTGAGCAATATTTCATAACAAAGTAAAAAAAATCTTATATAAAAAATACAAAATATCTTATATGAAAAATATACTGATAAAAAGTATAACAGTAAAAATAAATAATTTTGTTTATGAATCGTCATTTCATGAAAAACATTAATTCTTTTATTATACTGCAGCAAGTGGAATTGGAGCAAACAATTATCCCAATTACTCTCAGAAAATGATTCTATTATAGTGCACTAGGCAGCTAATCAAAAAATATCACTTATTTATATAAACACAATCTACAAATATAAAATGTATATTTACCTCTTTGTCTGATTATTCAAACCAATTCCTTCACAAGATCCAAAACCCTTAGCACTGTGGATTTGGATTGACGAAATCTCGTTAAAAACTCATCATCGTATTCGTTCAATAAATCGGGCCTGGAACGAAACCTTCTTCGTTTTCGCGAAGACAAATACACCCGAAACAAATACAGCAGAACATCGCTATCCGAAAACTACATTGCTACATATTGCTATATAGCTGTACACAGTACACGCGTTCTCACTGCTGCTTCTATTTTTGAGGTTATTTCACGTTATTCACTGAATATCTCCGCAAAAATAGTGGAATAGTTTATCATCAGTTTATTCCGTGAATAAGCACTATTCTCCCTTTGTACAACCGGTTTTCCCTTTATCCATGGAATAAAATTTAGCTCGGCTTTATTCCGAATTCGTACAACTGGGCCTGAATGATATTTATGGTGAGAATCAAAATATTGTATTCAATACTCTCGTAATATGCTCTGTTGATATGTTGACGTTCGGCAAATATTGAAAAGAATTGCTTATTTGTTGACATAAACCTATCGATGCTATGGTTCATAACCTTCTAGTGAATTATGTAATTTACGTACGTAAACAAGCTAATTTTGCAATAAAAATACAATTAAATTCCATTTTCTTGTGTAAATGCAAAATTAACCAGTTTTATGAAGTAAAAGTTAACGTTTTTATTTATGTAAAGTCGCACCGACACCTGAGGTCATTAGCGATTCAATACTTATACATTGATTTAGCAATAGTTAATATCTTGTTTACGGGGATGTTGCAATTTACTCTTGCGACACTCATTAAATTCTTTGTTTTCGACCATTGAAGTTGATGTAAATTACACATTTACATTAACTGCTTTATTTTTATAATTACAAACTTACTTCGGATATGATCTTTTTTCAATTATTTTCAAAGTATACCTCAACACGGAATCCTAGCACCGTAATGGTGAAGGTTCAAAGACCTTCCCTAATACATAGCAATACTAAACACGAGTAACACTTAATCAATGTCCCTTTTAACGTCTCTTTTCTTTCTGGAATTTACAGTGTGGCACTGAATTGATCTTTCCAAGCTTCCTTTGTCAACATACATTATTTGGCCAAAGCAGTTATTGATTCATTTGCTTCATTTTACTATTGCATTGCTATTTACAAATTTCTACTTGTGAAAAAGTGTTTACAAATCTCGTTGCCAAACTTAATAAAATATTATGACGTATGATATAACGTTCATTCTCTGCATATATTAGTCATAACAGGAAAATCATTTATACACATTCATAACTATTTAATTAGATGATATTATTTAGTTGTTTGGGAGACATTAAATGTTGATTTCCCCTCCCAAATATCAGAGATATTTTTACAGTTCAATTTCACTGAATAGTAAATTAATAAATCGCAGAGTCTGATATTATTAGCAGCATCAATCAATTCTTTCATATTTTAAATTATGTACTGTAGCTTTCAGAAAAGCACTTTTTGCATGTGGCGCCATCAAAATTGAAAATGTTGGAGATTGATATAGCCTATCAGCATGGCACCTATCTGCAAATAAAGCAGATAGGTCCAGGTTATTTCCGAGTTCCAAATAAATCATCAAGAACAGTTCAAAAGCTATATAAAGTGAAACCTTGAAACACTGATGAATGTGACTCATGTCATTCCGAAAACAGCCCTTCAGATAAAAAGTAAATAAATAAAATAAGAGTACGAGGAATATCGGTGGTGAAATTTGCATATGCAACAAGGATTAAGGTGAGCGAAACGCATCGATAAACGGTACATACTCTACGCAAAAGTTTTGGATTACTATTCAGACACAAAAAATTCGGCGACGGAAGGAAGGGGAGCTTCTGATAGCAGTCAGCCTGGTGGCCGAGATCGCTAAGGCAGTAGTGTCATAGTAATCTCGGACCAAAAGGTCGCGGGTTCCAGTCGCGTCTCGGGTATGGTTGTGTTTGTGTTCGTCCTTTCACCCCTTATCATCACCACAGCGTTTCATCTTCATAGCGTTATCTCCAATATGGGTCGCTAATGACCTAGATGTTGAAGCGACCTTAAATAACCAATAAAAAATATTTCAGGGTAAAGCATGACCCTAACACATCACGCCTACGCTAAATATCCTCCAACGCAAACCAGGCTCAGATCATTCGGTGTTGACGCACGTCACTAGCGGGGCAACCTCCACCCACGCCAGTTCTTGTCCGCGGCCGAAGCCAAACACCACCCCAGCGTCGACACGTCGCGAAGGACAAACCCGACCCGAAGTGACGGCAGCGCTTCATCCGGCGGGCAGGGGAACTTCGGCGACGGAAGGGAGGGGAGCTTCTAACAGCAGCGGAGCTGTTTCTCGCTAGCACGGAGTAAACACAGCGGTGGGGGCGTGTCAAAGCACGTTGGAGACACGACGCGGCGCGAGGCACGCACGGCCGTGACTGTCGGCGACCGTGTGGCTAAAGCACGCGATCAAGGTGGCGAGTCTTCCGTACAGTAAGTGGTGGATTGTTTGGTGGTGGTGTGGTGTATGTGGTGACTCAGAACGCGTGAACTGTTATGTTCTTTAGCCCCGTAAGTAGAGTACATGGCTTCATGCACGCAGAAGATGGTAGTGATCCTCTCCCACTGGATAGCGAGATCTGGTGCCGACTTAACCGTCGGTTTTTTGATTGATTTTTTTCATGTTTTCGGGCGCGTCAACTGCTTTGGTCGTTTGTACCGTAAGTGTACTTCCTTTCGTACATGTTTTTTTCTCGGTAGATGGTGGTGATCTTCCCCCGCTGGATGGCGAGATCCGGCGCCAACCTACCGTCGGCTAGTTGGGTTTCCTCCTAACCAGGAGGAAACCAGCGGGGCACCGCCCCAGCCGGGACAAGCTCTAAGCTCCAGACAGGTCTCCCGGAATATGTGGTAGTATAGTACATGTTAGTGTAAGTGTGTGTGTTTAAAAGAGGATGGGACAAAGAAGAGGAAGGAAAGATCGCGCGCGGTCCGTGGCCCGTTTGGTAGGGTACTGCTCCGGCATTCTCCTGATGTTGATCGGAGAAACCACGGAAAACTACCGATCAGAGCAGCCGGCCTCTAGAATTCTCCTCCAGACAGCGTCTGTATTCGACGTAGCTGAAAAGCTAGTGTCGAAAGTTCTGCCGCTATGGGGAGTGGGAACCTAGGACCTCCCGGTTAGAGGCGCTGCCGTGACATCACTTGATGCACTGAGCTACCGCTCCCGGTTTAAACGTCGGTGTGCGGGATTTTCCCAACCAGGTCACCGCCCCCGCAGCAGGGCACCGCCCCAGCCGGGACAAGCGCTAAGCTCCCGACCGGGCGCCCGGCATGTGTGGTAGTGTAGTGCATCTGAGGGTGGGTGTGGTAAGCGTTGGGCATAAACCTCCGGCGAAATAGGATCTTTTCCCTTCGACTACCGACTTTTTTACTCCCATTGATTGGATGTTGTGGGGTAAGAAAATTACTCCACAAAAACGTCACTTTAGTTTTCAAATGAATACCGTAAAAATCAAGATATGGGTGTGGTTAACCAGATTAAACATTAGTTTAGAGTTACTGACACATTTTTGACGACTTTAATAATGTAGGTTCTATACGCTAACTTCGAAGACAAATTCATAATGACATTTTCACCAATAGCTGCTGCTCATATGACCTAAAAATACAAAACACTTTACCAAGAGCATTAAGGAGGTAACCTCCAGTTATAAATACAGGCCGTAATAGAACTGTGTATCAATCAACTAGTTATTTCAATTGGACACACAAAAAATCAACTATATAAGACATAAAACCCGAAACTAACTATAAAATAATAAAAAATGAGTTGGTGGATTTGAGTTAACCTAGTTGATTGTCTAAGGATTAACGCTAAACTACGAAAACATAACGCGCTCATTGATCGCAGAAATATTTACAAAAGTCTCGTAGCTGTAATTATTTACAGGGTTGTTTATTTTCACCAGTAGCACTAGAGGTGCTCACGTTACAGAAACACACACACAAGTTCCCAATGTTTACGTATCGTAAGCGTCATGTTTACTCATCATAAGGTACACATGAGTTTGTTGACTTCGAAATCGTCACATTTAAGAAAACATCTTTTTTGTGCAGCGCAAAAACTAGCACAGAACAGCACCTCTCGAAGCAGATTATTTTCACTTGGCTACCTATTTGTGTTAGTGGCACAAATGGAACGCCCATGATAAATTCAAAACTCAAAAATGTGTTTAAATTAGTTTTTCAGTCAATTACTCACATCTCTATCAAGTGTTTCCTTTAGTCTTCCTTGATTCGTTGACAAAATACTCATATAGTCCCTTATTTGCTTCTGAACTCAAAATGCAAATGTTGTCCCTCCCAAATATAAACACCGTGTTAGCTGTTTTTTTGACGAGAATATATACGTTAACGAAAAACACCGCTAATGACTCCCACACTTACTTAACAATGAGCATTTAAGCGTAACGCTAAAATAGATTATTATTTAATAGAATAATTCACAGGGGTTTACGCAAATATGATTGTGAGCATTCGGAGTACAAAAATAGGCTTAAAAATTAAACTTAAGAAATTAATATTTTATCCTCACGTGATCATTATTTTAGAATATGACTCTCTCGTACACCGTAAAAATTTTCACTCAAACGTCTAGTAGCTCATCTTTTTCACATGGCTACGTACTCGTGTAACCATGTACCGAAGACCTACGTGACAACAATATATCGTGTAATTAAACAGGGTAAGTAATGTTTACATTTGAATCTATTAATATCCTTATAAATAGATTTTCGTTATGAATGAAATTGCTCACTTTCATGCTCCATTGACGCTTCTAGGTGAATACGAACTGACTATTACGATGCTATGAGGCAGAGATTAAAAATATATTTTTGAATAGCGGAGATGTAACGTCAGGTCGAGGTAACTAGAATGAGTTGCTAAAACACTGCCCAAGTCTCCCCCAAGTCGTGAGTTCAACTCTCGGTGTTGAGCGGGGATGTTTATCTCCCTATGCTAGGAGTTGGGTAGCGCGTATCCTCACTTTGTGTTGGACCAGTAACCAAGCGCCTTCCGAGGGTATCAGTGACTACAATGATCAATCGCCTCACCCTTTAAGGAATCGTAACTTTTTTAAGTATCATGTACTCCTGTATTCTGTACTCAGACAAAACAAATAGAAACATGGAATATTTGTAATGTTTCCCAAGTGGAGATCAATCTAATATATTGACGATATTGAATATATATAATAATATACAAGACGCAGTTGTCTTGTATAATACGCAAATGTGATGTTTTCAAAAGTGATTTAGCACTCATTGAAATCAAAAACTTCAATTTCGATTTTGCATAGACATTAAGTGGGATTTTAGGTACGCACGAAATATCATGCAGAAGCTCTGAAAATTTAGAAAATGTATATCTAGATATTCATATAAAATGTATATTTTAAAACTTCCGTGTTTTAACAATAGTAATGCAAATGTAATAAATATATTGCTGCAATGACACTGAAGAATATTCAAACATCAGTATTTTAACAAATTTTATTGTATCCTACAATGCAAACCGCACAGCATGTGATAGTTATCGGTCCATGTCGATCTACATGAGCCAGAACATTATTCAAATGGAGTAGGGGACGGCCTGAATAACTATTACAGACGCTAATATCTTAATTCAAACGTCAAAGTTTCGATCACATCTCGGATAGATATTATTCTGTGTGTCTGCACGTACTGTGTAATCTACTCTCACACTCAAAATTCGCAGAATTCTCAAAATCTATTTCCGGAAGCGCACCACATGTGCATGAAAAAGTATTCAACTGTGCACATTAGTTCATCTGTACGCTCAACAGAAAGGCTAATTGATTAACAAAAACACACATCAAGTATTGTTATAAGAGGTATAATTTATTTTTCTGTACGCTCAACACAAGGGCTAATTGATGAATAAAAACACACATTTAGTATTGAGATAAGAGGTATAATTTATTTTTAGGCAATCTTTCCTCCCTCATTAAGATGATTTAACCCGTGTATTAATATAGCTCACGGACGAACTTGCAGTTTCTTTAGACATTTTTTGTAGCCCTTTTTGTGTTTTCTTCTTTTTAAAATGATTTCATTTAATTCCGTTCGTTTCACGCGTTTTTTGAGTAGATTTTAAATAATGAATACTGCAGTTCTAAGCCTGTTCCTTTGGAGGATGTAACCAATCTGGTTATAAGACGTGAATGTTTGTAGTGAGGGCAGTTAAATAAATTTTCCCTTTAGGAATAACTATTTTCTCATTAGATAAAATAAAACATTGTTTTGTGGATATTGCCGATCGTTTGTATAGCGGACATGAATAGCTGCGTCGTAAGGGGTAAAGAGAAGGAAGGCATGTAGAAAGTGCAATGTCTTTGTGCCTATCATACAGTTCAAAGCACACCCCTCACAAAGCGGTAAAGTGTACGAACAAGCGATGTGTATTTGATACATCGCATAAACAAACAAGTTGTTTTTAATTTTTATCTACATTTTTGCAAATACCAGACTATTCTTTTAAATATCTTATAAGTGTTTAGTTGCAGTGCAATATGCAACACAACTCTATAGAATGTCACATGTTTCACTCGTCGTAGATCACAATTTTGTACACTTTATGTTTCCTGTTAGTTGGGTGACACAGAACCTCCCATGAGAAAGAAATGTATCAGTATCTAGCGCCTTTCATAGAATACCTCTCTAGAAACACCTTTTTGATACGTCAAAAGAACAAACAACAACGCAGGTTATTGCGAATATTTCACAAAGAGTTTTAATTCCTTGCCTATTTTTGAAGTGTCTGCTGTTACATGCGCACGTTTTCTTTAGCCTCGGAATTTATACCCTCACTCCTTTACTAAATTTAGTTGAATTAAGAATAATTAGCGACGAAAGTTGTTGACAAAATCTAATTACCAAACATGTTCCCTCCCCTATAGCAGAAACATTTTTGCAAAGAAAAACGAGCTATATATATGGTATAACAGTCCTGTTGTCAAAATAACCAACCCTTCAACTTCTGTCGCATCTAGAAAAATGAGGACTTAAGGAAATGTTCTCGGATAATACACCTACAATGACTCCCGTAAGAAGTTGGAACAGAATGCGGAACTGTATACAGAGCGTGCTCAAATTTCGAAGCTGCGAAACTTTTCTGTGGTGCTGGCAGGGTCTCTCGTATTGTTGGGCTCGCAGCAGAGGGAAGTGAGGTGGTGCCCGGCGCACGGTCTATAGAACACCACTCACGAAACGTTAACTGTTATCCGATACACCACAAGAACGAACCACAGCGCGGGTTGTTTTGATTGTTTCCACCAGCAGCGCTGTGCGTCACGCACGCCGTCCTACGCAGAGCGTGCAAAAGGCGTGCGGGGAGATGAGTGTGTTTGTCTAGCGCACAGACCATGCATCATCCTCCACGAGGCGCGTCCTGCGAAGTAGAGGCTCGGGGATTACGAGGAGTGTCTGAAGAAGGAACAACGACACATTCTTTTGAACGATTTAACCAACAGCGTTGCGCATCGTTTCGTGGTACGTAGAGCGTGAGTGAAAATGAGTCTGTGTCTAGCAAACGGCCCGTACAACACTGTTCTCGAAGCGTACATTGTTAATTACATGCACTCGTGTTTTTGAGATGTACCACAAGAACCGGAAACGGCACAGGTAATTTTGGACGTTTTTCACTAGCAGCGTTCCGAGGCGCGACGTGTGTCGTAGGGCGAGTAGATAATAGTGTGTTTGTATCCTGAACACGATATTTGAAACACTTCGTTACAGTCGTTGATACAATGGAGATGAACCGCAAGGCCTAAAAATATAATACGTGGGTTTTTGTCAGCATCGTCCACGATCTGGCTTGTGACGAGGAGAGATAGTGTAATGTGATTGGATCTAGTACACTAACCACATATCTCGCGACGTGATAACAAAAAATGAAGACGCTGGTGATCTTAACGTGTACCACAAGATCAACAACGGCAAGTTTGTTTTGAACATTTTTTTACTTGCAACGTCGCAGAAAGGGACACACGGTCCATACAACAATAAACATCGCGAAACGTTTACTTTAAGTACAGGCGCTAGTAAATTGAAGGTATTCCACAGGGAGTAAAGCACATTATTTCAAACGTTTAACCCGCGGTGTTGCACGGCATGGCGTGGCATGCATAGCACTCTTGTGTCTAGCACACGATAAAATGTAACTGTCGAGAACAGGCACTGGTGAATTTGAGGTGTACCACAAGGACCAAAAGTCACAAATATTGAATGCTCCCACCATTATGAGGTGGGAAGCGTTGATGAGTGGGATGTGAGGCATGGGTCAAGCAGTGTAGGGGCACACATAATGAAGCATTAACTATGATGCGCAATCGCTGGTGATTACAAGGCCTTTCAGAAGCAGCAGCGACGCATATTATTTTGCGATTTCACAAACAGCGTTGCTAGAACGGGCACACGGTCTTTACAATACCAATCACGAAGCGTCAGTCGCTGTCACGTAAATCACAATCAGTAGTAGTTTCAATCACAGACACTGGTACTTCGAGGATTAATAAAAATGCATATTATTTTAAACGTTTTCACGAGAAGCCTCGCGGCATAAAGCACACGGTTCATTGAACACATCTCGCAAAGCGTGCACTGTAAAGTATAGTGATTTTGTAAGGCGTACCACAAGAACCAAAATCGTCACATGTTATTGTAAACAGCAGAGACTTGGGATACATGGTCTAGACAATACGAATTTTGTATTGTAAAACAAAGACGCTGGGGATTTCAAGGTATACCATAAAAGCTGTTAACAACACGTTATTTCAAACGTTCTCACGAGCATCGTGGGCGGCTTGGGCACGTGTTTCATTGAACACCTCTCGAAAAGTGTGAACTATAAAGGCGCAACTTTTTAGATGTACCACAAGAAGCATCATCGACACAAACGCTTTCACAAGCATGGGTCACACGGTCTACACAGCACGAAGCTTCAATTGCAAGGTGCAGCCGCTGGGGATTCCAAGGCGTACCACAAGGGCCAATAATAACACATATTATTTTGCACGTTCGCGTCGGGGGGCGAGACCGCGGGCGCGGGCGGGGGCGTGGGCGTGGGCGAAGCGTGGCATGGCAGCAGCAGCAGCGAGCGTGCGACAGCGGGCGGTCGGCGCGTCTTCTTACCTGCCGAGCTCGCACGCGCCTCAGCCGACACGCGCCCCCGCCGCCACCGCCACCGCCACCGCCGTCGCCTCACGCCGCGCCGCGTCCGCTCCGCGCCCGGGCCCGTCCGTCCGTCGGTCCGTCCGCCGCCGTCGCCCGCCCGACGAGCACTGCGCGCGGGGCGGTGGCGGCGGCGGTGGAGGCGGTGGAGGCGCGCGCTCGGCGGCGGCCGGTCCGTCGCCGCCGCCGCCGCGGGCCCCAGACGCAGCCACCGCCGCGCCGTCCCCTCTCCCGCGCGCTCGCGCTCTCTGTCGGGCGCGCGCCGCCGCCGCCGCCGCCGCCGCCGCCGCCGCCTCCCCGCTCCGCATCGATCCGCTGGCGGCGGCGGCGGCGGCGGTGGCTCGCGCGGCGGCGGAGGTAGGGCAGCGGGGAGCCCGGCGATGAAGCGGTGATGTTGACGGTGGTGGCGGAGGGCCCGGGAGGAGTGGGGTGGGCGCGAAGGTGTGGCGGAGGCGGGGCAGCGACCTGGCAGTGGTGTCAGTAGCGGCGACGGTGTTGGCAGCGTCGGCAAAATCGCTGGCAGGGTAGGCGGCTGTGGAGGCGTATGTGGCGCGGTATTGGTGGTGGTGGTGACAATAGCGGCGGGGGCGGGGCGACGTTGCGGGCGGGGCGGGGCGGGGGCGTGGCGGTGACTCCCCGCAGGATCCGCCGGCTGCGCGCCAGGGAGGCGGGCCGCGAGCAGTGAATGAACGGAGTGTTCCGACGAATGAACGGACGGATCCGCAGATTAGGCGGGAGATACACCGCCAGGGCAAAGGGATGAAGGAGGGGAAATGGGATGGAGAGGAAAGAGGATGAAGGAAAGGGAAGACGAAAGAGAGAAGAGAGGATGAAGGAGAGGAAAACGGATGGAGAGGAAAGAGGATGAAAGAGGGGGAAGGGGATGGATTGAAAAGGGGATAAAGGGGGAAAGAGTATATGAGGGGAAGGGGATGAAAGAGGGGAAAGGGGTTGGATTTAAAATGGTATAAAGAGGGAAAGAGGATGAAGGAGAGGAAAGTGGATGAAGGAGAGGAAGAGGATGAAAGAGGGGAAAGGGGTTGGATTTAAAAGGGGATAAAGGGGGAAAGAGAATGAAGGAGAGGAAAGTGGATGAAGGAGAGGAAGGGGATGAAAGAGGGGAATGTTTTGAATTTAAAAGGGGATAAAGGGGGAAAGGGTATATAGAAGGAAAGAGGATGAAAGAGAGGAAAGTGGGGTGAAGGAGGAGGAGGCTGAGGATCACGCGAGAGAAAACGGTTTAGAAATGATTTTGCTCATTGTGGTATACGAGTAAAAGGATTCAGGTTTGCTACGTGCCTACACGAGGTTAGTCATGTCGGGTATAAGAAAATTCCCACATATTTCTCTTAATACATTTAAGGCCTTTTTCGGCTTTTCTACGAGAAATCTACTGGCAGGCTGCTCCGATCTGTAGTTTCCCATGGAGTCTCTCATCAATACTAGGCGAATGCCGAGCGGTACTCTAAGAAACGAATCAAGCGCTATATTTGTTTTCTGTTCCCTTACATACACGCTTGTACTACACTAACACACATGTGGAGAGACCAGTGGATCAAATAGGGTGTTCCCCGTTGGGGGAGATACCTGAAGGTGGGAAACCCCGATAGCTGAGGTGTAGACCTCGTTCGGATCTCAAGTTCCAGCATGAAGGAACATCGACGTCTCCCAGGATATAACATGCACTACACTTTTACGACTAACGTCCTCACAGCAAATTATGTCGTCAAATATTTATTTCTAGAAAGTGTTGAGCGGAATTTTGTAACAGCGTGTATCTCGTTGAAAAATCAGTTACAAAAGAATTGTTCTTGTTTGGAGCACCGCAGGAAGTCATTTTTGGCATGTTTTTCATAACAAAAAGTGACGCTATCTTTCAGTTAATGAAATTATATCGCAGGAGACATAAATAGATCTTTATCGCGCTCCAATTAGGTACAGGCTGTCATTATTCGTAGACCAATTTCATCAATTCGTAAATTGATAAATTTGCATCCGTTAAGCTTGTTGAGATAATATAGCTTCCAAAAGAAAATGGCAGGAGTCAGCGGCATAGTCAACTGCTAACACCCACGTAGTTGATCTCCTGAGTTCAGGAGTAAATATTTTTCAGATGATAGCAATCAAATGGTGTTTAGAGGCGCTACATTAGAGGCGCCTTGTCGGAATTACAACTGCATTCGAACACACCGGCCATGATGCATCGCTTTTTGACCTTCAGTTTTGAAGGTTGTCACCCACCGACTGAATTTGCGTCCACACTTGAGAACCCCTCTGTTGCTCACATACACCATTTCCGAGGCGTCATTCAAAAATACATTTCGTAGTCTTTGAACCGCATATGATAAAAGTTTTTGGTTTGTTCCTTATTCGCGAGTGATGTTTTTTTAATTTTATTTAATTTTAAGTCGTTTATCGTTTGAAAAACATAATAACTGTACGGGGGAAAATTATGATTTGCTTAGTTGCCACGATTCAATCCATACATTATATCTCATAGTCATTATTAGCGAACAAAGTGGGTAAAAAAATCACTAAAATTTTCCTCAAATACAACTTCGGAGACGGGGCTAAATGAACGTTTATTAAAAATTTATTTATATTTATATCATTGATAATTTTTTGGAATTCCAAGGTTTTGAACCAGAAATGTTTCAGATAAATTACATGTTATACTTGTGAAGTTACACCAGAAAGGGACCTCTTAATATTCTTTGAATCGCATTCAAAGTGCATGAACTAATTTTTACTTTAACACTATTCTTAAAATTATAAAGAAAACTGAAAATATAACATTTTTAGATAGGGAAGACGTTGATTATATACAGTACATCCTTTGAAAAATCACGTAAGTTCACTGCACAGAAGCGAGTCGCGGAGGAGAAAGACAAGAGCGTTGACGAAATCAGAACAGACGGATGGAAAAAATGAATAAAACATCTAGAAACGGAAACCTAAGCGTAAACAGGCTATAAGAAGAAGAAAAAGAAAAGATTTGGCGTTTTGGAGCAGATGGAAAGTCTGATAAGAGAAAGACAGGGGAGCGTGCGGTCAGACAACCACGCCAAAGAATTTGCATATAGATGAAAAGAAAGGAGAAAAGTACTTCGTGATCGAAACCTCACGACCCGAAGAGAGCAGTTGGTTACCGCTGTAATAACATGATGTGGGAGAGGCACATGCGAGATGCAACTCAGATCGAATTTCCTTCGTAGAACGTAAAAGGAGGAGACGATGGCATTGCCTCCGCGAGTAGGAATGCACGTAACTCCTATCTTGTCAGTTTCTGTAACTCTAGCTCTGTTTAACGGACAATGCCATTCCGGTACCCGGAAACATCAATAGGGAATCATTGATAGACCCCAGAATAAGTTGAAATATAAATGAAGGTAAATTGTTTATATTTAAAAACCAATACTACTTGTACGCAGCAATATATAACAATCATTTTCTTTAGATTTATGCTAAAATATTTTCAGTGTTTGAGAAAAGGCAAGGACATATTAATTTTTAACATTTCCTATACGTGCGGTCTCCGTACATTAGTTCAAGTAATTTAGGAAAAATGGGGACAAAGTTTATAAAGTTTTGAAAATTTACAAAAACACTAATTGGGATGTAGTATTAAGAAACAAAAACGTTACCTACTCTCGAAAGGGTCCGTTCACAATCTCACCCCCAAAAATGTGGAATTTTGCACATTTTTCGAGATATTGTAATTTTAAAATCGATTAGGATATATTTTGATTTTATTTTTGACATTGTTTTTTTAAGATGCACATTTGCTTCCCAATATGTTTTTCAGGTAACACTTTCAGGTACCATTTTTCTATGATACTATAGGATTTACGACACTAAATTTAATTTAATATCCTCCTAACATACTAATTATTTATAAAAATTGTCCAAAAATAATGTTTCTAATCAGTGGGATTCGTTTTACAGCAGACTTTGTCTCGACCGCTTTAACATTTCGTTATAGAGCGTACGCCGGCTTTCTGATACTAGCATTTTCTGCTACCTTGGGTGCATCCGCACTAAATCAGGAGTAATATCCTTTCAGAGGCTGGTGTTTATTCATTTATAACAGACATTACTTGTCCTTTGTTATTTAGGACGGGGACATCATTATTTCGTTGATGTGGAAAACTCTCATTAATATTTGTTGAACATATCGTAAACATTTTTTATGATCACTACATTAAAAGCGACGTTTCTGAAATTTCATTTATTCTCATTATTACTCTGTAAAGATAATAAAAAACATATACAACAAAATGTAATATATAAGGTAAAAGTTACGAGTACTCAGTATAAATATCATCAACTGTTCACTTTAAAACTGTTTATATTATAGGGATTACAAACACATGAAAAGGTGTTGAGACGGAGTAAAAACACGGCTTAACTTAGGTTTTGTTTGAATCAACGTATCATGTTGAAAGGTCAACAGAAGGTGGTAGCCTCCAGCGGGCGCTCTGATCCGAGGTTGGTCCATTCAGCACTCTGATCGGGTGCGTGGAACTAGTAAAAAATTACGCTTTATTTCAACGGAGAGAAGAGGTGTGGTTCAGAAAGGGGAATGAAACAAAAAGAAGGGAGGGGTGCAAGGAGGAGGGTATAGAAACGAGAAGTGAATATTTGCTAAAAAAAACAATTTGTTGAAAATGAATCATATAATTATGTAAAATTGTTTGGGTCTATTTGAGTGTTCAGGGATTTGCGTGCTTTTATATATAGAGTTTTCAAAACTGAATGAGTAATATTTGGTTTCACAAGAAAGAACGTTGGTAGTGGGAAAAATAATTTCGTACCCTGTTATTATCGAGTGTTTTGTTAGAGTTTTGTCTTTTGGGAAATTCTTTTTATGATCCTACGGTGCTCAGAAACACCTACTTTTAATTTGCTTTTGGCCTGGTCAATAACAGCCAAGCCATAATTATTAAAGGAAATTGTGTGTACAATATTTTTTGTTTCATCTAAGGATAAGAGGTCTTTTGCATTCTGCACTACATTGATTAATCTGTTCACTATTCTTAAGTTAAATTTCGTAAAAAATATTAGCTTTTAATTTAGCATTAAGTTGGTGTAAATGGAAAGCAAAATCCAATTATTCCTCAGGGCATCACTTCTGCCTGCGTGAGACGATTCCATCATGTTTATCAATGTATGCGATCGGAAGTGCATATGTCTATAAATAAATTGTTGACAATAATCATTACGTAGAAGAATTTGAATAGCCTTTATTAAATGAAAGCCCGAAATTGAGGGGAAGATAACTTCATTGCCCTATCAACCAATTTGAAACCAGTTGACTTCTTCTCGGATACCGAATATTTATATCGGTAGTTTGATTCGTGTGCATTGGAGTGAGGAATGAGCTTGACTGTCTGCGTCCTAGTTTTCGGAATCTAAACAGCTTCCCAGCAACATGATATACAGCAACACACTTACCGTAAAAAAAGGAATACACCCAGAACTCGACCGATTCAGTGCAAACTTGGCGGGTATGTTGCACTCCATTAACTAAGCCAGTGATCTCTTTTTAACGGTCGACCGCGAACTTGGGGGGTGGGGATGGTCGAACGTCGAACCCTGACAGCGAAAAGAGGGTTCCACAATGTTCTTCACAAGTGCCACGACAGCCCCACGGAACATTCAGGTCCTGTAACGCGTGTGTTCGCCAACACAACGGCTCGACGCCATACCAGCATGTACTTTCGTGCATGTGGTGTACCGCAATAAATCCGAACTACAGGGTGGATAGTCAAACACTTCCCAACGGAACTGCTGCAGAACTACTGTTGTGAGTTGGGCCGTGTGCATCCACCCTGTAGTCCGGATTTTGCACCCATCGACTTTGACAGATTTTTACATCTCAAAATGTTTCTGTCCAATTAGCATTATGCGCATCACAGTGCAGCTGAGTTGCAGCAAGCTGTCAAACAGAAGTACTTATCCTCTGCCGTAGACATCTTCGACACAAGTATATAAATGTGTATCCCAGGGTATGAAAAAAATATTTTCCCTCAACGTTACATTAACTGTCCACAAGGGCATACGTTTCTGAATGAGGATTAGAAAAAAAACTATTAGCCAGCGAAGCGTGGCCCATCCGGTAACTATTTTCATATTAAAATGTTTTTGTGCTACACAAGTAAAAGGAAATTTTCAACATAATACAATTGGACTGGCCCTTTTGTATTTGGACAAAGAAAGTCACATGAAAAAGTATCCATAGAAATACTTCTTGTAATTATTTGTTTCATTAGAGAATTCGTTGTTCAAAAATTATCGTTTCGTCGATGGTGGCGTGAAACCCGAATTCTTCCCGAATATTATAGGTAGTAAAAAGCTTCAATCGATTTGTGACGAGAGGCATTGAATGAGCTGTAAATTACTTATTTAGGTACTCCCTTAAAACTTCCCAAAAGGTTTTAGGGGTTTAAAACTCAAAAATACGTTTTTCTGATAAATCTATTAGAATGTTTTAGAAGGATCCATAAAAAGTTTCATTAGTCTACAAGTAGGCTGAGGCACGTTCAGTGATACCTTTCATCCCTTAATGGTGAACTGGAAAGGGCTAGCCGTGGCTGACGGATGGGAACATACCATACTCTACAAACTAGTTTACATAGGAGGTGATTGTAGAATAATGTTATCGTATTACGTGTGATGAAAAGAGAAAGGTCAAAATCTAACTTGGTAACCTTTCGACTCTGTTTCTCCATTACTTACGTGAACTCTGTTTGGGGTCAAATCTGACCCCACACGTTTTACCCCATAGTTTACCTATATTTCATCCACAGATGCTATTTGGAATTATTAATTATAATTATGCTATATATTTGCTTCATTTACTATATCATTCTAAAAAACAAAGAATAATATTTCCAGAAAAACGTTGAAGCATATCCTCATAACTGTCTACCATACCAGCATGAGAATGTCTGATACAAAGCTACTAACTCGTAATATACACATACGCTAGATTTTCATTCAGAAGAATCAACATATTATAATACGGAAATGGACACGTATTTCAGAATTTTGCTTATAATTTAGACGTGTAACGTGGAATCTATTTGGGAGCATTTCTGACCCCCAGTCGCAGAAAAATCAAATTACCTCAAGGAAACTTAAAAAAACTAAAAACTTTACAACACACGTAAAACATGACATAAATATCATATCTAAAAGGATAAGTTCATGTGAATAATTTTCAGACTGTTGCAAAACATTATTTGTACACGTCAGAAAAGACCCCAAATGGATTCTAAAGGTTAAAAGAAGTCCATTACATTACGAAAAATAAGAATTTAATGGAAGGTGGCTATGACGAGTGTGATCAGTGAAAGAAAAAAATTAAAATTATATAATACAAAATTTAGGAAAATTGATATTAGTTTTAACAACGTACACCTGTGAAATAAATAGATAATGTCGTTATATTCACAAGAAACTTCGCAAAATTTATCCTTCTGCAGCGAAGAAAATGGAAGAGCGAAGAGATCGTAGAGAGCACAAAGCCCCGAGCAGTAATGTTCACGAGAAAGAGAGCGCGCTAAAAGATAAAGAAGGCAGGATTTCGCTCCCGCCCCGTCATTTATCGGGCGTCCGCCCACCCATTAATCACCCGTGCAAGTTCTTTGCCTCGTGACGTCTCCAGGCGGCTGCGACTTTCCGGGAGAGCTCTCGAAGGTGACTGGGCGCGGGTCTATAAATCACCCACGCGGGGAATGGTGATCTGTACCGCACCGGAGGGATTTTGCGCGAAGTGATTCGTAGCTTTGCAACTCAAATTGCCGAGCGCAAGTTGTGCTGATGGTGGTCGTTAGGTTCGCATCCCGGAGAAATGATTTGTAGTATGCAACATGTGCATGTGTTGATGAAAGAGCGTAAATGAATTTTGGCAAACCGGGAGGTCTTGTGTTGGAGCCCCGAGGGAGGCAGATTTTCAATAATAGGTAAGGATGTAGATGGAAGTGTGTTGAAGTAATCCTATGCTGGTGCATTGAGAATGTAGTTGTGAGATTGTATCTCAAGCTTCGTAGACCGTGAGATCCTGTGTTAATAGCTGCTTCCGGCGTTAGTAGCTAAATATTTGAGTCGTATGTGGTCTCTCCTGGATAAGAATTACAATTGAGTCAGTAGACCGTTTTCAGGGTTTCCTCTGTTGTCTTACTTACATATGGATGTCGGGTCAGTACTGAAAGAATGGACCAAGACCGTCATCAGTACTTCTTTCCCCTATCCAAGGTCCAACCTCTCGGGTCGAGAGGTGGGTTCAACAGACCAACTAACACAATGATCTCGAAAGTATCCTAAGTCAGAGGTGGAATGGGAGAGAGAAAGAGAGAGGGAGAAAGAGATAGATAGTGAAAGTTATAAGGCAGTGACATAAAGAGATGAAATTAAAAACGGAGAAAAATATAAATAAAGAAGGGAAGAGAGATAAATAGAGACAGGAAGACAGTGAGAAAAAGTGGTAAATATGTAAAGAAAAAGAGAGAGGGAAAGACAAAAAGAGAGGAAGAGAGACAAAAAGAGACAGGAAAGAAGCGAAAATAGAGAGGGGAGAACAGAAAGAGAGAAGGAAAAAAGAGTGAGGGGCAGAAAAAGAGAGGAAGTGCAGAAGAAAAAAGAGATAAACAAAGAAAGAGAATTTCGAAAATAATTTACCTCAAAAAGAAGAGTTATTTGCCAAGTATGTGATTTCAGCATAGCACCGGATTTATCTCTCGCAAAACAAATTGCAGCTTTGCAACTCAGATTGTAAGGCATTAGTCGTATTTATGGCAGTCGTTACATTCAGATGCTGCATAACTGGCGTAGTGAGAAGTAATGTGTTCCTTTGTGACACATTACTAAGATTACGCCGATCATTCACGAGACCATCAAATAAATGAAACCACTGAAAAAAGTAAACTCTCTTTCGCGGATTGTGAAATCCTAAGAACTTACACAACACGTCATAATAAGTACCCAATGCGTCTTAACAAGTACTTGCGCATTTGCTTTATTTTATGTTCTCCTTCAATCCGTTTTCGTATTCAGGCAGATAAACTGTTTCCTAGTACTAACATATGTTTCGGTTCTTCTTTTTCGGATGAAATATGTATTTTTCTTTACTCATTTTTATGGAAACAATATAATGTAAATCGTAGCGTAAATCTGAAGAAAGGTAACCTCGAAATTAATGCTATACAACTATGAACTATTATATTTTGTTAACAATTCGATAGTGACAAACCTTTATCTGACTTGGTAAGATATTCGGGAAAAGTACTCTACGAATTATTTGCATAAAATGCTAAAGTATTTTCTCTGACTCTCATTCGAAATATTTCGAATTTCTAGGCTGTGCAACGCGTCATATCACGTAGGAGATATTAAAGTTATTCAATAATACTCGTATACAAATGATGTCTATAGAATTTATGTAAATATAGCTGTAAATCTACTTGTTCACACTTATAGAATATAATATATTTCCAGCATCATTTTTTCGATAAGTCTTGGCAACTATATCACACAAAACGAAACAAACCCAGAATTAATTGTTAGTATCAGAAGAATGTTTCTAAAGGATCAGTAATCTGATCGTAGTGTTTAAGGTTTCCTATCAGTTACAAAAAGGTAAACTAAGATAAGAGTAAACGTGAAATTGCAGACTGGAAGAGAGAATAAATCCACAAAATGAATCTAATATTTTCCGAGCTTTCAAATTTCATTTCATTCAATCATATGATTATACAAAATGTCCTTAGAAACAACACAAACTCAGATTTAAACTGGCCAAGAGACGAAATTATATGCACAAAATTCAAACAGTAATGCCGAAAACAGATTGGAAAAATTCCATTCGTGAACCCATATATTAAAGTTTGGAACAGCTTGCTATGACTTTCTTTAAACTTTTTCCTTAAAGCTGGAGACAATTTAAAAATAAATAAGTTTTTTTGCTGTTTATTTGCGTTACTGAGATTGTTATATTGGTAAATTACTAATTTTTTTGTAAATAATAATTTGCATTATTATAATTATAATAATAATTATTATTATTATTATTATTATTATTATTATTATTATTGTTTTTACTTTCTCATCTTATTGGTACATTTGAATGAATTGCACAGATATACATAATCAGAGCACAATACATCTATTTTTTAAAAAGAATTTATAATACATTGTTTCCCATGAATTTCCGTACTATCCTTGTTGTTGAAATAACAACAGCCTTCTGCATGAGTTTGTACAGGTCTTCATTCAAACCCAGTTGCTTAAGGCCCCCAATCAGACTCCTAGGGATGACTCCGGTGCTGGAAACAATTATCGGGATAATGTTGACTCTTTTCATATTCCACTGTTTCTCAACGGGTTCAACAAGATTAGCATATTTACTGATTTTTTTCAGTGTATTTGCTTTCAATGTTGCCAGTATTTGGGACAGAAACATCAATAAGCATGACATGTTTCTCACACTTGTTAATCACAACCAAATCCGGTCTGTTGTGAATCACTGTCTGGTCCGTTAAGATAGTTCTATCCCAATACAGGCGCCACTCTTCGTTCTCCAGTACACTCATAGGTTGGTACTTAAAGTACGGTACCTTATCTTCAGTCAGAAGACGACATTTTTGAGCCAACGCTTGATGTAAAATTTTGGCCACCGAATCATGTCGCTGTTTATATTCGGTGCCTACCAAATGTGTACAACCCGAGGTAACATGTTGAATTGATTCCACTATTGGACAACCATAACGACATAACTCATTCTGCACATTGCTATCTCTAACAATTCGCTTCAAATAGTTACGCGTTGGAATAACTTGATCCTGAATAGCCAACATAAACCCTTCAGTTTCTGGAAAGATGTCCTGATATAAGCCAGTAGTTCGATGCTTTCAAATCGACATGTTCTTGGCTCATCTCATGTGGATGTCTTCCATGGAGAGCTTTGGCCATCCATAAATCTCTCTTTTGGCCGTCATTGCATGAGAAGTCCACAACATCCTGTCTCGACAGCTCTATCGGAGTATAGACATCTGCTTCACAAATTGCTTTATGCAGTTTTGATGTATTTGCCGCAGAGTGGAAATACATTCTCATGCTCTTCACTTGCCGACAAAGTTGGTTTCCAATGTCTGTGAGTCCTCTTCCACCCATATTTCTCGGAAGTGTTATACGTTCGACTGCAGATTTTGTATGGTGCATGCGTGCTTTTGTCATTAAAACTCTCATTTTCCGTTGTAAGTTCTTCAATGTCAGTTTTGCTCCACTTAATAATGCCAAATGAGTAGTTTAAGACTGGGAGAGCGTAGGTGTTAATAGCTTTTATGATATTTCTTCCATTCAACTTTGTTTTCAGGAGCTTTCGGGTTCTTCGGAAGAATTCGTCTGCAAGTTCATCTTTCATTTTACATTGGTCAATGTGCCTTGCCTGCCTCACTCCCAGGTATCTGTACGTTTCCTCTGCAGACATCGCTTGTATCAATTGTTTATTTTCAAGTTCAAAGGCTCCCTCTTGGAGCTTTCCTTTTACAATATTCAATGTACGACATTTTTCCAGGCCAAACTCCATTTTAATACTTTTTGAAAATGATTCCACAATACTCAATAGTTGTTCAAGTTGAGATTTTGTCGAAGCATATATCTTCAAATCATCCATATATAAAAGGTGATTTATGCGATACATCATTCTTGCTCCCAATTTAATTCCAAATCCACATTTAATGGAATTCAAGAGATTAGATAGCGGATTCATACAGATGACAAACCAGAGGGGACTTAGTGAGTCTCCCTGAAAAATACCTCTTCGCACATTGATTGTATCAGTTTGGATGTTGTCAACAGGAGTATTTAAGATAATTTTTGTTCGCCATTTCGACATAACGTGTTTATTATTATTATTATTATTATTATTATTATTATTATTATTATTATTATTATTATTATTATTATTAAGTTTCTGTAAGAAAAGCATTAGAGTTCAGTGTAGTGCTGTGAGGTGAGGTGAGGTGGAATGATGTGAATGCTTGCACAATTAAATTACACATTATTTTGTAAACTATTTTATTGTTTGTCAATGTATGTTTAATGTATGTAAAGTAAAGACGTTCTGTCACCAAGTTCCAACATTTATTTGCAGAATTAATAGCAAATATAATCTAATCTAAATGAGCAGGGACTGACGACACATTTAGGCATGAAACCTAATTCTTAGGTTTCATGTAGTAAGAAGTTACTTAGTGTCAAGGCCACTTTCACTGACCTGACTTGATAATCCCTATAAAGTATTTGAGTAACTCCTCGAGTTTGCGGAAGTTCGGATGTGCGGTTCCGTCACTCACGGCTAGACCACTTCCCATGCACCAATCGAGACATACGAAGTGTCCTTCGACGCGTCTCGGTCTCCTGATGAGAAGCTGATAAACTGAAACTGTTTTCGGATCCGGGCGGAAAATTCGAAGAAATTTCCAAAAACGTCCTTTTGCGTGTTTTGGCGCTGTGATCTTAGTGAGCAGATGGAGAATTAAACGAATACCACTTAAATAGATCGATGCATGTAGCGTTGTTTAAAACGCAGTACCCCGTGGTTATTTTCAGTCAACGACACCATAATTTTCTTCCATGAGATTGGCACCCTAATTATTTACAAACCAGCAAGATGATATCAAAATCGCGCGGCAGAATTTGTAATATTCGAAGGATTTCATGGGTACTTTTTATAAAAAATTTGCATATTGCCTTGGAACATTTAATTTTAAGGATATGAAGCAAATAAAAAGAAAAAACAGAAATATAAGTATAATACTAGAGAAAATACATTTTTTAAGAGTGAAAGGATCGATTTTCAATTTAATGTGACTTAAAACTTTTTCACATAAACATACAGAATAGTAATTTTTAATGCTTATTTATATTCGCCTACAGAACACAAATCAGACAGAGTTTGTGAAGTTTTAAAATCTTAAAAAATTAAGGGTCAAAAATATTGATATATTAAACAACTCAGAGGAATCCAATATAGTTGTAGAAGATTTTGCGTCAGAATTTTCTGAACTAATTGTGAATGATCTTACAACAGGAATAGAGTATAACGTTGACGATGGAATTGAGTATAACGGCTCACCGATGATCATTTATGTTCATATTAAAAAACAAACCGTAAAAATATAGCTGCGCTAAATTCTAACTATTCGTTTTAACCATACCTGGGAGTATTTTTTACGGCCATTATAATTTTGAAAATGCAATATTACCCGTCCATATCCCGTATGCACGTCTATACATACACAAGGCAATTGGATGTTGGGAATGTTTGAACGGAAGGGTAATATTAACAGCTACTGCAATTCATTGCTACGTCCAATGCCAGAAACCGTAAGAACATATTTGAACAAAGCTAGGCACGAAAGAAATGTAAGAAATACATTTTGAACACGTGAAAATATTTAAAAACAGTTCACAGCGTCGGCGACAATTAACTAGTAAATGAAGATACTATTGTAGTGTTCTAGTGAATATTTTGATCTAATCATGTATAAAAAAGTATAATTTCAAATATTTACCACATATTTTACTTATCTTCCTACGTTCTGTTTCTATCAATCAAGTAATGTTCGGAAAACGACTAATAAATAAAAAAAGTCAGGTGCGAGCACATCAGTAAGTGTTTTTGTGGAATTGTAATTTCTTTATAAATGATAATATTTTTTAAATTTCTAAATCTGAATGTATATTTCAGTTGCTCATTCTAAATTTTGGCAAAAGAAGAACACATACGACAATGACGCTCTCACTGGGACGTTTATAAAGCCAAAAAGAAGGTAAATCAAGAGAATCTTGTACATTATCTACATGAACTGTATTATAGATTTTTTTTGAGATGGCAAACAGCGTACAAACGAACGACATCAATATTTTGTACACCGTGATACGGTTCCGGTTCATTTGGGGTTCTTTTGGACATTAGTGTTAGTGCATAAGTATTCCGTGATTCAATGCATTTTAATTCTGTTTCTGAAGCAACGTATCTCAGTTGAACCAGCGTATCATTACTTCAGTTGTTGAGAATACAAGAAGACTGTTGAGGTGTACATAAAAACAAACGGAAATTCAAGGAGAGAAAAAGCTAGTAACATATTAAACTAAGAACGCATTAGATTGAAATATACTTTTAGATATTTCTTCACAGGTTTCGTGCAATAAATGTTATAAACTTTTAGTAGATAAATCGGTCGCAAATTATCACTTTATATACACAGGGAGTGGTGGCTCAGTGCATCAACTGATATCACTGCAGTAGATCTAGTCCTAGATTTGAGTCCCGATGGCGGCAGGATTTTCGACACTAGCTTTTCAGCTAGATCGAATTCAGTCGCTGTCTGGAGGAGACCTCTAGCGGCCGGCTGTTCTGATCGGTAGTTTCCGTGGTTTCTCCGATCAACACCAGGTTAATGCCGGAGCAGTACCTTAACAAACGGACCACGGACCACGCTCGATCTTTCCTTCCTCTTCCTTGTCCTATCCTCACTCCTTACACACACACACACACTTACTAATATTCAATACACTACCATTCATGCCGGGAGACCGGTCGGGGACTTAGAACTTGTCCCAGCTGAGGCTGTGTCCTGCTGGTGGGAGATACCTGGTTGGGGAGAACCCAGCCAGCGGACGGTAGATGGGCGCCGGATCTCGTTGTCTAGCTGGGAAAGATCACCGCCATCTCCCGATGAAAAAACACGCACTACATTCACGGGACTAATTATCTAGGTAGTTTACGCACCCGCAATCACTAACAATCAATTTTTTATGGTGAGAAATTTTTTACAAGAGTTACACCTGAGATTTGTCTGGTTGATAGGCAACTATTTATTCACAGGTGGCTTGCGGGTCACGTTCTGACACAGTCAAGGAGATTCCATGCACCTGCCTAAAATCTATTCGCAAGGATTTGCTTGATATTCAGGGCCAAATTTAACTTGTAAAACTCCGTTACATGAAATTTTCCACTGTATGTTCATTGGGAATAAGCCATTCATTCATGTATATTCTTTGGCGTTGGTCATTTTCTACGCCTCTTAATGTCCTGGAAGTTTGTAACGTTTATTCTAAAATATCTGTGTACCTGGTACTTTCAGTTAACACGAAATTCGTTCAAAATTGAAGTGGATAATCTTCCTGAAGGTCTTCAGGTGTAGGCCATCGATCTTAAAAATGATTTTCTAGGAAAATTAGTGTGTCAAATAATTTCGTTTAAGGTATTCTCTGTGAATCAACAGACAAATTGAGTATATATTTCGTGATGGATATTTTATTAACTATATATGCTAGATAATAATATTTTATTAGCAAATTATGTAATTATATTTGTAATAACAAAACCTTATAAATCATTCTATAAGTTGAAATTATATTAACCCTAACACTTTGCACAGACCACTAAGATGAATAATGAAATACAAAGATGCAGAGTTCAGTGACATTCCGAAGGCGAAAAAAGTAAAGTAAAAATAATACTCAGATAAATGATAAAGGCTAAAAATGTAAGTAATACTCAAGCTGCTGAAACGTCCGTGTGCGAACATCATATCCAGGAATCCCGCTTTAAAAAATAACTCGATTCGTAATTATATTACAATTCTTATTTGTTGTTAACGTCAATGAGAAATCATTACCTGAGTGACTATCTTGAACCCCAAATAAACACTTAAATGTAGTAATTCCGATAAAAATATTATTTACATTCCCAACTAGCAAATCATTGATCCGCTTTGATTCCTTCGAAGTTTTCTATAGAAAGCTACCTTTTTAGTAAATTTCATTTATCTTCATTACATTTTTAATCTCTCTTTTTAAACGAATTTTTAAAATATCACCAAAGAGTTGATCAGCTTTTGATACAGGCCACTAGTGACCATTAAAAGTAATGTAATCAGTCTGACAGTTGCAATATGTGTGAATAACTGGCTCGAATCAGATGTATCGTGCCTTTGAGGCAAATTGCAAATTATTCACAACTGATTCATCTTTTCCGGTCTAACGTGACTGTAGGATAATTAAAACGTCGCATTTCCTGCAGCCATTATATTTCAATTAAATTCATCAATATCTCATAATTTTGTTTGGGTTATCTTTCTAAATAACTAATTTTAATTTTAGCTAATTAATTTTTGATTAAATATAAAATTATACTAATTTATTACGAAAGCGGTATCAATTCAATATGTGCGTATTGCAATTCCTGTTTGATAATAGAAACGTAACACGAATGGTACAAAAACTTTCACAAAATCTCTCCCACGGAGAAATTCGTTTTCAGTTAGTATCTTAGTTTTTTTTATTTTTGCAATTTGTCTTTCTCTTCAAAATGTTAATTACTTTAAAAATAGCCTGTAACAATTTTAAGTAATATAAGCAACTGAAAATGACATTTTATAAATATCGCACAATACAATTGAGTGAGACACATGAAAATAATTCCTCTGATTTTCTACTATTTTATTTATCTGCAAATGTGATTTCAACACTTATTCTATCACAATAGTTATACAGCATATATCAATAATAATAATAATAATAATAATAATAATAATAATAATAATAATAATAGTAGCTACCAAGATATAAGTAAATAAAAAATGTCATTATTACCTATCAAAGGGTGGCAAGAGACGTGAGACGATAAACGAGAACATTTATTTTGTTTTTGTTTCGTTATTTCCATCATTTCTTTAAAATTTTATTTTGGGTATCTTTAGTCAGTTGGTGTCGGCAAAGTTGACTATTAAAATAGATTCCACAAAGAGAACGCTATATTCTATGTTATAAAAAACTGTGATATCTGTCGGGTCGTTTACACATCGCTGTACTTGAGTATAAACGCAGGGGAAAATTGCACCAGACATTTCCGACAGTGGAAAATGAGCCACTCTTGCTTGAGGGCAACAACTTTTTAAAGTAGCAAAAAAATTGCGATTTCAGTAGCGATGTGTTCGCCTCCAACAAAAATATTTTCTACATCAAAAACGTGAAAAATATGAGAGTATTAATCTTTCAAATGTGCGGTGGTGTGTGGCTATTACTTAATATTAAATATGTACGTGTGCAGGAAAAATTGCTTCACAGAATCTACAAAGGTGCAATAATAAGCGCATTGCAAAATGCTAATTCTTAGAGTGTAAAATCGAGTACTAAAAGTGTAGATGAATTCTAACTCGTAGAAGGCATATCTGATGATAACGGATATTCAACCCAAAAGCAGTTATTAAAAAATTACTGAAGAGCTCAACTTGAATTACTTACACAATGTCAACAATTTAAGAGCAGATCAGTGTTAACCATTAGTTTAGCGACAAGTATCTTCTACAAATGATTTTCTAGTAACGCTTTTATAACACTTTTAAGAAAGATAAAGCCTAGTTCCAAACAAGTATTTCCTGGTTAACAAAATAGATGGTATTTCATAATACATTAATCCGAGTTCATTCAGACTATTAATGTTTATCTATTATTGTAAGTTTCAACGGAAATATGAGGAACATATCTAAGTTGCAAAATGGTAAACTTAATCAACATGAAACTTGAGAAACATGAGATACTGCATATAAATACTACAGAATACACATCAAGTACGATTACACGCTATTGTACTAATTTTCTCTTTTAACTCCTGCGTCAGATTTTTTACTCATTATAATTGGTATTTACTCAATGTAGCTTTCCCCAATAAATAAGTTATTAGATTATGAATAAAATAAAGTATAAAAATGATATACGAAATCCACAAAAAAATGTATCCGACTGCTGAATGCTTACTGGTCAAGTAGAAATAAGTTTAAACAATTAAACATTAAGTCCATACCCTCTAAAATGCTCTTTTGTCTTCTTTATTTATCCTCCATAAATTCTCTTTTGAATTATAATAGCAGTTTTTGGATTTTAATTTGAGAAAAATGTCACTGATTTATCGTGAATAGTAGTAACAAAGCGTATCCTTTTCTGTTTTCCGTGAAGAGAATTTTCATATTCTAATCAAATTTTTGGTGCATATAAATACACAAAAAATGTTATACACAAATAATACATTTACTGTGTGTAAAAAAGTGTCGGTTTTCAGATATTAATTTAAGGAAAATCTACATTTCCTCTAACATTTTCCTGCAGTGCATTGTTCAGCAAACATGCTCCAAAAAATAACTGCAACTCTCCGTATTTGTGAAAGATCAGGCATGAAAATACGATAAATTTATTATATCATTTAGTATTATGAAACACCGTTATAATTATGTCAGATTGGTATTATTTTACAGCTTCTTTAAATCTTCTGTGAAGAATTTTCATACACATCGAGTTTTTGCAGGAAAGAACTTCTAATAAACCGCAATAAATTGGTGAGTGACGCGAAATATTCAGAGTGATTGATCTCAGGTCGACCACCATCTATTCATAATCGCGTCTGTATTATTATCGCTTCTTTAAAATTCGTTTGACAAATTTTGAGCAACCCAAGATGTCGCTGCCCATTATGGCCCGGAAGAAAGACCGTCGCGCCAAATGGCCTGTAGGCGCGCAACTGGTAGCGATATGTATCGCCAAATAGAATCTGCAGCGCTCCTTTTCTCCTCTTTCTGCGACACACGACATAAGTGGCTCACGTCCTTTGCGGAGGCGACTGCGGCAGCACTCGGGAGATTAAGAGACGGGCCAGTACGTGAGGGGCGTCGAAAGCAGCTGCTCCCACACACGCCCACGCCCATGCCATCGCCCGCCCGCGACCGCCCGACCGCCCACCCGGCCGCGCTAGCACCCGCCCCACCCCCGCCTGCCCGGCTCGCCCCCGCCCACCCCCGCCCGCCCACGCCCTCACCAGTGCCCTCACCCGCGCCTTCATCCGCGCCCTCGCCCACATCCTCGACCACGCCCTCGCCTTCGCCCACGTCCTCACCCACGCCCACGCCCTCCCCCACGCCCTCCCCCACGCCCTCGCCCACGCCCACGCCCTCGCCCACGCCCACGCCCTCGCTCACGCCCACACCCACGCCCACGCCCCCGCCCTCGCCCTCGCCCACGCCCTCGCCCACGCCCTCGCACACGCCCTCGCTCACGCTCTCGCCCACGCCCACGCCCTCGCCCACGCCCTCGCCCGCGCCCGCTCGCGTCCTCGTCCGCCCGCAGCCGTCCACGCTGTCGCCTGCGCCCTCGCCCGCCCACTCCCACGCCATCGCTCGCAGAATTGCCCACGCCTTCACTTCCGCCGTTGCCCACGCCATCGCCCGCGCCATCGCCTGTGCCCGCCTGTCTGGTCGCCCGCTCCCGCCAACGCCCACCCACCAACGTCGTTCCTCCCCCACCCCGCCCGCCCACCCACCCAATAACACCTGCTCCTCCCACCCAACCCGTTCGCTCACTCTCCTGTCGTCCCTCTCGCTCAACACCTGCCCCACCCCCTCCCTCCGGCCACGCCTGCCTCCAGCCCTTTTCAACCACCTCCGACACCACCCCACGCAGTCACCGCTACCCCCATCCGCCCGTCTCCAGCCGCCACCACCACCCCAGCCTGGTCTCACTTCACCCCGACCCCGTCCCCGCCCCTGCCCCGCCTCGCGCCCGCCCCGACTGCTCTTTCAGGGATTGCTTCGGAATTCGGTCGAGGATCCCGGGAGGCTTACTCTAGTCACACGATGCATGAGAGTTTCCTTTTATTTTGACGACAGCCATTGCCGTTTCTGACGTACAAAGAACCAGATTCTTCTTCCATTATCTAACAGAAATAAGTACATATATTTTAAAATATTTAGGATCCCAAAGAGAGACTTATTTAACTGGTGTTCGTTCACATGAATAGACATGTATGCAGTTTCACTTCAAAGAACTTCAATAAACCACACGTCTCTTCATCTACGAAAATGACGAATTCTTCTAACTGTAGAGTGAAACACAAAATCCCACATAAATGAGTAATTCCTCAAACTATCGTCCTGATCTCATAGCATAATAGGGTAATTATAAACAGCTTTATTTTCTAAGTGTGACAAAATGACGATTTCTCTGTCTAATAACCACAGGACAAACTGAATGTGCCCTTGAAAGTCTGCAAGGAAATGGATAGCCACACGACGTACGTATATTAAATTTTATTTCATATATCATCCTTCAAATTGATGAGTGGGAAAAGGAGATACGTTTCATTCAGCGTATTGAATTTCATACGTTTTTGTAATGTAACGAGTTTATATAATGTTAATGCTATGGAATTATTAAAAAATACTATGGAATTCGACTGGTGTTTAGGGAGTGTTTTACGAAAAGCGTAAAATTCTACTAAATTTTTAGACAGATTTTGTATGCAGACTATTTTGTACAGAAAGAAATCAACTTCCGCCAATGGCGTTCACTTTAACCAGCTTAACAGTCACATACCAAAGGGCGGGAGCAACCGTGGGCTTGCTGGACAGAGATCTTTCCATGTTTCTTGTTTAGACTAGAAGTTACTGTTTCATCATTTAGGTATTTTATTATCAGAATCTTTCTGAACCCTTAGTGATAGATTTGTCTTTTATCGGTTATCAGATGTTTACAAAAGAATTCGAAACAGCAGCTATACGTAATCGCTTCGTGAAAACTTCACCATTTCCTTACTGCTCTTAATCTCGAGGAAATTCTATTTTAGTACCTCTAGACGGAAAGAACAGTTTGCAAATGGAGAAAAATAGGGAATGTTGAACCAGTTCTTCAAGAAAAGGACGTGGCCATCAGAGTTCCTGTGCAAAGGTTCACCGGAAAGAAAATGTTCAAAAGATTTATGCCCTCGCCATTGCTTAAAAAACTGAAACTTTTTTAACACAAACATGCAGACAATTATTACATATGTGTGTGTGTTTATTAGTGCTGCATGTACAAAAACTGTACTCCACAGCATATTTGTAATACAAAAATGGTGGAGAAAACAATCTTTATCTCTCCACCCCCAGATGAACTGGTGCTATGAGAGAATGGCGTATGGGAAGCCTGAATGAATGGGCGATGCTTTGATTATGAGAATACGGGTTAATTTGTTAGGTCTAGGATATAGACTGGTTATTTTTCTAAAAGGGTAGCATTGTGGGGAAAGATAGAAAGTTATAATATATTGCTAAATACGTGTGTGGTTAGTTTTCAAGTACATAAATAACTCCTTCTATTATATTTCAGTGTATCCTGAGATTCATCGTTGATCCTCCAATTGATGTCCTCTGGATATAGGATTGGCAATGGTATGCGATCATAAAGATAATTTTGTGCTCTGAACGAAATTTGGACAGATTTTGTTTTAGCTAGTTCCAAATTCTTGCTCAATATATATTGGATATATTTCGCAATACCTACAAGACGATCAATGAAACTAAAACGTGTATTAAAATATTATTAAAAAATAAGTCACATTTAAGTACTTTTGCAGGGGAGCAATTTCAAAAATATTTTTTATCATGAATGAAAATAAACAAAATGCTATTTTTCGTATTCTATTTCCTTCTATTATTTCTCTTTTTAATGGCTTTTGGCTCGCAATATTTCCAGAAAAAACAATTACATTCTTACAAATCTGTCAATAAAAATCTCATTTTGGTAAAAAATTCACATAGTATATTTTCCTTTCGAATTAGAGAATTAAATTTTAGAGTCTATCATTGAATAATATTGTCACAATATTATGTCATGAGTCATCCAAAAATATAGTCCATTAAATAAAACATACTAACGGCGCTGGGGAGGGGGTACGGAGTACATACATTTGCCATCCGTGTTAATGAGCTAAAAGCAAATGTACATTTCACATTTACACAGAGTTACGCGCTACATGCAAATACTTCTCCATGCTTTATGCTACGTTTACCCCTGAATTATTCATGTCAAAAGGATTTGAATGGATATTCATGATGACTCTTAATTATTCGAACGAAAATATAATTTAGATGTCACTTCTGGAATTTTTGTCCAACCGCCTGAACGTTGAAAATTTTTGTTTTCCGAAAAAATTGCATTAAAATCGCTTCTGTGCTGCCTGCGGGCGCGCAATTCAAAGACTATTCATGCTGCACAGACTCACGCTTGTCGTTTCCTCTGCAAACTCTCTGACCGGGAGGTCCTAGGGTACGAGTCCTGACAGTGGTGTATTTTCGACACTAGCTGCACATGGTAAGTTCCATAAGTTTCTGGCCTCACTAACTTGTATTTTTGATGAATAGAGAAAATTTCGTAACTTTCCAACTAATTCTGCGGTGGCAACTGAGATTTTGTGGTACTCCATGATAAACTGTCTGGGGTGAATGAGGTATCTACCACAATAGTATTCAATGTAATTTCAATGTGATTACATGTAGTCAGACACGTGTTTCGGGAACACTCTTCCCATCATCAGTGGTTCTACAATTTTTAAACAAATTACACATGTCAACAAAATCATATATAAACAGTGAACAATGAAATAAATATTTAAAATTGATACTTACCCAAGAAACACAGATTAAACCCATAATTATGGAAAGTCGTAAAAGTATGACGCCATTTTGATCGTACAAATGCAGACTGCGGGACGGTTAGGGAGGAAATGAACGGATGGTAAAGCTGATGAATTAATAAATACTAATTTCAAAATTCTACATATCGAAAATAAAGGTACCAAATTAAATATATTGGAAAATTTAGAAATCTTAAAATTATGCAAAAATCCCAACCTTTTATGCCTTAATGAACAATCAATAGTAAAATCCAGCCCCATCATAAATTTATTAATTGACTAGCTTCCTTCACCTCACTCCTCTAAAACTCTACTTCTGCGAAGGTTTTTGTTCAGGTTTGATGAGTGGTAGAAGCCTCAGAGTGCCCAATATGAATTATAATGTGAAGGATTCAACTCGTAAAAGTCAGTCCTTCACAAAATTGTTTGCAATCTAAGAAGTAAGCACAGGTGCGTTGGCATGAAGAAGCTAAACAACATTAGATTCCACGCACCGCACCTAACTCAAGTATCTCTCTCCACAAAAGTGAGTGAGATGTTGGCTGCCAACTTGGATCATTACTACAATTAAATGACACTTCATACTGCACAGAAGGTTTTCCCAAAAATTAGCGTTATCTTGATTAGGTCGGAACATTATGGAACCACCTTTGTACTAGGTCGAATTCAGCCGCGGTATGGAGGAATGACCGGCTAGCTTACTCGGTAATTGTCTGTGGTCAACCAGTCAAAATTAGGCAAATACTGGAGCAGTACCTTAACACAGGGTACTTCGCGCGATCTTTCCTTTCTCCATCTTGTCCTATCCCCACTCTTTACTTACACACACGTACACTTACCTATACTACCCTACCACACATGCCGGAAGGCGAGTCGGACGCGTAGAGCTAGTGGTTCCGGTTAGGGCGAGGGTCCGCTGGTGGAGACATCTGGAGGAGAAAACCCGCAAGTCCACATGGAAATTGGGGCTTTGAGGGAGGACCACCGCCCTCTCCAGGGAATAACATGCACCGTATTTACGGGACTAATGACCTAGTTGACTCGTGCGAAAATAATCAATCGACGAACACACCCTCTGCAGCGGCGGTACATCCAAAGATTGAGGATGGGCCTACGGTTAACAAATTGTAGAGGTTTTGCATATTATTTCTCATCCTTCTTCTAAAGAACATTCACAAATAATAATTATTAAACGTTTTCAAAAATAGAGTAACAATGACGCGATCAGAGTTGATATTAACTAAATATCAAAACGACTAGTTCCATACCCACTATAAGAACTAGAAAAATGTATTTATTGTAGACAACTATTGAATTCAATTGTTAATTGTTCAATTGTTAACCATTGAATTCAATTGTTCAATTGAAATGCTTCGTTTTATGTTCTTTGGGCATGAGAGCTAAAATCTTTGATGAACGATTTTCGCAACACAACCTTCCTGGTTCTTGCAAGAGAGAATTCTCAAATGACCAAACATTCTATCAGCACTTATTGGCGTGAAAATCTGATTTCCAAAATTAAATATTTCGAGAAAATATCCGTGTTATCTGTCCTAGGATTACCTTTCTTTACACCTTACTCGTGTGCGCATGTACACCACGTTTATAGCGTTTTGTTTGGCCGAAACAGCTGCATCACGGAGAACTTTTAGCCATGGAACTTCGAAAACAAGTTGCCGATTGTGAATAAATAATTTGAGCTTTGTAATATGTGAGATTGTCTCTTGTTGCAAAGCGCTCCCATCACAGCTCGTCCGGCTGTTGATTTTAACAATGCGTGCTATAAGTGTCTTAAGTAGAAAATTTGGCTAGATTTCTCGGAAAAGTGACAATTGTAGAAACGGGTAGTGTGTTCACTTCGGCTCGGGCAAGATTGCTCTCTGGTAGCAAAGCTACGAAACAGTTTCGAAGAGTATATTCTTAGACCTTCGCTTTGTTTTTTCTCTACACTGGAGTTTGCGGGATTTAGGCAAAATTAAAACGATCTCGGACGCAGAACGTTTGATGTGTACACTCTTAGCTCTTTAATGTATACCAAAGAAAGGTTATAATGGTTTTTATTTGAGATTAGCCGTTAAATTTCAGTTATTTTTGTCGCCTATATGTAAACATCAATATAACGGAACGTGTGCACTACATCACCCCTTCTGGAACTGTTCCGTAAAAATAGTTCAATCCTTTGACCAATGAAACGGAAGTAATGCCATTCATCGATATGACAATGAACCTTTGTCAAGTTCAGCCGCTGTCTAGAGGAGAGTTCTAGCGTCCGGCTACTCTGATCGGTAGTTTTACGTTGTTTCTCTGACCATCACCAGGTGATTGCCAGAGCAGAACCCGTTTCATCATAAAATAATTCGCATATAATACAGTCATATTTATTTCTCAAAGTCTTCACGTAAATTGATCTGGTATTCTATTTGAGCTCTAAAAATATTTTTTAGGTGTCTCAGAATAAATGTTACAAACTTCTAGAGCAAGTAGAGGAGTCGAAAACAATCACATTATGCGAATAAAGAAGTAGTGGGAATTTTCATTCATCTTAGTTACACGGTAGACATTTTCATCCGACTTTTAAGCAATTCCTTAAGTACAGTTGTTCGGCAGATCACGTTCTAACTCAGTCAAAGAGAATTCATTTACCTGATGAACATCTGTGCACACAAGGTGGCCTAACCATCATGGAAAAGACTCGTGTAACTCCGTTATACGACACTAGTGGAACCCGGTAGATGATGTTCTGCCATTCATCTCCCTCTTTCTCGTTCCCACTCCCTTTCTCTCTCCGTCTCTCCCTCACTTTCCGTCTCTCTGTCCTTGTCTCAGTCTGACCCTGTCTCTGTGTCTCTCTGTCTGTCTCTCTCTCTTTCTCTCTCTCTTTCTCTCTCACATTTGTTTGCAGTTTCTGTCCAGTCCCTGAGCAGGTGGGGTAATATAGAGAAGCGTCGTACCAACAAAAATGTAATAGAAGGTTCAAGAAGATTTCATTCTGTAGATTACAGCATGAGAATAGTTTCTTTGAGGCTTTCCGCCTTAAAAGTTTAGTTTTACTGCCCTAGAACGCTTTGTTTGAGAGTTTTTTTGACGATATAGATTCGAAAATGTTGCCGAGTGTTGCGGATTGCATTTGACATTAATATTTAGTTTTGTTTACAGTAGTAAGTCCATGAAGTGGAGTTACATCAAAATTAACAGCACATAAACCTTCTAGGAGAAAAAACATGTAGATGTCCCAACTTTCATGGGGTTTGGTTACACAGTGTCGGAGTTAACCGCTCTTATATATACCAAATCCATTTATACATCCCATTATATATATATATATATATATATATATATATATATATATATATATATATATGTGTGTGTGTGTGTGTGTGTGTGTGTGTGTGTGTGTGTTATATTTCTTAATATATGTTCATTGGATAACAAATGCACTACTTTTTAGAAAGAATTGTTTTCTAACTTTGTCTTCTTGAAACAATAGTTTTTTGACAGTCAGAAGCGGTTACAGTATGCAGGGCGGGCTTGAAGCACAATTTCTAGCACTATTGCTAAAATTGAGACGATACTCAAATGTTCAGGCAAAACCGTGAATGCAACAAAGAAAACAAAATAATTTCGGCTGACTGCATCAGCTGATACCGATCGTAATACACCGTAGCATACAATTAAGTGATTTGTATTCTTGAATTAGAATAAAATGAAAGGTACTAAGACTTTCTAAAAGAAATAGTGTATGACAGCTTGCATTTGGAAGTAATTGAAGTTCTAATAAATGCGTGAGAACTGCATTGTAGTTAAACGGGTAACTGTTAGAGTTATAGTATTCGTTCAAAGAATATCTATTGGTAATAACGTTTGTTATAAAACGAACAATACAATACAGACGAAACAAAAGCAATAGCAGCTATGTGCTGTTGTATTATGAATTGAGGAAACGAATGCGAAATAAAAAATATTTCTTGTGATGAACGATCATGGACAATATTTACTATAATATACTTTAAATAGAAAGTAAATACAACAGCAAGCAAATAACATGAGACGGCTCAACCCCATTCATCGCCAAAATCATCGTTCTGTGCGTCGCACCCAGCGTGCTAGCAACAAGCCAGTGCTAGGGATATGACATTGAGGTTCATGTCATCAAAACATCGATGTTTTTATAAAAATAGATGTTTTAAACATCTATATATTAAAGTTGTTGTTTTTAACATCGATGGTTTGTGACCGACGTTTTTACGTGTTGGATGTTTTGTTGGTAAATAAAAATATCTCATCACAATTTTGTAAAAGTTAAAAAATTAAATAATAAGTGATGCCACTGTCAATCTGTGTTGGGACCAAACGAACTCTCTTTATTATATATTTATCTAGCATTCTTTGTTCTTAATTATTTAAAATTGTTTTCAGTTAAATCTCAATAAAATTAATAAACACACCTACAATGAAATTAAATTGTGTTGCCCTCAACTTCAATGTTAGAGGTTACTAAAGCACATTCAAAATATCGACGTTTAAAAATATGAATGGTTTTTGTCCAAAGTTCAAAGTCAATTATTACCTCGAAGTTTAGTTTCATTTATGTATTGTTTTCGATGTCACATCGCTAGTCAGAGCTCCTGTGTGGCCCTGTAGAAATAGGCAAAGCGCGGCAGGTACACCCTCACCTAGTGACCGATTTTTTCAAACCTGGAATAAATGGATTTGAATATCTGAAAGGACAGTTTGTGACGTCATAGGTCTGTCAATAATTAGTTTACAAAGAGTTTGGGATATTAGTGAGTAACCTCTGATAGCAGGTATTCACCCTTCAGGCGGTTTTCTCTCGCTCCTACCATGTGGTCACTTTTCCGCGGCTTTGATGCAGGGGAGAGGTCATCTGGAATTTACACATCAGAATTTAAAATGTTAGAATACCGCAGGGTGTAGATTTATATTTGCTAAAAGCCTTCAGCCTGTCCACGTAGTATCAAGTAATGTACTTTATATTTGTAATAAATTGCCTACAAATTTCGAAATATATAATAGATATGATGAGAGATAGTAAGATGGTTTTGTGTAGATGAAGAGATCGTGAGGTAGGAGTATAAATTGAAATATATTATGGGACAAGTAATGTGGTACTCAAAATTTTATTCACGAGTGAAAATTAGCTCCCACGGCTTCTAGCGTCAGCTCGGGCGCTAAACTTCCCCGCGAATATGAGGTCTTATTTTGCCATCTATTTCCATACATTTCTGTTCATCGTGAAAGAACGAGGTGTAGTACGGTGAAAATTATAGTACAATATGAAATGATGGCGTAATGATGGGTATTAGCGCAGGATATGTGCAAGAAATGGGTGTTATAATCTTTATACGAGTTTATTAATATCCTTTAAATCCAGTTTTATTCCTGCTTTTTTTTCTGCGACTGATGAAAACTGATGATGAAAGATGCTGAACATAAGATCTCATCAGACTTTTCGTTTTGCATATACAATTATTTTAGTCTCATGTTTTAGTCCCACCCCTTCAATGTAGCGTAAACACAAATATTATATTATACATTAATTTTTACTACAGAGCAGAGAAAAATGTAATTCTACGCGAAAAAACATCGAATTTTCGGCAGAATTTTTTTTTGCCGGGCCCTGGTAACGAAAAAGTGGATAAATCCAGTTGCTAAATTTAGAAAAATGTCCTCTGGAACGTGGTGTAGCCAGAATCCATGTTTTGTCGGACCTTCTGTGAACAACGCTAGTTATTAAACCGTTCAGCTGATTTTCTTCAAAATTGATATTCCTCAACCGATCTGTCTGATGTCGTAGTCATTGAATTTGCAACCTATATTTTTTGGAACCGATTTTTGGCGGTTACATTACATAAAAACCCTGAGATATTTTCCAAATTAAACAAATGGCTCCATCGCTTTTATGGTGTTTTGTTGTTGGACAGTGTAAAGAAAGAAGAAAGAAAGAGAGTGGTGCAGATCTCGTTTTCGTTGAAACCCGTGATTTTTCTAAAATTGCAAATGTCATGAAGAGAGAACATTGCGAAGGGTCAAAGAACTGCCTTGGTAATTTGCGCTTGAGTCGATTTCGATGGGATTTTGTAGGTCTAATTGAAAATTAATTGCAGGTGAAATATTACTAATTTTGCGTAAGAATTTTGCCGAAATTTGCACAACACAATTTTGAATAGGAAGCATAAGTAACTCATAATGAATTTGTTTGTTATAAATAAACCATGGCACCCGCTTGCACCGAATACAAAGACCTATTGTTCCCTACATGTTCTCCATAGTGCCCCTGATGAATTCTAGGTGATCGTAGAAGCAGCAGCCTGGAATAAGAGACACAAAACGTGGAAAGTCCTTCCTTCCCTATCTTGTTCTCCTCATTTTTAGAATCGATTGATGGTCTCTTTCTCAACCGCGCGTGGGCCATTCCATTGAGTCAAAAGAATCTGGGACAAGCATTGGGTTCCGGAAAGCAGTAACGGTCCTGAATCCCCGCGGCATTAAACGTGCCTTCTGCTGGATCTGTCTCCTGGTCCTTCAGCATACAATACATTTTCAACCAGTTTAATAAAAATTGAAATTGTCTTACGGGATGTTAATTAACCCCAACAAATAGAAGATCCCTTTCAAATTCGAAAAGCCGTGAGTTAAATCAGATCAAGCAGTAAGCGCCATTTCTATATTTTGGAGGAAATGTCACGACTTCCGTCAATATTACTCTAAAATTATTATTTTTGTAAAATATTGCACATGGCATCATTCAAAAATATAAAATTCAAAGATAAACTTCATTAAAAAAAGAAATCTCTGGCTTTAAAATTGGAAGTGTAGGACAGGTTCAAAATTTACTTCAAAATTTTCCAATTTTGAATTTTTCATAGGTTTTAATAAAAAAGGATCTTGAACATATATATAAAGCCGTGAGCTAAGTAAGATCAAACGAAGAGTAACCTTTTTGGTGAAAATCTTATGTACGATGTAGGGGCTTGTTTCGTTCACGGACAGAAAGGCAGACAGATAGGGAGGCAGGTAGACAGGTGTGCAATTAGGTAGAGAGGCTAGTAGGGAAGCTGAGAGACATGCAGTCACAGATACAGACGACAACAAACATCACATTTTCGGTATTAGAGACCTTCAAAAGTGTATTTCTCTCAAAAGTTCGACGATTTTTTTTCTCTCTAATACTTATTCGCGAAAGCAAACATTTTTAATGATATTGACTTTCATGGGATTCATTCCAAGCCAATTTCATCTACAGACAAATAAATGTCACTGTAGTACCTCTGACCGGGAAGTTCTAGGATTCGAGTCCCGACAGTCGGTGTCAGGATTTTCCATACTAGCAACATATCTAGCTAGGTTAAAATCACCCGCTGTCTGGAGGGGAATTTTGGTGGGATGCTCTGATGGGTAGTTTTCCGTGGTTTCCTCGGATCAATACCAGTCAATTGCCGGAGCAGTACCCTACCAAACGGGCCACAGATCGAGCGCTATCTTTCCTTCCTCTTCCTTGTTTCCTACTCACCCCTTACATACACACTTACACGAACATCCATTACTCTACCACACATGGCGGGAGATCGATCGGGGGCTTAGAGCTTGTCGCGGCTGGGGCGGTGTATCTCTGGTGGGAGCTACATAGTTCGGCGTGGCAGGTCGGAGGCCGAATCTCGCCATCCAGTGGGGGAATATCACCGCCACCTCCCGCAATAAAAGCATTCACTATTCTTACGGGACTAATGACCTGAGTAGTTGCTACGCCCAGAATTACTAGTCAATAAATCAAAAAAGTCCACGGTCGCTGCCTTTCCGCGACCCGCTCTCGCCAACGGCCTTCCAGTCGGCGCGGCGCGGCGCGGGCGGGCGCTAGATGGCGCCCTCTGTCGAAAGCCGCGAGTAGCGCTGCCAGTTGGGAGCATCCTGCGGCGAGGCGCGTGACGCTAGCGGCGACCGGCTGGCAACCCACAGCGCGCGCGCGTGTCGCGGGCTGCCTACGCAGCCCCTGCCGTGCCGCCGCCACCGGCTGGCCCGCCGCGACGCGCAGCAGATAACGGCGGCGGCGGCGGCGGCGGCGGCGGCGGCGGCGGCGGCGGCGGCGGCGGCTCCCGTTGCACAGTGGGTGGACGGGTGATACCGCTCAGCACAAAACCGGCCCTCAAGGATGCCCAGACAAGTAAAATGGCACGATTGGGTTATTCCAATGATTTTAAAATGAGACCAAAAATAGTACCATTACTTTAATGACTGTTTCACTTGCTGGGTGTCCAAATGATATGAAGAATAATTCATTCACACTTCAACCAATCATAGCTGCCTATTAACAAGAAAATATTAAATGTTGTTAGTGTAATTAATGCTATACGGTTTTTCTGATGTTTGTCCAATATATTTACTATGTGTATGTTTATATATTTTCATAGTCTTGTGTGGAAAAACACTAATAGCCATATGTAACGTTTCGGTGAAACTTGACATGAAGTAATAGACGAGAAAACAAATAATTCAATATCCAAAAATAGCGAAGGATACTGGGAAAATGTTAAGAAACTGCCAGCGGCTCAGCTGAGAACTTATAAATTTTCATCATACACATCAAATGAAGAGCTGCCAAACATTTTCAGTGACGGGACCAATGTTAATTGTGTTTGTAATAACTGTTAATTGAATTGGTTATTTTTTACTCTTTTCATGTACTATGTTATTTTTATCATTTATTATTTGTTTATTATATTTTTAAATAAATATATTGCAATATAGACACACGAAACATTTGTAATTGATTTCTTTAATTTAACTTCGAAGCCGTATATGACATCGTTCCGGAGTCAGTGATATTAAAATGTTTCGTAATGTTAAAATTACAATATCTATATTAAAGATTTATTTTTAAATTAAGAGTTTAATTTTTGTGTTTTTAACATACTTGTTTTCGAAAACTACTCTTACATTTGAAATGTCAGATGAACCCACTCATCCGTTGGCGACCTGTGATTTATCTCGCGATTTATAGAGAATTTCCAAAGCTCTTGCGATATTTCTTGTGACAGTTCAGTCAAGGAGATGCATGTCCCTCGCATCCTTTTCACAAGTTGAAAGATATTTCCAGGAAGCGATGGATCTTTGAGGATTCAGTCAGAAGGCACTGCCTGTAAAATTCCAGATTGGCAAGGAATGAAATTCCTAACCACGTTATTAATACTCTAATCCGCCCTATTAATAGTTTCTAGAACTAGGCGTCTTTGAGAAGTGTATTCACTTCTGGTTTCACAATATGCATAATAAATCTTAGTTCACTAATCTGCAACGTTGGATTTTACACACTGTCAATCTTGTAGAAAGTAAAGAGTGCATAAAGTAGACCTTTCAACATTATTTTATCCACAGAAAAATATGTTAGTATCATTTTGTTTGGAACGTTAAAAACCCTCTTAAATGCTGCTTAAGTACCTCTTTATCGCATGCGGGAGAAATTTATTTCTAAGTTTTTTCTTCGGCACTTCTTGCGGATGCACTTAGAAAGTATTAATCTGAGTTAATCCAATATGCCATTTTTATTTTGTATTTTACTTAAACATATGGAATAAATAAAACACATTGGATATTAAAGATATCTTATTGCTGAAAGCCGAAAATATGCCTAGCTCATTCGTCGCTCTTGAGATAATACCTTCTTCTCGAACGTAAAGTACCTTCATCGCCTTATATAATAAATCTCTATTCGATAACATAATTTGATGCACTCGTTGAATTTTTTTTAAATATGTTAAATATTTCTCGAGACTACTTGTTAATTCACAGTATTTTCTGTCGAATGCCTGCGTATCAGCGTTACATCACGAAGCGCACATTTTCCCAATTATTCCGAGTTCTTAAATTTGAATTGCTGAAATACACCTTTTACACAACGTAGGAAAGTAATGTTCACAATAGCCACAAACTCATAATCAGACGGAACAACAGAATCAAATAATAGCCACAAAGATATTTCTACAGCAAGGGATAGCCTTTGTCCCCAATTGAACCAAGAAGACACGGAAATA